>OU342741.1:269758862-270276918 GCA_910589775.1 Avena eriantha | reverse complement strand
TTTTTGCTTGGTTCATTTGTTGAACTTTGTTGACCAAATCTTGTGTTGATTTGATTCTTTGATATAGTTTGGAACCAAATGTGTTTTGTCTCACCTTGTATGCCTTCTTTCTATTTTGGTGTTTTGTCCACAAATTATATCTTCGTTGGTTCTTGAAAGTTTCGTGCATGCATGTTTACTAAATGTATATCTTATATCATGTTTTGCTTTCTTTGATCCGGTAAAAATGTCATCTCTAAATATCATATTTTTATGGAGTATGTCCTATGTGTTGTGGTTAGTCTAACCACTTTGGACCCTTCAAATGTACAGGTACATTGGAGATGCAATGGATGCTTGTCTTATCTATAAGGAAGGTGTTGTCATTATAATTGGAGCCAAGCTAGGTTGCATCTTGGCATGTAATTTATTATGTTTGTAAATGTTGCGGTTCTTGCAAGGATCTTTGAAAGACTTTTCTATCCTTATTGCTTATGTGAGTAATTTGAGATGATGCATATAATGGGGAGTATATAAAACCATGCTCAGGATTCACCAATCCCAAATATGCCTTCTAGCAATTTATTGCATATCAATTCCTCAATGTACTCTCATGTGCAATATTGTTGAAATTGCATTGAATCCTTCCTTTTGATACTTGTTGCCTTTCTCAAAATATCCCAACTAGCATTAGTTCCCTTAGTGTTAGTTTTGATGTTTTTGAGGTTTTCTTTTTCTTTGTGTGAAGTTCATGGATATACCATAAGACAAAATAGAGCCATGGGCTATATATATGCACTTAAGCAAAATATCTTTTTTGGTATATCTTATGACTTCCTCTTGGATATCATGTTTTCTTATCTTTATCAACTTCTTATGTGTGGATGTTTCTTTGTGGATTATTCTCATGTTTTCCCACTTAGAAACTTATATACACAAGAGTGTTAATATATGGCCTGGATTACCTCACCTTTTGCCAACCATCTCACTTATCCGCTTAGTATTTAATGGTTTTGGTAAGGTCTTGATTTATGAGTGCTCGGTTTACTTTCATTGAATCTTCATGCACTCATATCTCATATTTGGTTTCTTTTGGACTTAATCTTGTCTTGACAAGTATATTGATTTATATCTCTACTCATTGTGTCTTGGTTGTGTTCTAAATGATATAGAGGGAGTGAGGATTCCATGTTTGTGCATATTGTATTCAAATGAAACAACTAATTATGCACAAACCTTGGGGAGCTTCCTTATTTCATTTAGAGAACTATTTGTCCACTTGATTATTTGGATCTTTTGATTGCTTGCTTCATCCGTTGAAGTTTCTCCACCTTGTTATCCTTTAGCAATATTTGATCCTAAATATAGTTGATTTCCTCCAAGTATCGTCATTGGATATGTGCATATGATTTCACTCATATTATGAAAAATGCACACCTTGGGAGGAACTTGAACTATATTGGCCTTCTAACTTTGTCATCCATTTTGGCACTTGTTGTCAATGGGGGAGAAGTTTAGAGGGTTTTAAGGGAAATGGTTTTCTACTTAAGATTGGTTTGTTCTTAAGTGTTTGCCTTTCATGCATTTCATCTTTATTATGTATTGCATGGTTGAATATATAGTGGAAACTATCCCAAAGGTTATGCTTGACAATGTATGCAATGAAATTCAAGTTCATCACACGTGCATATATTGTGGGGGAGTTTGCTCTATATATGTTGGTTCTACTCACATCTCTTGCATTAGTTGTAGTTTGTGTGAGTAGAAGCAGTTTTGATATGGGCTAGTATCTTTGTGTTACTTAACCATATCAAATACAACCTCTTGTATACAACTTATTCTCGGATAAGTTGCGTACTTGTTTCTAATATTCATTATATAAACCCTCTTGTTGTGATTGTCATAAATTACCAAAATGGGGGAGATTGAATGGGTAATTGCCCCTATGTGTGGTTTTGGTGATTAATGACAATCCCTATGGACTAATGTTTTCATTGAGTTTTATATGAAGGAATATTCCATAGGTCATGCTTGTAGTTCATGTGTTGGATTCAAGTATGGATGCCATGAAGATAAAGATATACCTTGAGTTTTGGCATCAAGATCATCAAATTGAAGAGAAGAATATGACATGTTCAAGATCTTGAGAGTGTGATCTCAATAGAAGAATTCAAGATATGGCTCTAAGCCGGTGTCATGATAGCCTCATTAGTTGAGCTATGGTTGACTAAGATTTAGAGCATGTAATCAAATGAAGAATTCCTTATGTACCTCAAGATATTGAGATGGAGCATGAGAAGACTCTTGGTTGACCAATGCAAAGAGTGAGGAGTGATTTCAAGTTGGTCATAGCATGAAGCATAAATAATGTACCACATGGATCTTGTGGTGTGGTAAGCCTTGTCATTTATGCATCATGAACTAACCCATTATATATGTTCCTTTCTGGTTTATATATGGGATAGGCATCTTTCCATGGGCTTTGCTTAAAAAGTGAAGATCTCAATATCCCATGAGAGGATGGCATCAAGTGGTGATCGCCATCAAGGTTGAGAAGGGCAAGTTCAAGATAAGCATCTCGAGAAGATCATTTGCTTGAAGCTTGCCGTCCATTTTGGTGATAATGGACATGTGAAGACGTGTCTTAATGAAGCTGTCTCATAGTGGTTTATGGGGGAGCAAATTATGAGTCTTCATGAAGCAACAATGATCAAGTGGTGCAATTCTGGCTTGGATGGAGCTTGAAGCGATGCCATCAAGATCAAGCGGGATGCGCAAGGCAAAGGTATGGCCTTGCTAGGTTTTCTTTTTTCTGGTCTCAAGGTGGTTGTTGGGAGACCGGGTTATAGGATAGATAGCCGCACTATTAAGAGGGGCTTTCGGTTGGGTAACTTGATCACATCGTCATAGGGAGCTCAATCCTTTGCATACTTTGCATCTTCCTATTTTGTTGCTTCTTGGTATTTTCTCTATGTGAGGTTCTTGAGCTTGTTGCTAGCTCTTCAACAAGCCCAAGTTCAACGAAAACGGAACCGTATGCATCTTATATGGCGTTTTCGAGTTTGAAGGTTTTACCGGTTCTTCTTATAGGGAGGCTCCATACCTTTCCTCATTTGGTTCTATCTTCCTTTGTTGGACTATGATGTTTTCATGCACCATATTGTAGAGCTTGTTGTCCTCGTCAAAACAAGCCCAAGATCATCGAAATCTGAGTCCGGTTGCAAAAGTTATTGCGTTTTTCGTGAAGTCAGTTTCATCCCGGTTGTGGATCAGGTTCAACCGAGCCCCACACTGGATGGTCCGGTTCCAGCTCCAGTAGACCGGATCTCAAACCGGATTTTCCGGTTTTCGCAACCGAGTCTATTTCGGGGACTGGCAAACAGAGATATTTCGGTTTGTAGGTCAGTCCTCCGGCCTGGGGACCGAGTTTCCCAGTTCTGGGGCCGGTCCAACCGACTTTGGAACCGAGTTTTCGGAGTTTTCTCTCCAACGGCCATATTTTCTTTTCCCTATAAAAGGGGGTTCTTCCCCCAACGTTTTTGGGAGTCTTGACCACGAAATTGACCTCCATTGTTGAACCTCTTGAGCTTGCTTCCTCTCCCTTCCCTCCTATGATTCTTGCATCTTTTTGAGGGCTTTGGAAGATGAGATCTAGATCTACAATCCCCACCAATCAATTCCTCCTCTAAGTGAGGGGAACCCATTGGATCTAGATCTTGGAGTCAATGGTTGACTTCCACCATTGTTCCTCTCTAATTCCTCCCTAGCACTTGTTGCTTTGGTGGGATTTGAGAGTGAGGGATTTGAATGCCCTTGGTGTTCTTGCTTTGCATTCTTGCATAAGTGTTGAGCTCTCCACTACGATTTGTTCAAGTGAGAGACCGTGAGCTTGTTGCTCTTGGAGGGTGACCTCCTAGTTGGCTTGGCGGTTGGTGCCGTGGTGTCCTCTTCGTGGAAGATTGTGAAGAGACCCGGGCTTCTCCTTCGTGGAGCTTGTGAAGTGGTTGTGGATCTTGCCATCTCCGGAGTGGAGGAAAAGCTAGCCATAAGGAAAGGGCCTATTCCTTCGTGGGATAGACTCGGAGAAGAAGGTGAGCCTTCGTGGAATCCCACACCTCTCCAACGTGACGTACCTTACTTGTAAGGGAACACGGGAATACATCTTCGTCTCCGCGTGCCTCGGTTATCTCTATACCCGAGCTTACTTTCCTTGTGATAGCCATCGAGCTTGAAGTACTTATATCTTGCTTATCACTTGTGGTATATTTATCTTGTGCTATCTTGCTTAGCTTATCTTGTTGTTGGTGCACTTAGTTGAGCCTAGTGTATTTAGGTTTTGTGCTTGTAAAATAAACATTATTTTAATTCCGCATTCTATCAAGCCAAAACCATAATAGTTTTGAAATTGCCTATTCACCCCCCTCTAGGCGACATCTCTATCCTTTCAATTGGTATCAGAGCAAGGTTTCTCCTTGGTTAGGCTTCACCGCCTAGAGTGTAAAGATGTCGGCTAGTAGTATAGTGCACAATGACACAATTAACTTTGATGGCACAAATTATATTTTGTGGAGAAATTGCTTGCTTTGTAATCTTCGGACCTTGTGTCCAAATATTGAGCGTTTTCTAGATGTAGGTTTTTCTCCTCCGATGGATCCTCAAAATCTATCTTTAGAGGATCAGAAAAATTTACATCTCGAAGCTCAAGTATCTAATGAGCTTATTTTATCCTTGAGCCCATAGTTAATTTGTTCTTGACAAATGTAAAGCGCAAGTCATCTCATGAGATGTGGACCAAGCTTAAAGAAATATTTGGTGGGTCCATTTCTCATAGGGTCGGTGGTATCTCCGAGGAGTTCTCTTCTCCTTCACGTCATGAAGAGCTCCAAGTGGCTTCCACCTCCGACTGCGATGAGATTTCAATTCCCTTCACTTCACCTACATGTGACAAGTCACAAGGTAATGACATGGTGAGTGGAGAAATCATATGTAATGATGGTAGTAGTTCTCTTCACACTAATGATTCATGTTCTATAAATGCTAATGGTGTAGAGAATTTGGACTTAAGCACTTCTTGCAACGATAATTTTATATCCCCTTGTGTTGCTAGTCCTTGCATATTGTCTAGAAATTATTTGAGTACTAGTGTAGATGATATGCTTGATTTGTCTTGTTCCAATAAACAAATGGTTCTATTTCCTCTAGTTGTGTATCTAACAATGTAGAGGAAATCAAACACCCTATGGAGCAAGACACGATCATGAATGAAGATTCAAGAATGTCCTCATCTTCATCCTCTCGTGCTCACATGTGCCTTATGGCAAGAGGATCAAAGGTATCTCCTACTGTGGATCCCAACATCTCTTCTCTAGATAATAGCAATGATAATGATGATAGTGATGATGACCTTGATGAGGATACTAGAGCTCTTGTCCTTGAGCTGACCTTTTTGTGTACCTCTCTTCGTGGTAATAGTAAGGCCATTGCTTGTATCAAACATGTTATGGACACCATAACTAAACAAACGGAAACCATAGAGGAGTTGGATTTCCAACTTGATGATGGGAGTCGGAGATTCAATCTCCTTAAGCAAGAGATTGCCGAGGAGAAGCACACTAATTGTCTCCTCATACAAAAAATTGAATCTTATGAGCTTGAAAAGGAAAAATCTATTAATGATGCTAGTGCTACTAACTCTACTTCTTGTGAAGCATCTACCCTAAAGGAGAATGTTGAGCTAAGGGCTCAACTTGAGTTGCTAACTAGCAATTATGGGAAATTGGAAGAAAGTCATGAAAAACTCTTGGCCTCTCATAATGATCTTCTAATCTCCTATGATGGGCTAAAATTAGCTCATGAGGCAAGTATCACTAAGGTAACATCTTGTGAGCCTCTTTTGGACATTAGCACAACTTCTACTCAAAATGCTATTTTGCCATGTGCTAGTCCTAGTGATCCTTCTAGTCATACTAGTGATAAACCTTGTGTTGGATTACTTGATTTGCCTTGTTGCTCTAACAATGAAGCTTCTACTTCCTCTAGTACCTCTATTTCTACTAACCATGTAGAGGAAATCAAAGAGCTCAAGGCCCAAGTCACTTCTTTGAAGAAATACTTGGAAAAGAGTCATGAAGTCAAATCCACACTCGATAATATTTTGAGTGTGCAAAAATACCCCATGATAAAAGAGGACTTGGATTCAACTCCAATTATAAGAATAAGTCCAAGAGCAACAAGAAGAAGATCCAAGACCAAGTCAAGGATTTGGCCAAGATTATTTGCTTCAAGTGCAAGGTTAAAGGACATCATGTAAGATCTTGTCCATTGAAGAAAAAGCACTTGAGTGAAAAGAAACAAGGGCAGCGGCCACAAGTTCAAGGTCAAGCCCAATCTCAACCTCAAGTTGAAGCTAGGCCACTTCCCAAGAAGAATCAAGATAAGGCTCCCCAAGCCAAAAAATTAATGAAGAAGAGAAAGGGGAGCACTTGTTGCTACATATGTCGAGAGAAGGGGCACTTGGCCTCTTCATGTTCAAATGGTACCTTATCTAACCTTATCATTGTTGATGATTATTATTCTCTTGGGAAGGATAAGGATGGCAATGTGTTTGCCAAGTTTGTTGGAACTCAAAGTGGTGTCAAGAAACGAACCATTTGGGTTGCCAAGCCTATTGTGACTAACCTCTTAGGACCCAACTTGGTTGGGGACCAACAAGCTCAAACTTGATCAATAGGTGTTTTTGGAGGGCATTTGGAGACTTGGCTAACTCATGAAGAATTAAGGGATCTTCATATATTACATTTTATAAAGCCAAGTTATAAGGATTATCATCTCCCTACCATATACCCAATGTGCCTCTTTGCGGTAACTCGAACTCAACTCTTTTATATTGAAAGTTACTTGCCCCTTTACATGTTTTGGTTTTGTACCAAGTATGTGTTTGTATTTGTTGTGCCTCATGCTTGCTTATTTTGTGTATTCAAGTATGTCTATGTGTTTGGCACATCATTTACTTGTGTGTTTTGCTTTGAGCCTCTAATGCATCTTGTTGATATCTTATTTGGCTCTTTTCGAGTGGTTAATGGAACATCCCATTTTGGGGGAGTGATATGCCTCGTGCATCTCTCATACCTTAAGATGTGTGTACATGAGTACTACCACTTAGTATTGATATTTCAAGATTATCTAGTCACTATGTGGTGTGTCATACTCATGAGAAATTCAAATTCCAAATGTCCATTAATTATTTCTTGTGGAGGTTGTTTTTCCTCTTATTAAGAAAAATTGGATACCACATTATGGGGGAGTAATATGCTTCTTTTGCATATCAAAATCCTAGGAAATGTGAACATGAGGTGGTGCCACTTAGACTTGATATTGTTGACTATCTTATATCTAGGTGGCATGTTAGCTCAAACAAGGTCCTATTTTCTTGTCAGAAGCTTTTATTGGTCGTCTTTTTGGTCTTTGCTTGAGTAAGAAATTCTTGGTGTGGCCTTCCTCAAATGCTTATCTCTATAGAGAGAAGAAAGAAATCTAAGTTTGATAACATCTCTGCCAAACTCGGTTCTCAGGACGGTTGAACCGGTTCCCAGACCGGACGGTCCGGTACCAGTCCCGGTCGACCGAACCCAAACCGGGATTCTCGGTTTCATATACCGAGTCTATCCGGGCTCACTCATAGTGAGCATCCCGGTTTGGATTCCGGTTGACCGGGTTATACACCGGGCGGTCTGGTACCAGTTCCGGTCAACCGAACCCAAACCAGGATTCTCGGTTTCATATACCGAGTCTATCCGGGCTCACTCACAGTGAGCATCCCGGTTTGGATTACGGTTGACCGGGCTGCACACCGGGCGGTCCGGTGTGTGGTCCGGTCCAACCGAACTTAAAACCGAGTTTCGCAGAAAATGCTACAAACGGCTAGATTTCTCCCTTGAGTATAAATACCTCTTCTTCTAGCTTGTCTTTACAAAATTGTTGTGGCTCCCATTGTCTTCCTTGGCTTTTGGAACATCTCTTTGATGGTGTTTTTGATTATCATCAAATGTGATTTTAGTGGAAGACAAACCTTTTCTTCTCGGAACCTTGTGCCATTGTGAAAAGTGTTAAGGGTTTGGTTTATTTATTGAAACCTTGCTCTCTTGGGAGTTTGTTATCTCATTCTTTCTTCTCCATGTTATTTGCTTGAATGAGATAAATATTTGAGCATTTATGTTTTTATCTCATCTTTTATGCTCAATAGTTTTTGCTTGGTTCATTTGTTGAACTTTGTTGACCAAATCTTGTGTTGATTTGATTCTTTGATATAGTTTGGACAACAAATGTGTTTTGTCTCACCTTGTATGCCTTCTTGAATATTTTGGTGTTTTGTCCAAATTATATCTTCGTTGGTTCTTGAAAGTTTCGTGCATGCATGTTTACTAAATGTATATCTTATATCATGTTTTGCTTTCTTTGATCCAATATATAGGGTATACTCCATCAAATCCTTAAACGCCTATGATGTGCATGAAATTCAAATTTCATCTCTAAATATGCACATATTTTTATGGAGTATGTCCTATGTGTTGTGGTTAGTCTAACCACTTTGGACCCAATAAGTTTGGGGACCAAAATGTACATGAATGTATTTTTAGGTACATTGGAGATGCAATGGATGCTTGTCTTATCTATAAGGAAGGTGTTGTCACCACATTATAATTGGAGCCAAGCTAGGATGATCAAACAATACTTATCTACTGCATCATATCATTCCTATCTCGGTAACAAGTATCTTATTCATGCGTACTATTCTTCCATCCAATCTCTCGTAGGTTGCATCTTGGCATGAATTGATATGTTTGTAAATGTTGCGGTTCTTGCAAGGATCTTTGAAAGACTTTTCTATCCTTATTGCTTATGTGAGTAATTTGAGATGATGCATATAATGGGGAGTATATAAAACCATGCTCATGATTCACCAATCCCAAATATGCCTTCTAGCAATTTATTGCATATCAATTCCTCAATGTACTCTCATGTGCAATATTGTTGAAATTGCATTGAATCCTTCCTTTTGATACTTGTTGCCTTTCTCAAAATATCCCAACTAGCATTAGTTCCCTTAGTGTTAGTTGTGATGTTTTTGAGGTTTTCTTTTTCTTTGGTGAAGTTCATGGATATACCATAAGACAAAATAGAGCCATGGGCTATATATATGCACTTAAGCAAAATATCTTTTTTTTGGTATATCTTATGACTTCCTCTTGGATATCATGTTTTCTTATCTTTATCAACTTCTTATGTGTGGATGTTTCTTTGTGGATTATTCTCATGTTTTCCCACTTAGAAACTTATATACACAAGAGTGTTAATATATGGCCTTGATACCTCACCTTTTGCCAACCATCTCACTTATCCGCTTAGTATTTAATGGTTTTGGTAAGGTCTTGATTTATGAGTGCTCGGTTTACTTTCATTGAATCTTCATGCACTCATATCTCATATTTGGTTTCTTTTGGACTTAATCTTGTCTTGACAAGTATATTGATTTATATCTCTACTCATTGTGTCTTGGTTGTGTTCTAAATGATATAGAGGGAGTGAGGATTCCATGTTTGTGCATATTGTATTCAAATGAAACAACTAATTTATGCACAAACCTTGGGGAGCTTCCTTATTTCATTTAGAGAACTATTTGTCCACTTGATTATTTGGATCTTTTGATTGCTTGCTTCATCCGTTGAAGTTTCTCCACCTTGTTATCCTTTTAGCAATATTTGATCCTAAATATAGTTGATTTCCTCCAAGTATTCGTCATTGGATATGTGCATATGATTTCACTCATATTATGAAAAATGCACACCTTGGGAGGAACTTGAACTATATTGGCCTTCTAACTTTGTCATCCATTTTGGCACTTGTTGTCAATGGGGGAGAAGTTTAGAGGGTTTTAAGGGAAATGGTTTTCTACTTAAGATTGGTTTGTTCTTAAGTGTTTGCCTTTCATGCATTTCATCTTTATTATGTATTGCATGGTTGAATATATAGTGGAAACTATCCCAAAGGTTATGCTTGACAATGTATGCAATGAAATTCAAGTTCATCACACGTGCATATATTGTGGGGGAGTTTGCTCTATATATGTTGGTTCTACTCACATCTCTTGCATTAGTTGTAGTTTGTGTGAGTAGAAGCAGTTTTGATATGGGCTAGTATCTTTGTGTTACTTAACCATATCAAATACAACCTCTTGTATACAACTTATTCTCGGATAAGTTGCGTACTTGTTTCTAATATTCATTATATAAACCCTCTTGTTGTGATTGTCATAAATTACCAAAATGGGGGAGATTGAATGGGTAATTGCCCCTATGTGTGGTTTTGGTGATTAATGACAATCCCTATGGACTAATGTTTTCATTGAGTTTTATATGAAGGAATATTCCATAGGTCATGCTTGTAGTTCATGTGTTGGATTCAAGTATGGATGCCATGAAGATAAAGATATACCTTGAGTTTTGGCATCAAGATCATCAAATTGAAGAGAAGAATATGACATGTTCAAGATCTTGAGAGTGTGATCTCAATAGAAGAATTCAAGATATGGCTCTAAGCCGGTGTCATGATAGCCTCATTAGTTGAGCTATGGTTGACTAAGATTTAGAGCATGTAATCAAATGAAGAATTCCTTATGTACCTCAAGATATTGAGATGGAGCATGAGAAGACTCTTGGTTGACCAATGCAAAGAGTGAGGAGTGATTTCAAGTTGGTCATAGCATGAAGCATAAATAATGTACCACATGGATCTTGTGGTGTGGTAAGCCTTGTCATTTATGCATCATGAACTAACCCATTATATATGTTCCTTTCTGGTTTATATATGGGATAGGCATCTTTCCATGGGCTTGATTCAAAAGTGAAGATCTCAATAGCCCATGAGAGGATGGCATCAAGTGGTGATCGCCATCAAGGTTGAGAAGGGCAAGTTCAAGATAAGCATCTCGAGAAGATCATTTGCTTGAAGCTTGCCGTCCATTTTGGTGATAATGGACATGTGAAGACGTGTCTTAATGAAGCTATCTCATAGTGGTTTATGGGAGAGCAAATTATGAGTCTTCATGAAGCAACAATGATCAAGTGGTGCATTCCGGCTTGGATGGAGCTTGAAGCGTTGTCATCAAGATCAAGCGGGATGCGCAAGGCAAAGGTATGGCCTTGCTAGGTTTTCCTTTTTCCGGTCTCAAGGTGGTTGTTGGGAGACCGGGTTATAGGATAGATAGCCGCACTATTAAGAGGGGCTTTCGGTTGGGTAACTTGATCACATCGTCATAGGGAGCTCAATCCTTTACATACTTTGCATCTTCCTATTTTGTTGATTCTTGGTATTTTCTCTATGTGAGGTTCTTGAGCTTGTTTCTAGCTCTTCAACAAGCCCAAGTTCAACGAAAACGGAATTCGTATGCATCTTATATGGCGTTTTCGAGTTTGAAGGTTTTACCGGTTCTTCTTATAGGGAGGCTCCATACCTTTCCTCATTTGGTTCTATCTTCCTTTGTTGCACTATGATGTTTTCATGCACCATATTGTAGAGCTTGTTGTCCTCGTCAAAACAAGCCCAAGATCATCGAAATCGGAGTCCGGTTGCAAAAGATATTGCGTTTTTCGTGAAGTCAGTTTCATCCCGGTTGTGGATCCGGTTCAACCGAGCCCCACACCGGACGGTCCGATTCCAGCTCCGGTAGACCGGATCTCAAACCGGATTTTCCGGTTTTCGCGACCGAGTCTATTCCGGGTTGGCAAACAGAGGTATTTCGGTTTGTAGGTCGGTCTTCCGGCCTGGGGACCGAGTTTCCCGGTTCTGGGGCCGGTCCAACCGACTTTGGAACGAGTTTTCGCTGTTTTCTCTCCAACGGCCATATTTGCTTTTCCCTATAACAGGGGGTTCTTCCCCCAACGTTTTTGGGAGTTCTTGACCACAAAATTGACCTCCATTGTTGAACCTCTTGAGCTTGCTTCCTCTCCCTTCCCTCCTATGATTCTTGCATCTTTTTGAGGGCTTTGGAAGAGGAGATCTAGATCTACAATCCCCACTAATCAATTCCTCCTCTAAGTGAGGGGAACCCATTGGATCTAGATATTGGATTCATTGGTTGACTTCCACCATTGTTCCTCTCTAATTCCTCCCTAGCACTTGTTGCTTTGGTGGGATTTGGGAGTGAGGGATTTGAATGCCCTTTGTGTTCTTGCTTTGCATTCTTGCATAAGTGTTGAGCTCTCCACTACGATTTGTTCAAGTGAGAGACCGTGAGCTTGTTGCTCTTGGAGGGTGACCTCCTAGTTGGCTTGGCGGTTGGTGCCGTGGTGTCCTCTTCGTGGAAGATTGTGAAGAGACCCGGGCTTCTCCTTCGGTGGAGCTTGTGAAGTGGTTGTGGAGCTCACCATCTCCGGAGTGGAGGAAAAGCTAGCCATAAGGAAAGGGCCTATTCCTTCGTGGGATAGACTCGAAGAAGAAGGTGAGCCTTCGTGGTGTTCGGAAATCCTTCGTGGCATCCCACACCTCTCCAACGTGACGTACCTTACTTGTAAGGGAACACGGGAATACATCTTCGTCTCCGCGTGCCTCGGTTATCTCTATACCCGAGCTTACTTTCCTTGTGATAGCCATCGAGCTTGAAGTACTTATATCTTGCTTATCACTTGTGGTATATTTATCTTGTGCTATCTTGCTTAGCTTATCTTATTGTTGGTGCACTTAGTTGAGCCTACTGTATTTAGGTTTTGTGCTTGTAAAATAAACGTTAGTTTAATTCCGCATTCTATCAAGCCAAAACCATAATAGTTTTGAAATTGCCTATTCACCCCCCCTCTAGGCGACATCTCTATCCTTTCAATTGGTATCAGAGCAAGGTTTCTCCTTGTTTAGGCTTCACCGCCTAGAGTGTAAAGATGTCGGCTAGTAGCATAGTGCACAATGACACAATCAACTTTGATGGCACAAATTATATTTTGTGGTGAAATTGCTTGCTTTGTAATCTTCGGACCTTGTGTCCAATTATTGAGCATTTTCTTGATGTAGGTTTTTCTCCTCCGATGGATCCTCAAAATCTATCTTTAGAGGATCAGAAAAATTTACATCTCGAAGCTCAAGTATCTAATGAGCTTATTTTCTCCTTGAGCCCATAGTTAATTTGTTCTTGACAAATGTAAAGCGCAAGTCATCTCATGAGATGTGGACCAAGCTTAAAGAAATATTTGGTGGGTCCATTTCTCATAGGTTCGGTGGTATCTCCGAGGAGCTCTCTTCTCCTTCACATCATGAAGAGCTCCAAGTAGCTTCCACCTCCGGCCGCGATGAAATTTCAATTCCCTTCACTTCACCTACATGTGACAAGTCACAAGGTAATGACATGGTGAGTGGAGAAAACATATGTAATGATGGTAGTGGTTCTCTTCACACCAATGATTCATGTTCTATAAATGCTAATGGTGTAGAGAGTTTGGACTTAAGCACTTCTTGCAACGATAATTTTATATCCCCTTGTGTTGCTAGTCCTTGCATATTGTCTAGAAATTATTTGAGTACTAGTGTAGATGATATGCTTGATTTGTCTTGTTCCAATAAACAAATGGTTCTATTTCCTCTAGTTGTGTATCTAACAATGTAGAGGAAATCAAACACCCTATGGAGCAAGACACGATCATGAATGAAGATTCAAGAATGTCCTCATCTTCATCCTCTCGTGCTCACATGTGCCTTATGGCAAGAGGATCAAAGGTATCTCCTACTGTGGATCCCAACATCTCTTCTCTAGATAATAGCAATGATAATGATGATAGTGATGATGACCTTGATGAGGATACTAGAGCTCTTGTCCTTGAGCTGACCTTTTTGTGTACCTCTCTTCGTGGTAATAGTAAGGCCATTGCTTGTATCAAACATGTTATGGACACCATAACTAAACAAACGGAAACCATAGAGGAGTTGGATTTCCAACTTGATGATGGGAGTCGGAGATTCAATCTCCTTAAGCAAGAGATTGCTGAGGAGAAGCACACTAATTGTCTCCTCATACAAAAAATTGAATCTTATGAGCTT
Source organism: Avena eriantha (assembly GCA_910589775.1). NCBI lineage: Eukaryota > Viridiplantae > Streptophyta > Magnoliopsida > Poales > Poaceae > Avena > Avena eriantha. The sequence goes on along the minus strand of OU342741.1, from coordinate 270,262,860 downwards.
GAAAAGGAAAAATCTATTAATGATGCTAGTGCTACTAACTCTACTTCTTGTGAAGCATCTACCCTAAAGGAGAATGTTGAGCTAAGGGCTCAACTTGAGTTGCTAACTAGCAATTATGGGAAATTGGAAGAAAGTCATGAAAAACTCTTGGCCTCTCATAATGATCTTCTAATCTCCTATGATGGGCTAAAATTAGCTCATGAGGCAAGTATCACTAAGGTAACATCTTGTGAGCCTCTTTTGGACATTAGCACAACTTCTACTCAAAATGCTATTTTGCCATGTGCTAGTCCTAGTGATCCTTCTAGTCATACTAGTGATAAACCTTGTGTTGGATTACTTGATTTGCCTTGTTGCTCTAACAATGAAGCTTCTACTTCCTCTAGTACCTCTATTTCTACTAACCATGTAGAGGAAATCAAAGAGCTCAAGGCCCAAGTCACTTCTTTGAAGAAATACTTGGAAAAGAGTCATGAAGTCAAATCCACACTCGATAATATTTTGAGTGTGCAAAAATACCCCATGATAAAAGAGGACTTGGATTCAACTCCAATTATAAGAATAAGTCCAAGAGCAACAAGAAGAAGATCCAAGACCAAGTCAAGGATTTGGCCAAGATTATTTGCTTCAAGTGCAAGGTTAAAGGACATCATGTAAGATCTTGTCCATTGAAGAAAAAGCACTTGAGTGAAAAGAAACAAGGGCAGCGGCCACAAGTTCAAGGTCAAGCCCAATCTCAACCTCAAGTTGAAGCTAGGCCACTTCCCAAGAAGAATCAAGATAAGGCTCCCCAAGCCAAAAAATTAATGAAGAAGAGAAAGGGGAGCACTTGTTGCTACATATGTCGAGAGAAGGGGCACTTGGCCTCTTCATGTTCAAATGGTACCTTATCTAACCTTATCATTGTTGATGATTATTATTCTCTTGGGAAGGATAAGGTTGGCAATGTGTTTGCCAAGTTTGTTGGAACTCAAAGTGGTGTCAAGAAACGAACCATTTGGGTTGCCAAGCCTATTGTGACTAACCTCTTAGGACCCAACTTGGTTGGGGACCAACAAGCTCAAACTTGATCAATAGGTGTTTTTGGAGGGCATTTGGAGACTTGGCTAACTCATGAAGAATTAAGGGATCTTCATATATTACATTTTATAAAGCCAAGTTATAAGGATTATCATCTCCCTACCATATACCCAATGTGCCTCTTTGCGGTAACTCGAACTCAACTCTTTTATATTGAAAGTTACTTGCCCCTTTACATGTTTTGGTTTTGTACCAAGTATGTGTTTGTATTTGTTGTGCCTCATGCTTGCTTATTTTGTGTATTCAAGTATGTCTATGTGTTTGGCACATCATTTACTTGTGTGTTTTGCTTTGAGCCTCTAATGCATCTTGTTGATATCTTATTTGGCTCTTTTCGAGTGGTTAATGGAACATCCCATTTTGGGGGAGTGGAGGAAAAGCTAGCCATATGTAAAGGGCCTATTCCTTCGTGGGATAGACTCGGAGAAGAAGGTGAGCCTTCGTGGCGTTCGGAAATCCTTCGTGGAATCCCACACCTCTCCAACGTGACGTACCTTACTTGTAAGGGAACACGGGAATACATCTTCGTCTCCGCGTGCCTCGGTTATCTCTATACCCGAGCTTACTTTCCTTTTGATAACCATCGAGCTTGAAGTACTTATATCTTGCTTATCACTTGTGGTATATTTATCTTGTGCTATCTTGCTTAGCTTATCTTGTTGTTGGTGCACTTAGTTGTGCCTAGTGTATTTAGGTTTTGTGCTTGTAAAATAAACGTTGGTTTAATTCCGCATTCTATCAAGCCAAAACCATAATAGTTTTGAAATTGCCTATTCACCCCCTCTCTAGGCGACATGTCTATCCTTTCAGATTGGCGTGAGATGAAGGCCATCATGGCGGATCGTTTTGTTCCCTCCAATTATTTGCGTTCTGTGTTTGACAAGCTCACACAGTTGAGGCAAGGCACAATGATAGTTGATGAGTACTACATGGAGATGGAGATGCTTATGCAGCGTGCTAATGTTCGTGAATCACGAGAGATGACGATGCAACGTTTCCTCAACAATTTGAAGCTTCAAATCAAGAATATTGTGCGTTATCACAAGTATGAGACAATGAACGAGCTGGTGCACCATGCTAGAGAGGCCGAGTCCCAGCTGGCTGAAGAGGCAAAGTCACGTGCTCGATTTCCATCTTCTAGCAGATTTTCGGCCAGATCTACACCTCCCACTGTCATGCCACCAGCTGCTGTTCCGTTTACACCATCAGCCAAACCAGCCAGTACAACTTCGTTTGGTTCTAATACTCGGAAACCCGCTGCTCCTGCTGCTAGCTCGGGTTCCAACATGTCTACTGCACGTACTCGTGATGTGGTGTGCCATACTTGTGGAGGCAGAGGTCACTACAAGAAGGATTGTCCAAACTGCAAGGTTATGTTTGTTAATCAACAAGGTGAAGTAGAAAGTGGAGATGAAGCTTCTGATGATGATATTGATGACGACGAGGTTGGTGCTGATGCATATGCTTAGCGTGCACCAACTATCGTCGTGTCTTCACGTGTACTTAGTGTGCAACCGGTTGAGAAATCCCAGCATTGCAACTTGTTCCAAACAAAAGCTCTAGTTGGACCAAATAAAGCTTGCAAGGTCATTATTGATGGAGGTAGCTGCAGAAATCTTGCAAGTAAGGAATTATGTGCCAAACTGAATTTGACATACTTACCTCATCCCAAGCCATACTACATACAATGGTTGAGCAACAATGGTGAGATGAAGGTAAATCATATGGTACGAGTGAACTTTCAAATAGGGCCCTACAAAGATTCTATTGATTTTGATGTGGTTCCTATGACTGTTTGTCACCTACTATTGGGTCGGCCATGGCTCTATGATCGCCATGTGCAACACAATGGCCGAGCCAATACATATCACTTGGAATTCAAAGGAAAGAAGATTACTATGCAGCCAATGACACCACAAGAAATTGTGAATGATTCTCGCCAGAAGATAGAAGTGAACCTGAAGGAAGATACTACCACTCGACGAGATTGCGTGACAGATGTTCCTGATGTAATTGAACCTAAATTGAGTGATATAACGAAAAGTGAGAGAGTGCCCGGTTTATTAATATTAGCCACTAAGGAAGATATGAGAGAATTCCGTGAGGATCCTACAACCATGCCACTTATGCTCATGTATAAGGGCGAGGTATTGGTTTCTAACGACATGACCCCTATTTCTCTTGGTGTCTATTCTGTTTTGCAGGACTTTGGGGATGTGTTTCCAGAAGATGAACCCGTAGGCTTACCTCCATTGCGTGGTATAGAACATCAAGTGGGCTTGATTCCTGGCGCCACACTTCCCAACCGTGCACCGTATAGGACTAATCCCGAAGAAACTAAGGAAATTCAAAAGCAAGTACAAGCGTTGCTGGATAAAGGGTACATTCGTGTTTCTCTTAGCCCTTGTGTTGTTCCTGTTATTTTAGTTCCTAAGAAAGATGGTACATGGCGCATGTGTGTTGACTGTAGAGCTATTAATAACATCACTATTCGATATCACCATCCTATTCCACGCTTAGAGGATATGCTAGATGAATTGAGTGGTGCCGCTGTTTTCTCTAAAATTGACTTGCGTAGTGGTTATCATCAAATTAGGATGAAAGAAGGGGATGAATGGAAAACTTCTTTCAAAACTAAATTCGGTTTGTATGAGTGGTTAGTCATGCCGTTTGGTCTTACTAATGCACCTAGTACTTTCATGCGTTTGATGAATCATGTTTTGAGAGTTTATTGGTCATTTTGTGGTTGTTTACTTTGATCTTATACTCATCTACAGCCACACCAAATCTGAACATTGCACTCATATTAGACAAGTTTTGCAAGTGTTACATGATAATAAACTGTATGCTAATCTTGAGAAGTGTGCATTTGCAAAAGATAAGTTCATATTCCTAGGATTTGTTGTTTCTAAGCATGGAGTAGAGGTAGATCAATCTAAAATTGAATCAATTCAGAATTGGCCTACTCCCATGAATGTAAGTCAACTGCGTAGTTTCCACGGTCTTGCTAGTTTCTATAGGCGCTTTGTGAAAGATTTTAGCACCATTGCTGCACTATTAAATGATTTGACAAAGAAAGGTGTTCCTTTTGTATGGGGCGCGGCCCTAGACATTGCATTTAATACATTGAAACATTTGCTTACTTCTGCACCATTGCTTGCATTACCTGATTTTTCGAAGCAATTTGAAGTTAAATGTGATGCTAGTGGTATAGGCATAGGTGGCGTTTTGATGCAAGAGGGTCGGCCTATAGCTTATTTTTCTGAGAAATTGACTGGTGCTCGTTTGAATTATTCAATCTATGATAAAGAATTGTATGCCCTTGTGAGAGTACTTGAAGTTTGGCAACATTATTTGTGGCCAAAGGAATTCATCATACATTCTAATCATGAAGCATTGAAATACTTGAAAGCTCAATCAAACTTGCATAGAAGATTAGCTAAATGGGTTGAGTTCATTGAGTCTTTTCCTTACATCATTAATTATAAGAAGGGAAAAGAGAATGCTGTTGTTGATGCTCTATCTAGGAAGAACATGCTATTAACCAATCTTGATGTTAAAATTCCTGGATTAGAAGCTATTTGTGCACTTTATGCAACTAACCATGATTTTGCTGAACCATATCGTTTATGTGCTCTTAGAAACGCATGGGATAAGTATCATATACATCATGGATATTTGTTTCGAGCTAACAAACTATGTATTCCAGAATCGTCGTTGCGTTTGTTCTTAGTGCAGGAATCACATGCTGGTGGTTTGATGGGTCATTTTGGGCGTGACAAGACATTGCTCATGCTTGCTGATCCATTTTATTGGCCCAAGATGAGGCGTGATGTGTACAGATTTGTGAGTAGATGCATTACTTGCCATAAGTAGAAATCCAAGCTGAAGCCTCACGGTTTGTGTACACCTCTCTCTGCACCTGCTACTCCACGGGAAGACATTAGTATGGATTTTGTGCTAGGTCTACCTAAAACTCAGAGAGGTCATGATTCTATATTTGTGGTAGTGGATAGGTTCTCTAAGATGGCTCATTTTATTGCCTGCCACAAAAGCGACGATGCGTCGCATGTTGCTAACCTGTTTTTCAGGGACATCGTGAGATTACATGGAGTACCAAAGACGATTGTTTCTGACCGTGATGTGAAGTTCATGAGCTACTTTTGGAAGACCTTATGGGGGAAGCTAGGAACGAAGTTGCTGTTCAGTACTACATGTCACCCCCAAACAGATGGTCAAACGGAGGTGGTGAATAGAACATTGTCACAGCTGCTAAGGACCATGATTAAAAAGAATCTGCGGGAGTGGGAAGAGTGTTTGCCACATGTTGAGTTCTCTTACAATAGGGTTGTGCATTCAACTACTCAGCTTTGTCCTTTTGAGGTGGTGTATGGCTTCACGCCATTGACGCCACTTGATATGTTGCCTCTGCCATTACATGATAGAGTTGATATGGAGGCATCAAAACGTGCTGATTATGTGAAGAAAATACATGAGAAGACTCGAGAGGCTATTGAGAAGAAAGGCAAGAACATTGCTGCTGCAAGGAATCAAGCAAGAAAAGAAGTGTTGTTCGAGCCTGGAGATATGGTTTGGGTGCATCTACGCAAGGACAGATTTCCACTACTTCGCAAGTCCAAGTTGAAGCCACGTGGTGCTGGTCCTTACAAAGTGCTAGCCAAAATTAAGGATAATGCCTACTTAGTTGATATACCTATTGAGGAATTTGGTGGTGCTAGTAACAGCTTCAACGTTGCTGATTTATCACCATATGCTAGAGAAGACCTTGGAGCGTCGACCTTTTTGATGGGGGGGCGATGATGAGGACATCCCTGTAGTTACACCTACCCCAATTGCTATTGATGATGTTCCAACTAATGCAGAGAAAGATCAATCCAATGAGATAAGGATTGGACCAATTACAAGAGCTCGTCCTAAGCTACTAGAACAACAGGTGAACTTGTTTCTTAATGAACCTGGAGTTTTAATTAATGAGAATTTTATACTACCTAAGTCTTTGAATTATTGCATGATTAGGTACTTAGGAGAAGAAGGCGTAGCACGGAGCGAGGAGGTAATGGAACAAGGCGTGTTGATCAATGAAGAATGCGCGAGGGAGGAGAGGGAGGAAGCGCAAGGAACTATCCAAGATGAAGATCAACAAGAGCTGGAAGTTCTCTGCCGTGGCAGAGAAACGCCCCTTTTCTCTGCCACGGCAGGCTGCCGCGGCACAGAAACAAAGTCTTTTTCCGCCACGGCAGGCTGCCGCGGCAGAGAAACAGACCCAATCTCTGCCACGGCAGAACCCTGAGCCGAACCCAATTTTGGGTCAGTTTGTATCTTAGTTAGGTGGGACCAAGTCGTCCCAAGCTGAGGACGCCCCAGCCCTCATATAAACCTCCGTAGCCGTCACAAGTTAGGGTTTAGACCACGCTAAAATATTTTGGAGTTGTTTCTTTCATAGAACCTCTGGAATTACCCTGTGTTCGAATCTACCAACTATAATTGAGTGTGATCTGTTGTTCCATTGGGAATTAGTAGATCGCATACTACCGTTCGTGGTCACGGCTGCGTGCGCAAGAGTGTGGTGTTGTGAATATCCTACAAGGTTTGAGATCTGTTGCGCTAGCATCAGGGATCGAGTGGGAGAGATCATAGCTACGCACTAGTTATCTATCATCCACCATCATCATCGCCATCCGCTTACTGAGAAGATCAGGCCACCCCATATCACCTTGATAATATGATGGTTAACTATTCTGAATGGCACACTGAGAGAGGTCCACAATGTAAGAAGGTAAATTTTATTGAAGAAACCTCCTCCTTGAGTGATAAAAGTGATGTTATTATGTCTATGCTTGTTAATGGGAAAGTTGATATTGATCCAAATCATGTTCCCTTAGCCTCTTTGGTTGCTCAAGAAGAGCAAGTTGATGTGAACTTTATTAGAAATAATAATTTTAGCAACAATGCCTACAGAAATGATTTTTGTAATAATAATTATAGGCCATATCCTCCCAATAATGGTAATTCTTATAGAAATTCCTACAAATACAATAGGAGTGCACCCTCTGAACATGAAGTCGTGCTTAAAGATTTTATTAGTAAACAAACCGATTTCAATAAAACTATTGAGGAAAAACTTTTGAATGTTGAAAGAAATATATCATCTTTGTCTGAAGCACAATCCTCTTTCATTAATAAAATGGCCGCTAAACCTAAAACCATGGAAAATCCCTTTGCTGCTACTAATGCCATACAAGTTAGAATCGATGAAAATGTTAGACTGTTAGCTGAATAGCATGCTAAGTGAGAAAGAGAAGATAAAATTGCTAGAAATAGTAATATTTGTACTATCACCACCACTAATGTTGATGCTAGCAAACCACATGAAGTCCCCATTCCTTTTGCAACAATGCCTAAAACCAATGGAACCTTTTCTAATAAAAATGCTGAAATTCTTTGAAATATGGGAAACAATAGCTCTACTACCTTGGATGGTAATTATGATTTTGATCTTGATGGTTGCAATATCTCTGAAGTAATTATGTTAATACAAAAGTTTGCTAAAAGTCCTAATGCTAGTGCTATGAATATGTTACTGATGCTCTCATAAAAATTAAAGAAGAAAAATTGAAACATAAAGCTTATATTCCTATGAAATTAGAAGATGGTTGGGAACCCATCATTAATATGAAAGTGAATGATTTTGATCTCAAAGCTTTATGTGATCTTGATAGTACTGTTTCTATTATGCCTAGAAAGATTTATGAAATGCTTGATTTACCACCATTGGAAGATTGTTATTTAGATGTCCAACTTGATGGTAATGCTAAAAAGAAACTCATGTGGAGTATTAATGATGTTCTTATTATGGTTAACAATACCTATGTCCCCGTTGATTCCTATGTTTTGGATGTTGAATGCAATGCTTCTTGTCCTATTGTTTTGGGAAGACTTTTTCTTAGAACTGTTGGTGCCATTACTGATATGAAAGAAGGCACCATTAAATATGAATTCGCACTCAAGAAAGGTATAGAACACTTCCCTAAGAAGAGAGAGAAGATTCATTTTGCCTCTCCTATTAAAACAAAATTTGCTCTTAATGCTTCTTCATTTGAGAATACTTGATTCTTGCTTCTTATGCCTAGCTCAAAGGCGTTAAAGAAAAGCACTTATTGGGAGATAACCCAAATTTTTAGTCAATAAATTATTCTTTTGTTGAGTATTGGAAATTATTGCCTTAGTAATAACCTCTCCTTATCATTTTTGTGTGGTTTTTGTGCGAAGAATAACCTCTAATAAGAGCGAAATAATGCTTGGGAAAGTTGTTGTCCCGAAACAAATTTTTTTGCTTTGCTGTAAAAATTCGTGATAAATCTCTGTACGCGGATTGAGCGGTAATTTTTTGTGATTCTGCCCCAGGTTGTTATATAACTTTCGTTAGTTTAACAATTTTTTATTTGAGCAATAGAAGGTCTTCAGAAAAATCTGTTTTTACCTACTGGTCTGTTTTGACAGATTTCTGCCATTATTTGCATTTGCCTCTTCATCTCATTCTCTTTGAGTTCTCTTTTATCACTTGAACTTTAAAAATAATTTCTACAGTAGCTTGTGCTTTAATGGAAGATTTACTTGTGTTGAAACTGAACCTAAAGACTTATTATCTTAAGTACACTAATGTGGCTAATGAAGATTGTTTGAAGTTTTGTATGAAGGAAATTTTAAAGTGTAGGGAAGAATAATGTGATAAGATGAAGTATGGACAAAATCTCAAGCTTGGGGATGCCACCCGTGTCACCCCAAGATATATTCAAGAAGTACAAGCATCAAAGCTTGGGGATGCCCAAGGCATCCCCTTCTTCATTAATAAAAATCTCAGGTTTTCTTCCAAACACTTCATTTTTATTGTTTCATGCACAATTGCGTTGACCTTGGAGTGTCTTTGTTTTTGTTTTTAGTTTTGTTTTGCTTAGTTTGCTTAAATAAATTGGTTAGACCCCCGCATTCATACATAGTTTCAAATAAGTTGATTTGGATTGGAAAAGAGCAGGAAAGTTCATACTTATAAGTGGTATAAAAGGAGTCTTGTTTTGACTGTGGCCTAGACTTTATCATGTTATGTTTAGTATTGCTATGACTTTATGCTTAGTGATTATTCCTGTAGCATGACTTGTTACAAACAATTGAGATTGCTTAATGTGCCTTGAAAGAATCATGCATTGTTTTAGCATATGAAAGCATAATATTGTGGTATTCTCCTTTGATGCTTTATTTGGGTTGACTTGGCACATGCTCACACCATGTTAAGACTATACCAAGTTAGCATAGCCTCTATGACCATTTAGTTTTCGACACTTTATGCTTTAATTAACAATGTTTTGTCACTTTGCATGATTATGGCCATTGTTGCTCTCTTAGTTGGTCACTCCCAGTCTTTTGCTAGCCTCCACATATACCAAGTATGAGTTCCACTCATGCATCCAACTCCAAATAAAACCAAGTTATTCCAAAGAGTCCACCATACCTACCTATTAGCATTATGATATTCCACGTATATTCATGTTTTTATCTACGTTCCGAATTAAACTTGTTATGTGAAAATAGTGATTAAAGCTCTCTCAAACTTGATGACACACTTTACTTTCTTGCATTTAATAAACTTGAACCATTGTGCCCATATACGTTGTGTATATGCTTTCGCTTTGTAAGTTGTGAATTAGCAGAACCATGTTACCATGGGGAATGCTTTCAACATTGCACTTTATTTAGTTGATATCATATTCTTTTGCTTATGGATCCCGGCGGTGTGAAATAAAAGGGGAGCTTGTAAGCTCATGGAGTTTGTATATGTGTTAGAGAAACGCCTGGGCGGCTAGCCTAAGCCATGCCTAATCATGGTGGAAACTTGCAGCATAACCATAGTGAGCAATCTGTGAAGCATCCTCAATAAAAAACCTATGCAAATAGCAAATAAAAGGATCGCTGAGATGCGCATTGTATGTTGCCTTGTCATTTTGGTATGGGAAGTTTCTGTATCATGGGTCAAGGGGTAACCCGTTCGCGGTTCTCTATGATACACATGTACTTACAATGACAAGAACTTACTTGTGACTAAAGTTGAGTAGCTTGAGGTTCGGTACTCGTAAGCAAGGGGCATGAGATTTTTAGCTTATAACTTGTCAAGCATATCCTCATATTTGTTCACTTTAACCTTAATCACCTAAAGGTGCTTATGATAGGGGTAATGAGAGCTGAAAGCTAATAAGTACCATAATTTTTGAAGCTCTTTATGAGACTTGAATCCCCGCTTCCTTCTATGAAGGGTCATTCTTTCACTTTTATGTTGAGTCTCCATGTTCTATCTTTATGCACCTAGTGAGAGTGCATAGTGGTTATTCTTAGTTTAATGTGCATTGTCCCAAAACTTGTTGATTGATTCATAACTTTGATATTGCTTGTTCTTAAACTATTTGTATCTAGTCACCCTTATGAACTTTGAAGGTGTCCTATGCATTTATGTTTTGCTATACCATGAGGGACAAGCTGAATACCATTCTCATTATGTTTTCTATATGTGAAACAAACAAATGTCTTTCAATGCATTGCTATTCATGAATCTTTTGTTTGTACCTTTTCATGTTACAACATTGTCGCTATGTCTTATTGTTATAACTATATCTTTCATGTCTATGTTAGATTACTATGCTCCCAGCTATCAATGTTTTACAAATACCTTGATCAAGATTGTGATGGTGCATGCCACCTCAAAAATAATTCTTTTTTATCACTTACCTACTCGAGGACGAGCAGGAGTTAAGCTAGATACATCGTAAACGTATCGATAATTTTTGATGTACCATGCTTGTTTAGTATCTACTTTCTTATGTTTTGTACACACTTTGGGGTATTTTTAAACATTTTCTAGAACTAACCTATTAGCAAGATGCCACAGTGCTAGTTTCCTATTGTCTGCTGTTTTTGGTTTCAGAAAAGCTAGTAAGGAAATATTTTCGGAATTGGACCGGACAAAAGCCAAAGTCAATATTTTACCCGAAGCAACATGGAGTCCGGAGGGGAGACGAAGTGGCGCACCAGGGCGACCACACCTGGTGGCGGCGCATCCTGGGGGCGCGCCACCAGGGGGTGTGGGCCCCCTGGTGCTCCACCGACCTTGCCCATTCGCTTATAAAAGCCTCTTGGGACGAAAACCCTAAGTACCAGATCAAAATCCCACAGAAATGCACAGAAGAGTTTGTAGCCGCCGCCATCTCGATCCCCAGATCGGGAGGGTCCGAAGCTCTTCCTGGCTCCCTGCCGGAGGGGAGAGATCACCCTGGAGGCCTTCTTCATCACCATGACTGCCTCCGGTGTGATGCGTGAGTAGTTCATCCTTGGACTACATTTCTATGTAGTAGCTAGATGGTTGGTTCTCCTCCTTTGTGCTATCATGTTTAGATCTTGTGAGCTCCGTTCATGATCAAGATCATCTAATTGTAATCTTACATGTTGTGTTTGTGGGGATCCGATGGATATTGAGATGCTATTTCAGATTGATTATTGATTCTATCATGTTTATGTTATTTGTGATCTTGCATTATTTTCGTTGTTTGTAGCTATCTTGGCCAAGTAGATGCTACCAACTCCAAGAGGGAGTATTTATGCTCGATAGTGGGTTCATGCCTCTAGTAATCTGGTGAAGTGACAGGAATCTCTAAGTTACTAGATGTGCTATTGCTACTAGGGATAAAATAGCAATCCTTTGTCCATGGGACAATCGTATTGTTTACTTTACACACTTTGATTAATGCAATTATTTGTTGCTTGCAACTTAATAATGGAGGGGGTTCGGAGTATAACTTGAAGGTGTATTATTAGTCATAGATGCAGTTGGATTATAGTCTATGTATAGTGTTGTAATGCCCAATCAAATCACGTAGGAGTCAAGATGATTAGTATATGCATGGTATGCTTTCTCCAGTCTGTCAATTGCCCCGCTGTAATTTGTTCACCCAACATGTTATTTATCTTAAGGAGAATCACCTCTAGTGAACTATGGACCCCGGTCCATTCTTTTACCATTAATAAACCATCTACTATTTACTATTTATTGTTTACTTTTTGCAAGCAATTACTATCTTCCACACAATATGTTTAATCCTTTGTTTTCAGCAAAACCGGTGAGATTGACAACCTCACTATAAGTTGGGGCAAAGTTCTGTGGTTGTGTGGTGCAGGATTCCAAGTTGGAAACAACACCTTGGGGTTGTTTCCTTGCTCCTACTGGTTCGATAACCTTGGTTTCATAACTGAGGGAAAACTTGCTGCTATGCTTATCATACCTTCCTCTTGGGGTTCCCAACGAGCTCGATATATTTTGAGCCATCATTGCGCACATAGAAATATGAGGCTACCACTGCTTGATAGTATCAGGCATCTCTAGCCGCAGCATCTGCGACAATGGCCTCGGATAGACGGTGCAGCAGCTGGTCTTCGTCAGGGCCCCCCTTGCCCAACACCTGGACCTTGAAGTTGAAGAACTTCAAGAAGTTCGTCGTGCCAGGACGAGCGCCCAGATAGGCGTCACAACAGGCCGCATGATGCGTTAGCTGTGTGATGGCGTTGGTGCCGAGGTGGTGGAGCTGGAGGTCGAAGGAGACCATCAGCGACAAGACGAACCTGCTCAAAGGAAGGCCCAACCCACGGGCGAAGTGGGCGAAGAAGACGATAGCCTCCCCAGGCCACGGGTTGGGGACCCGCTCCCCCTCCGACGCAAGGCGGTGCCTCACAAAGAACTCCGACGAGATGAATTTCCCCCGCTGGTACTTCTGCACCAAGTCATCGCTGACATACGAGCCACACCAGCCCCTCGCTTGTTCAGGGAGCATCTCGGCAGGCATGGTGGCTATGTTGGAGAAGTGGGGGCCCGTCATCGTGACGGAGGAGCGGTGGCGTTGGCACTCAAGGAAAGCCGAAGCGCAAGGGTCAAGGAGCGCACGACAGCGACAAGGAAGCTAAGGTGCAAGGGGCAATGGGCGCAAGAAGAAGGCGAGATAAGGGAGAAGCCCTCCCCGACGCCCCTATATATCGAGGGAGGACAAGCTGTGCCTCCTGAACTCCCCAATGCCACGTGGTGCAGGAACTGCCCCACTACCCCACGACGCTTTGGTACCACATCGATTGCGCCAAAGGAAATGCCACAGAAGATCCCGCGGGCATTACTACGAAGGCCAAGCGCGCACATGATCCCCGAGAAACCGCTATGTTGAAGGCATGGGCCAAAACTGCAGCGACAGGCCAAGAGATCAAACTGATGCGACGCGCGACAGAGGCGGCATGCACGCCTAACGACAGCATTGACGTCATCAACTGGCCAATTCGTCTCCCCAGCCAGGCATAGTGGCCGAGAGACGGAATCGCCACTCACACCCTATGGGTGGGCCACCGCACCCGTAGCCGGTGAACTCCAGCCGAGAAAATGGGCATCTAGAGATGGAAAACGACAAGCACTACAAGAGAAATTCGTGGTACAGTCTTCAACTGCAATCATTTCAAGAGCAGCTAATGAGCACACAGGATTCTCTACAAGGCTAAGCCCCAACGCGCTCAGGGACTAGTGTTGGGGGGATGACCCCCAGATAGGCCAAGCCAGCGTTAACTGGCCGGCTCCAGGGAAAGTTGGTCGGATGGCCACAAGACAAAGCACCTCAGCCGGGTGATATGCTTCACCCGGTCCGCATCAAGTTTCCCCGGCTAGCCCGTCTAGCCGGGGGCCAGGATAGCCGGCTGGGTGGCCACCTCTACCCGGCCGCCTCGGATCTGTTCGCCAATGGTATGAGAGAGGGTGACGCTCCTTGCTGAGTGCACCTCTGACCGGATAGGCTAGCGCTACCAGACGAAGGCGCCAAAGTGCTAAGGCGGGGAGATGACGGACAAACTCCCGGCTGATAGATAAAGCACCAAGCTGATAGCTAAAGCGTCGGGTGACACCCAAAGCGGAGGCGCTGACCCCACCTATACTGAAGCTTGACCGAGACCCTAGACCACCGGCTGGACCCGGCTAGCCGGCCCACTTTGTAAACCCAAAGCCCAAAACAGTAAACCCTAGAGCCCACATTCTAGCAATATATAAAGAGGGGTAGTGCTAGGGTTCTAGGTAAGTAATAACAAGTTAGAAGTTAGCCAGGATCTCCAAGTCGTGTAATCCATCTTCCTCTAGCTCCCAAGCATAGCTAGGGAAATAGCTCAAGGAGCATCTGTACTGAGCATTCACCCCCCATAGTGGATCTTTACAGGAGTAGGAGCATTACCTCGACAAGAGGGCTCCGAACCTAGGTACATCGTTGTGTCTATAGTATCTGTGCCCAACCCGTTGCGAGTAGCCACCGATAGCATCCTGATTGTCCCCTTTCATGCCATCCCCGATGGCACTGCCGTGTTCCACACCACGACAATGCTGCTAGGGTTGCTAGACCTGGTTGGACACATGTTGGAGTGGCATCATTGCATGTGTTCTGTTACAAAACCACAATGATGCACACTGATACACACACACATCCAAGTCGGTGTGGTGATGCGGCATCTTTCAAACTGGTGATACAATGCATGCTACAGTTGAATCCCAGCATGCTGCTAGGGTTCCTAGACATGGTTGGATACATGTTGGAGTGGCATCATTGCATGTGTCTTTTTCTACAACCACAATGTTGCACACTGACACACACACACACACACATCCCAGTGGGTGTGGTGACGCAGCATCTTTCAAACTGGTGCTCTACTGCATGTTGCAGTTAATCCTAGCAAGTTGCTAGGGTTCCTGGACATGATTGGACACATGATGGAGTGGCATCATTGCATATTTTATTTTCCAAAACCACAATGATGCACACTGATACATGCACACATCCCAGTGGGTGTGGTGATGTAGCATCTTCCAAACTGGTGATACAATGCATGTGGCAGTTGAATCCCAGCATGCTGCTAGGGTTCCTAGACATGGTTGGACACATCCAGGAGTGACATCATTGCATGTGTTCTCTTCCAAAACCACAATGTTGCACACTGATACACACATCCTAGTGGATGTGGTGATGCATCATCTTTCAAACTGGTGATACCATGCATGTGGCAGTTGAATCCTAGCATGCTGTTAGGGTTCCTGGACAAGGTTGGACACATGCTGGAGTGGCATCATTGCTTGTCTTCTTTTCCAAAACCACAATACCGCTCACTAATACAAATACACATCCAAGTGGGTGTGGTGATGTAGCATCTTCCAAACTAATGATACAATGCATGATGGACTTGAATCCAAGCATGCTGCTATGGTTCCTAGACATGGTTTGACACATGTCGGAGTGGCATAATTGCATGTGTTCTTTTCCAAAAAAAATGTTGCACACTGATACACACACATCCCAGTGGGTGTGGTGATGCAACATCTTTCAAACTGGTGCTCCACTACATGTTGTAGTTGAATCCCAACATGCTGCTAGGGTTCCTAGACATGATTGGACACATGCTAGAGTGGCATCATTGCATGTGTTCTTTTACAAAACCACAATGACGCACACGGATACACGCACATACAAGTGGGTGTGGTGATGCAGCATCTTTCAAACTGGTGCTCCACTTCATATTGTAGTTGAATCCCAACATGTTGCTAGGGTTCCTGGACATTGTTGGACACATGCTGGAGTGGCATCATTACGTGTGTTGTTTTCCAAAACCACAATGATGCACACTAATACACACACACACATCCGAGCAGGTGTGGTGATGCAACATCTTCGAAACTGGTGATACAATGCATGTTGCAGTTGAATCCTAGCATGTTGTAGGGTTCTAGGACATGATTGTACACATGCTGGAGTGCCATCATTGCATGTGTTCTTTTACAAAACCACAATGATGCACACTAATGCACACACACATCCAAGTGGTGGTGGTGACGAAGCATCTTCCAAACTGTTGATATAATGCATGTTGGAGTTGAATCCAAATAAGGTGCTAGGGTTCCTAGACATGGTTGGACACATGCTGGAGTGGCATCATTGCATGTGTTCTTTCCAAAACCACAATGATGCACATTGATACACACACACACACATCCCAGTGGGTGTGGTGATGCAGCATCTTTCAAACTGGTGCTCCAGTTCATGTTGAAGTTGAATCCCAACATACTTCTAGGGTTCCTGGACATGGTTGGACACATAATGGAGTGGCATCATTGCATGTGTCCTTTTCCAAAACCACAATGTTGCACACTAATATACACACACATCCCAATTGGTGTGCTGATACAGCATCTTTAAACTGGTGCTCTGTAACTACGTCGGTGAATTACGCTCTTAGTTACATGCCTAGATGAACGAAAGTGGTTAAAATAGTACGGTGGGGCCCAGGGCCACTCACGGTAGACCTTTCGGCCGTCCTAACCACTTTCAGAACATCGGGACAAGAACGAGCGGCGTAATCGGCAGGCGAAGGGATCAACTACATACACAAATGAGTATGTATGCAAGCCACATACAACAGTCCTCAGAGCCATTCCATCTAAAAGAAATAGAAATATTGCAACGCCATACGGCAAGATTCAAATATCCTAGATAGAGATAATAATTTAGGATAGCTCCTCATACAACAAACACCAGAGTATCCGGCGGAAGCGGAAAACAAGATCCGAGTACGGATAAGAAGCAATCGGCATAAGATGCCCCGTAAATAAACACATCCCGCCCACAGATCTCACGGATCCCCGTTCCCGGTATCTCTACACCGGATGATCGTTGCCAACATCATCTGTCTCTTCCACCCAGTATCCATCTTGCGGGTACACCTGTCCATCTGAATCAAACAATTTATCGTGTGAGACCCTAGGGGTACTCAGCAAGTCTTTATGCCACTAAAGGGGACACAACCTGGGGTGACGCAACTGCAGCAAAAGATAATACCTAACAATTCTATAGATACTCGCTAACCATCCGCCTAACCAATGATAGCCGGATGTCCGTGAATTAAGGACGACAGTTATAACGGTATAATTAACAGATCCATCCTCCTCCTCGCTTACCAACGAGGAAGCGGACGAACAACCCCCATCATTCGTTGGCAGTTTTATTAACCATTCCATGAGTATTGCACTATTTACTAGTCAAGTACTTAGTCAATTTAAAAGCGGTACTTTAGTTATACTTGTCTATGATCGAGAAATTCTGCTCCAAGTCGTCCATAACCGCGGACACGGCTTTCAGAAAGATTTACCCTGCAGGGGTGCACGAATAGCAACACACACTCGATCAACCTCGGAAAAACCAAATCAAAAACCCAACGAGGCATTCACGACAAAGCAATCACAGGATTCATAAATATTTTAGGGGGCCACCCCATTAAGCTACCCACAACGAAGTTGGCCGGCTCCGAGACGGACCCAAGGTTTGTGTGGACGGCGGTAAACGACTGGGAACCCGAAAATGTGACTGGGCTTGTCGATACAGCGAAAACGTGTCACGATCCAAAACAGTACAGGTGCTCCTCGCACAATCTTAAATAAAGCAGTAACATGGCATATGTACAGGATAGTAATAAAGCCCCAAACTACTTTGTGGCCCCAAGAAATAAGTATGAATCAAGCTCTGGCTCAGGGGGGTCCATAAGGCCTCCCGGATGTGGATAGTGCGAATAGTCAAGGAACAGGAATCAAGTACTCGGGGTCCTACAGGACACAAGTGAGCATGAAAAACCAAATAGCAGATATTGCTCACCGGTGCCTCTTTCTTTAGTTATCCCATTACTACTCAGGTTATGTTGTTTAGGTACCTCGTTATCCATCAGACACTCACATACCCTACACATGCTTTTCTACGACTCGCATGGCTCAAACAACTCCTGTAGTAATGGCTCATGGGATGGAGGAACAAGCTTCGGTGGGGTTTAAAAGTAAAGGCTATGCAGTACTTGGGATTCAATTTAATGCATTCGCGACTCAATGATCCAAGAATAAGATAGAGGCAATAGGTACTGTATGTATGCAAGCATGTGGTAGTGCTTGCCTGGCAGCTCAGTTGAAGCGAGAGATGGATCTGGGTAGTACTCCTGTGATTCCTGATAATTCTCCTGCTGGGCGTCTATTCGAAGAAGAACCAAACAAACAAGGGCCAACATAAATAAAGTGCACAAGCATATGAAAAAAATGCGACAAGCAAAACAAGCATGCTTTGATGAATGATGCACAATTTACATGGCATAGCATAGCATGGCATGGGTGAGGTGTGGGGTACAAGAATAAAGCATTTTATTAAATTTTTAGTCATGTTTTCCTCCCATATAACTTGCTGTCCACTTAATATTTATATGATGCATGCTGCAATTCATATCATGGAATACATAGACCGAACGGGCTCGTCGCGCTGATCGATTTAGGCATATTATTTGTCAAATTTGGAGTTATAGAATTAAAGCTATTAATTAATTAAGAAAAGGCATTTTTGTTGCAATTAAACAATTTCGAAATTTAAACTGGTCAAACATTTATTTGTATGGCATATTTGAATTCCTCACCTTTTCTGATTCAAAACATATATTGTTTGCATTATTTGGATTTATCAAAATGGAGTTGAGATTTAAATATGGTTTAAGCATTTCCTAATATCATGAAAAGTTTATTATCTTCCAACATGGCACAACTCCAAAAGAGGTCCTATTCATGTTCAGAATTTCAAAACAATCAAAATTGATGTTTTGAGTACTTCCCAAAACAGTACAGGACATAAATTAAAATGTGGTCAAAATTGTCAGGTTTGAAAGAAATGCAGAGTTTTGTTTCAACATGCTGTTTTTGACTGACTGCCAAGATAGATCTATTGGGAATTTGAAGTTTTTGATAAGAGCATGGTTGTAGAGGGGGATGAGCTCTACAACCTATGTGTTGACAAGATTTTCAAAAAAGTAACAGAAGTATGAGTTCTGGAGTGTTTTTGGAGGCCATCTGCTAACAGGGAAAAAATTAGACTGAAGAGCTGTTAGTTTTCTCTGTTTTTGGATTGATCCTGGAGACAAATCTGTAAAGAATTAGGGTTTTGCGTAGAAGAGGAAATTGTAGAGGAACGCAAGATCAACAACTTTCATGTTTGCGGCCTCCCCAGATTCGGAGGGGAACATGATGTTCTAGCAGGGTTTTGACAACAAGAAAAGTTGGAAAACCTTCCTCTGAATTTTCTGAAAAAAAAAACGGTTCAGTGAACAGAGTTTTCGGTGAACTTCGGCGGATCACCGGGAGCAGCTCAGAGCTCGAATTCCAGATCGGTTTTCACCGGGATGATGCTGGTTGTACCCTTTACATTTTCTTACAAAGGCTCAACACCGGAGGAGTAGCAGATCGGCGGGAAAAACGCGAGGAACAGAGGCTGCCGGCGGTGGCTGTGCTGCAGCTATTGCTACCTGTCAGATGCGCGCGGTGTGTTGGCGAACTGTCTAACTGACGGTGGAAACAGAGCCTTCTTTACAGAATACCAGACAAAGGTTCTCACAGCTATCCATGATGGAGGACTCGAATCTAGATGAAATTGGGACAGGAAAATGAAGGAGAAGAACGGGGAAAAGACGGGGTTCCTCACCTCGATCGATTCCCACCGAGGATGGAGCTGATTGCAGATGGAAGCGACGGCGGCGGTGCACTGCAGCGCCCTGGCACGGTACAGCAGGAAGACGACGGGGGAAAGGCAGCCCCTGGCACTTCCGGGTCTGCTTCGGCTGTGCGCTCGATGCGGAAGTCCTCAGTGGAGCCTCTCCGCTACTCCACGGTCTCGGGCGGCCACTGGGTCGACAGCGGGAAGCGGCGCACTCAGACGGCCATGGCAGCGGCGGAGGGGAACCAGAGGGGAAAAATGATGGGCGAGCTAGGGTTCTTGTGGGGCTCGGGCTGCGGCCTTAAGGAGGGTCAGCCTGGACTGGTGACGAGGATGACGGCAGGAAGACGGAGGGAAGATACACAGTAACGTCGTCGCTATCCTCCTGCGCGAAGCGGTATGGGCCGAGCGAGAGAAGAAGGTGGGCCGGTGGCTGGACTACCAAGCTGCTAGTGACGCTGTCTGCGGCCAGAGTTGCAGATCGATGCCTCTCTGAACCTTAAGCTGCACGCTGCTGCTGCTGCTGTGCACGCACGCACTAGGGACAAGAAATCCTAGATCGTTTCAAAAGACCAAGGAAAAAAAATAAAAGGTTCAGATTTGGAGGCTAGAGTTTGGGAAGGTGGAGAAAAAAAAATTATATAGCCCAAAATAGACTAGATGAGACTAGTTTTAGACAAAACTTTAGACGGATTTAGTGTCAACTTCTGCTTTTAGTTAAATAAGAAAACCTTTTGTAATGTTTAAACGGGGCAAAGAATATATGTGACTAGATAAAAGGCTTAATATTGCAAAAGATCTAGATAGGGGAAGATAGCGTAATACCAAAAGGGTTGGTTGGAAGGAATTAGAGAAGACAAAAAAAATGAGTATGAACACTATTAGATGTGTAGACAACAATCAGAGGAAAGATTTGAATACGAGCAACCTGGACACATATGGTAGAAAGACAATTTGATGTGGTAGAATGGTACGGCACAAGCATATGGATAGATAGAATTCAAATGATAGATAGATGTAGTTGAAGGTTAGCTTGATGGGATTACCAAAATCAAACAAGAACAAAGCTTAAAGAATTTGCGATCAGGAAAGGAGCACATGAGGTTGCTTAAGATTTTATGTAAGCTAGCATAGCGTCAAGATCACATGGCCAAGATTTGAATTGAAACAACACAACAAACAACAAAAGAGATTAAGGTGGAAGATAGAGGGTTGTTATATCATGTGAGGGATAGAAGGGTGTTATTATTGCATGTCCCATGCATGAATAGTAGATGCCCTGTTTAATTTGTGAAAACAAAATAAACCCCATGGCATTTATTCCCATGCATCTCCCAATATGGATCTAAGGCCAAGCCAATAGAATTAAAATGGATGTTTCATGTGGAGTAGATGGAGATGATCATATTTGAATATAATTTGGGACATGCTAGTGTGTGTGTTCCACTAGGTGCATAATATCCCCAATAATATTCCAACATAAGCAAATATTTCAATACAATCCATATGGAAGCTAGAAGGAGGAATGACACTCATAATGCATTTAAAGGTGGCTCCACATATCAATAATGTGGAAAAAAACATGATGCTAATATGAGAGCATGTGGAATTAGAAGTGGACCCATCCCAACCCACATGAGCTAGATTAAATGCCAAAAGAAAGTGTAAAAGCTCATGGATAATTAGGATGGTGGAATTATAAGGTGGTGACAAAGAAAAGGTGATGGAGTTGAATAAAAGATATGCCCCCAACTCAACTTGGGCATCAAGCATTTATCAAGAACCAAATACAATATATCAAGAGCCAAATACAATTAATAATGCATATGAGATAAGAACCAACTGAAAAGGGTTTTATATGATGCTCGAATGCAAGGTGGCATGATGACATGAGCCTGATATAATTATGATGCAACAATTATATGTAGGAAGTAGCGATTATAATACTAGACCATGTAGCATTACAATTGTTAGACAATTGGGATGCTACAACTCTCCCCCACTAACCAGGAATCTCGCCCCGAGATTCTAGGAAGAAGAAGACTCAAAGAGGGTAGGATACTTGGCACGGAGCTCACTTCACGTTCCCAAGTGGCTTCATCAACGGAATGGTGCGACCACTGCACCTTGCAGAACTTGATGGACTTCTTGCGAGTCCTTCTTTCTGCGACTTCAAGAATTTTGTGGGGTGTTCTTGATAAGACAGATCTTCTTGGAGATTGATGAGTTCATGGTCCACGGTCCTGCCGGGATCCTTCAAGCACTTTTTGAGTTGAGAGATGTGGAAAACATCATGGACTTTGAGTTGTTCAGGGAGCTCAAGAGCACAAGCAACTTCTCCTCTTCTTCCACGAATTTTGAAAGGACCGATGTATCTAGGAGCCAGCTTTCCTTTGATACCAAAGCGGTGCGTGCCTCTCATGGGAGTGACACGAAGGTAAACGAGATCACCAGGGACATACTCCATTTCCGTGTGATTTCTGTCATAATTGCTCTTCTGGCGACTTTGAGCAATCTTCAGATTTTCAAGAATGATGTGAACTTTCTCCTCCGCTTGAGTTACAATGTCGGGGCCAAACAATATTCTTTCACCTGGGCCTGACCAACCAATCGGAGTTCTGCATTTGCGACCATAGAGAGCCTCAAATGGTGCCATCTTTAGACTTTTCTGGAAGCTGTTGTTGTAAGAGAATTCAGCATAAGGAAGACATTCTTCCCACTTCATGCCGAAAGAGATAACGCAAGCACGGAGCACATCTTCCAGAATCTGATTGATCCTTTCAACTTGTCCTTGCGATTGAGGGTGGTAAGCTGTGCTGAAGTTTAATTTTGTTCCCAAAGCATTTTGGAAACTTCCCCAGAACTTGGAAGTGAAGATGCTTCCACGGTCTGAACTGATCTCAAGAGGAACTCCATACAGAGAGACAATTATATTGATACAGAGCTCAGCCAACTGAATTGCAGAAATTGTTTCCTTGACTGGAAAGAAGTGAGCTACTTTGGAAAGCCTGTCAATGACAACAAAGATTGCATTGTTGCCCTTCTGCGACCTTGGAAAACCAGTGATGAAGTCCATCTCTACTTTCTCCCATTTCCATTCTGGAGGCTTCAATGGCTGTAGAAGACCGGACGGTTTCTGATGGACAGCTTTAAGTCTACGACAGACATCACACTCCGAGACATACTTGGCACAATATCGTTTCAACCCAGGCCACCAATATTGTGTTTTCAAGTCCATGTACATCTTAGTGCTGCCAGGGTGGATAGAAAGAACAGAATCATGCGCCTCCTTGAGAACTTGCTCTCTTAAACCTGGGTAGTTCGGAACAAACATCCGGTGTTCAAAGAAAAGAGTACCTTGGCCATCTACGTGGAAAGACTCATACTTCGGAAGCTGAATGTTGGAGATGATCTTTTTAGTGTAAGGATCACCAAGTTGAATGGAACGAACCTTTTCCTCCAAGAGAGGTGTTGCCAGAAGGTTCAGAAGATAACCTTGATCCACAATTTCAAGGTTTAGCTTGCGGAATTCCTCGCACAAGAGAGGCTGTTGTTCTTCCACCATGAGATTGTTGACATAAGCTTTTCGGCTGAGAGCATCGGCCATGACATTGGCTTTGCCCGGAGTGTAGTTGATGGTCAAATCGAAATCATTGATTGTTTCAATCCACCTCCTCTGACGAAGGTTGAGATCAGGCTGTGTGAAGATATACTTCAGACTCTTGTGATTAGAAAAGATCTCACAACGGTTGCCAAGCAAGTAATGCCTCCATACTTTCAAAGCAAAGACAACTGCTGCGAGTTTGAGGCCATGTGTGGGATAGTTGATCTCATGTGTCTTCAACTGACGAGATGCATAAGCAACAACTTGCTTTTCTTGCATAAGGACCGCACCCAATCCTTGCAATGAAGCATCACAGAAAATCTGGAAAGGCTTTGATGTATCTGGAGGAACCAAGACTGGAGTGGAAGTGAGCTTATCTTTGAGTGTTTCAAAGCTTGCTTGACATGCAGGAGTCCAAAGGTATCTCTTGCCTTTCTTGAGGAGATCGGTAAGAGGCTTCGCAATCTTTGAGAAATTTTGAACGAAGCGACGGCAGTAACTGGCCAAGCCAAGGAAACTCCGGACTTCTTTGACATTTATGGGTGGAAGCCAGTCCATAATTGTCTTAATAGTTTCTGGGTTGACGGCAATGCCCTTGGCAGAGATGACGTGACCAAGGTAGGTGACTTGAGGCAGCCATAATTCACAGTTGGAGAACTTTGCATACAGGCGGTTCTCACGAAGTTTGTGTAGGACACACCGAAGGTGTTCTTCATGTTATTCTTTTGACTTAGAATAGACTAGAATGTCATCCAGATAGACCACAACGAACTTATCAAGATACTCCATGAAAACCGAGTTCATAAGCCTCGAGAAGGTGGCAGGTGCATTGGTGAGGCCGAAAGACATGACCGTGTACTCATATAGGCCATAGCGGGTGGTGAAAGCTGTTTTGGAAACATCTTCCTTGCGAATCTTGATTTGATGATAACCACTTCTCAAATCAAGCTTAGAGAATACCACAGCTCCAGCTAGCTGATCGAAGAGATCATTAATCCGCGGAAGGGGATATTTATTCTTGATTGTTTTAGCATTGAGTGCCCGATAGTCCACACAAAGTCTATCAGTCTTGTCTCGCTTCTTCACAAAGATGGTTGGACTACCCCAAGAAGAAGTATTGTGCTGAATGAAACCCACTTCTCTTGTTCATCCAACTGACGTTTGAGTTCAGCCAACTCAGCAGGACCCATTTTATAAGGCCGCTTGGAAATAGGAGCGGTACCAGGTTCAAGCTCAATGACAAACTCAACCTAACGATCCGGAGGCATACCTGGCAACTCTTCAGGAAAAACATCTGGAAACTCACAGACTACAGGAACACTCTGAATACCTTCCATAGCATCATCATTCAGAGCCGCCAAAGAATAAAGCTGAATTGCAGGAGTCAGACTTGGAGAATAGACTATATGGCCTTCAGGAATTTTCAGAGAAACCGAACGTTCAGCACAATCCATCACAGCTGCATTTGCTGTTAACCAATCCATGCCCAAGATAACATCAATATCAGAATTGCCCAGAATAATTAAGGAAGCCGGAAATGAAGAACCACCAATCTCAATTTGATTGTTATGGCTGATTTTAGAAGATGCCATTGTTGCTCCAGGAGAAAGGACCATTAAATGCTTGGGGAGAGGATCCATTGCTAACTCATTCTCATTTGCAAATTTGTGAGAAACAAAAGAGTGCGAAGCACCAGAATCAAACAAAACTCGTGCAGGAACTGAGTTAACAGGAAGCATACCCATCACAACTCCAGAGGCATGCTCAGCTTGAGCGACGTTGACATAGTTGGCACGAACAACCGTAGACCCAGGCTTGGTGTTGATGTTGAGAGCCTGAGGTGGAGGTGCACGAATCATAGGAGCACTTGCCACAGGTCTTGGAGGTGGTGGTGGAAGAGCTTTGTTGTTCATTGGACAATTCCAGTGCTGATGCCCAGTGTTTCCACAAGTATAGCAAGCACCAGGTGGACGTGGAGCAACGTAGCCAGGGACTCCGCCAGGCGCTCCAGAGTAGTTGTGGTTGTAGCCCCGGGAGCCGCAGTGAAGGAGTTTGGTGGCCTTGGTGCGTAGCTTGACGGTCTTGGTGGAGCAGGGAGCGACGGTGGGGTGTTAGGAACCCAGACACGACGCTTAGAAGGAGCTGCCATAGCAGAAGAGCTTGCTGTATCACAGCTGTGTTTCTTTGACTCCTCAAACACTTGCCTACTTGCTTCTTCCTGCAGAGCTGTATGTTGGAGTTCCAGAAAAGACGCCGGCCTTGCATGAGTGGTAGCATATTTCATGGAAGAATTGAGGCCTTGCCTAAACCTCTTTTGCTTCTTCTTGTCATCAGAGATCTCATCGCCACCATACCGAGAAAGATTCATGAAGTTTCTGATGTAGGTGTTGACATTGGCAGTGCCCTCCTTGAGGTTGAGAAACACTTCCTTCATCCTTTCCATGACAATTTCTGACAGATATTGCTCTTTGAAAGCAGCAGTGAATTGCTCCCAAGTAGGCTGAAAACCAGAAAGATCTGCCTTGAGGTAATTTTCCCGCCAGAGAGCTGCATCTTCCTTGAGAAGGTGAGTGGCACATTTGACCCATTCTTGCTCGGGAACATCCGCAGTCATCAGCAACCTTGACACTTCATGAAGCCAATCATCCGCATCAAGTGGCTGATCAGACACCTGAAATTGGCGTGGGTTGAACTTGAGAAAACTCTTGACGTCTCCTCGCTTGGGAGGTGGAGGTAGCGGAACGAACTCATTCCTCCTGACGCTTTCCTCGAAGCGCTGCTGGTTCTGCTGCATAGTGCCCAAAGCATTTGCAATACTTGCCAAAGCAGCCCCAAGTTCAGGTGGTATGTCCTCCTCATAACGGCGTGGTGGTGCCATCCTGTGATTGATATAAAACACAAGTCAGTACTATAACGGAGAATGATAATAATCCAAAATAGTACCAAAATGGAATTAACCAAGATTAAAGGACGCAATTCACTGAGATGGTATTAAAATATCAACAAAGTTCAAGGCAACTAGAAGATATTAAGCATAACGCACACGACTGAACAAGGAGTGTGGTATACAAACTAACAAAGAAAATTTTTCCGCAAATTTCTGCATTAAAATACCACTATATGCGCAAAACCACTTAACGAATCAAGATTAGTAACTCTACTAGTTCAATATACAAAAGCAAATGATAAAAGTAGTGGTATGGTCGCGACTCCATCCCGCACTCAAATCATTACTCCGCACATGAATCAGTAAAACACATATCCCAACACCTTTCTTCTAAAGATGAACCTAAAGATTGGTAACTACGAAAAAGAACACCCCAACAAGATAACGTCGGATAACAAAGAGTAAAATAGATCGCATCGGTGTACAACGAATCAGAATAGATCGCGTCGGTTTACAAAGGCCTGTCGGTATGGAATGTACCAACAGTTGATAACCAAAAGGCAGATAGTGATAACATTTGGATGCAACAGATAGACAAAGAATTCACACACACACACACACACAACCTATGATACTACGGAACCCAGAACACGTGAATCCTAGTTTGAATTTTTAGAAGAGGATTGAAAACGTTACACTTCCTTACCAGAAAAGGGTGGGTGGGTGGGTAAGAAGAAAAATGGAAGCAGTCCTACTCTCACGTTTTGTTTTTCCCTAGTATACATAACTACCAAAATATTTGCTAGACTGACAACAACCATTTTGGCTGAGACCCTGAAGGGCGGGATGGCTCTGTTACCAATTTTAACTACCTCGGTGAATTACGCTCTTAGTTACATGCCTAGATGAACGAAAGTGGTTAAAATAGTACGGTGGGGCCCAGGGCCACTCACGGTAGACCTTTCGGCCGTCCTAACCACTTTCAGAACATCGGGACAAGAACGAGCGGCGTAATCGGCAGGCGAAGGGATCAACTACATACACAAATGAGTATGTATGCAAGCCACATACAATAGTCCTCAGAGCCATTCCATCTAAAAGAAATAGAAATATTGCAACGCCATACGGCAAGATTCAAATATCCTAGATAGAGATAATAATTTAGGATAGCTCCTCATACAACAAACATCAGAGTATCAGGCGGAAGCGGAAAACAAGATCCGAGTACGGATAAGAAGCAATCGGCATAAGATGCCCCATAAATAAACACATCCCGCCCACAGATCTCACGGATCCCCGTTCCCGGAATCTCTACACCGGATGATCGTTGCCAACATCATCTGTCTCTTCCACCCAGTATCCATCTTGCGGGTACACCTGTCCATCTGAATCAAACAATTTATCGTGTGAGACCCTAGGGGTACTCAGCAAGTCTTTATGCCACTAAAGGGGACACAACCTGGGGTGACGCAACTGCAGCAAAAGATAATACCTAACAATTCTATAGATACTCGCTAACCATCCGCCTAACCAATGATAGATGGATGTCCGTGAATTAAGGACAACAGTTATAACGATATAATTAACAGATCCATCCTCCTCCTCGCTTACCAACGAGGAAGCGGACGAACAACCCCCATCATCCGTTGGCAGTTTTATTAACCATTCCATGAGTATTGCACTATTTACTAGTCAAGTACTTAGTCAATTTAAAAGCGGTACTTTAGTTATACTTGTCTATGATCGAGAAATTGTGCTCCAAGTCGTCCATAACCGCGGACACGGCTTTCAGAAAGATTTACCCTGCAGGGGTGCACGAATAGTAACACACACTCGATCAACCTCGGAAAAACCAAATCAAAAACCCAACGAGGCATTCACGACAAAGCAATCACAGGATTCAGAAATATTTTAGGGGGCCACCCCATTAAGCTACCCGCAACGAAGTTGGCCGGCTCCGAGACAGACCCAAGGTTTGTGTGGACGGCGGTAAATGACTGGGAACCCAAAAATGTGACTGGGCTTGTCGATACAGCGAAAACGTGTCACGATCCAAAACAGTACAGGTGCTCCTCGCACAATCTTAAATAAAGCAGTAACATGGCATATGTACAGGATAGTAATAAAGCCCCAAACTACTTTGTGGCCCCAAGAAATAAGTATGAATCAAGCTCTGGCTCAAGGGGGTCCATAAGGCCTCCCGGATGTGGATAGTGCGAATAGTCAAGGAACAGGAATCAAGTACTCGGGGTCCTACAGGACACAAGTGAGCATGAAAAACCAAATAGCAGATATTGCTCACCGGTGCCTCTTTCTTTAGTTATCCCATTACTACTCAGGTTATGTTGTTTAGGTACCTCGTTATCCATCAGACACTCACATACCCTACACATGCTTTTCTACGACTCGCATGGCTCAAACAACTCCTGTAGTAATGGCTCATGGGATGGAGGAACAAGCTTCGGTGGGGTTTAAAAGTAAAGGCTATGCAGTACTTGGGATTCAATTTAATGCATTCGTGACTCAATGATGCAAGAATAAGATAGAGGCAATAGGTACTGTATGTATGCAAGCATGTGGTAGTGCTTGCCTGGCAGCTCAGTTGAAGCGAGAGATGGATCTGGGTAGTACTCCTGTGATTCCTGATAATTCTCCTGCTGGGCGTCTATTCGAAGAAGAACCAAACAAACAAGGGCCAACATAAATAAAGTGCACAAGCATATGAACAAAATGCGACAAGCAAAACAAGCATGCTATGATGAATGATGCACAATTTACATGGCATAGCATAGCATGGCATGGGTGAGGTGTGGGGTACAAGAATAAAGCATTTTATTAAGTTTTTAGTCATGTTTTCCTCCCATATAACTTGCTGCCCACTTAATATTTATATGATGCATGCTGCAATTCATATCATGGAATGCATAGACCGAACGGGCTCGTCGCGCTGATCGATTTAGGCATATTATTTGTCAAATTTGGAGTTATAGAATTAAAGTTATTAATTAATTAAGAATAGGCATTTTTGTTGCAATTAACCAATTTCGAAATTTAATCTGGTCAAACATTTATTTGTATGACATATTTGAATTCCTCACCTTTTCTGATTCAAAACATATATTGTTTGCATTATTTGGATTTATCAAAATGGAGTTGAGATTTAAATATGGCTTAAGCATTTCCTAATATCATGAAAAGTTTATTATCTTCCAACATGGCACAACTCCAAAAGAGGTCCTATTCATGTTCAGAATTTCAAAACAATCAAAATTGATGTTTTGAGTACTTCCCAAAACAGTACAGGACATAAATTAAAATGTGGTCAAAATTGTCAGGTTTGAAAGAAATGCAGAGTTTTGTTTCAACATGCTGTTTTTGACTGACTGCCAAGATAGATCTATTGGGAATATGAAGTTTTTGATAAGAGCATAGTTGTAGAGGGGGATGAGATCTACAACCTTGGTGTTGATAAGATTTTCAAAAAAAAATAGAAGTATGAGTTCTGGAGTATTTTTGGAGGCCATCTGCTAACAAGGAAAAAATTGGACTGAAGAGCTGTTAGTTTTCTCTGTTTTTGGATTGATCCTGGAGACAAATCTGTAAAGAATTAGGGTTTTGCGTTGAAGAGAAAATTGTAGAGGAAGGCAAGATCTACAACTTTCATGTTTGCGGCCTCCCCAGATTCGGAGGGGACATGATGTTCCAGCAGGGTTTTGACAACAAGAAAAGTTGGAAAACCTTCCTCTGAATTTTCTGGGAAAAAAAACGATTCAGTGAACAGAGTTTTCTGTGAACTTCGGCGGATCACCGGGAGCAGCTCAGAGCTCGAATTCCAGATCGGTTTTCACCGGGATGATGCTGGTTGTACCCTTTACATTTTCTTACAAAGGCTCAACACCGGAGGAGTAGCAGATCAGCGGGAAAAACGTGAGGAACAGAGGCTGCCGGCGGTGGCCGTGCTGCTGCTATTGCTGCCCGTCAGATGCGCGCGGTGTGTTGGTGAACTGTCTAACTGACGGTGGAAACAGAGCCTTCTTTACAGAACACCAGACAAAGGTTCTCACAGCTACCCATGATGGAGGACTCGAATCTAGATGAAATTGGGACAGGAAAATGAAGGAGAATAACAGGGAAAAGACGGGGTTCCTCACCTCGACCGATTCCCACCGAGGATGGAGCTGATTGCAGATGGAAGCGACGGCGGCGGTGCACTGCAGCGCCCTGGCACGGTACAGCGGGAAGACGACGGGGGAAAGGCAGCCCCTGGCACTTCCGGGTCTGCTTCGGCTGTGTGCTCGATGCGGAAGTCCACGGTGGAGCCTCTCCGCTACTCCACGGTCTCGGGCGGCCATTGGGTCGGCGGCGGGAAGCGGCGCACTCAGACGGCCATGGCAGCGGCGGAGGGGAACCAGAGGGGAAAAATGATGGGCGAGCTAGGGTTCTTGTGGGGCTCGGGCTGTGGCCTTAAGGAGGGTCAGCCTGGACTGGTGACGAGGATGACGGCAGGAGGAAGGCCGCCCTGCTCCGTTTGTGTCGGTCAGTGCTAAGGGGGAAGACGGAGGGAAGATACACAGTAACGTCGTCGCTGTCCTCCTGTGCGAAGCGGTATGGGCCGAGCGAGAGAAGAAGGTGGGCCGGTGGCTGGACTACCAAGCTGCTAGCGACGCTGTCTGCGGCCAGAGTTGCAGATCGATGCCTCTCTGAACCTTAAGCTGCACGCTGCTGCTGCTGCTGTGCACGCACGCACTAGGGACAAGAAATCCTGGATCGTTTCAAAAGACCAAGGAAAAAAAATAAAAGGTTCAGATTTGGAGGCTAGAGTTTGGGAAGGTGGAGAAAAAAAAATTTATATAGCCCAAAATAGACTAGATGAGACTAGTTTTACACAAAACTTTAGGCGGATTTAGTGTCAACTTCTGCTTTTATTAAATAAGAAAACCTTTTGTAATGTTTAAACAGGGCGAAGAATATATGTGACTAGATAAAAGGCTTAATATCGCAAAGATCTAGATATGGGAAGATAGCGTAAAACCAAAAGGGTTGGTTGGAAGGAATTAGAGAAGACAAAAAAATGAGTATGAACACTATTAGATGTGTAGACAACAATTAGAGGAAAGATTTGAATACGAGCAACCTAGACACATATGGTAGAAAGACAATTTGATGTGGTAGAATGGTACGGCACAAGCATATGGATAGATAGAATTCAAATGATAGATAGATGTAGTTGAAGGTTAGCTTGATGGGATTACCAAACTCAAACAAGAACAAAGCTTAAAGAATTTGCGATCAGGAAAAGAGCACATGAGGTTGCTTAAGATTTTATGTAAGCTAGCATAGCGTCAAGATCACATGGCCAAGATTTGAATTGAAACAACACAACAAACAACAAAAGAGATTAAGGTGGAAGATAGAGGGTTGTTATATCATGTGAGGGATAGAAGGGTGTTATTATTGCATGTCCCATGCATGAATAGTAGATGCCCTGTTTAATTTGTGAAAACAAAATAAACCCCATGGCATTTATTCCCATGCATCTCCCAATATGGATCTAAGGCCAAGCCAATAGAATTAAAATAGAATTAAAATGGGTGTTTCATGTGGAGTAGATGGAGATGATCATATTTGAATATAATTTGGGACATGCTAGTGTGTGTGTTCCACTAGGTGCATAATATCCCCAATAATATTCCAACATAAGAAAATATTTCAGTACAATCCATATGGAAGCAAGAAGGAGGAATGCCACTCATAATGCATTTAAAGGTGGCTCCACATATCAATAATGTGGAAAAAAACATGATGCTAATATGAGAGCATGTGGAATTAGAAGTGGACCCATCCCAACCCACATGAGCTAGATTAAATGCCAAAAGAAAGTGTAAAATCTCATGGATAATTAGGATGGTGGAATTATAAGGTGGTGACAAAGAAAAGGTGATGGAGTTGAATAAAAGATATGCCCCCAACTCAACTTGGGAATCAAGCATTTATCAAGAACCAAATACAATATACCAAGAGCCAAATACAATTAATAATGCATATAAGATAAGAACCAACTGAAAAGGGTTTTATATGATGCTCAAATGCAATGTGGCATGATGACATGAGCCTGATATAATTATGATGCAACAATTATATGTAGGAAGTAGCGATTATAATACTAGACCATGTAGCATTACAATTGTTAGACAATTGGGATGCTACATGCTCCCCTGCATGTTGTAATTGAATCCTAGCATGCTACTAGGGTTCCTAGACCTTATTGGACACATGCCGGAGTGGCATCATTAAATGTTTTCTTTTAAAAAACCACAATAATGCACACTGCTACACACACATCCCAGTGGGTGTTGTGATGCAGCATCTTTCAAATTGGTGATACGGCAGTTGAATCCCAGCATGCTGGTAGGGTTCCTGGACATGGTTGGACACATGCTGGAGTGGCATCATTGCATGTGTTCTTTCCAAAACCAGAATGATGCACATTGATACACACACACATCCCAGTGGGTGTGGTGATGCAGCAACTTTCAAACTGGTGCTCCACTTCATGTTGAAGTTGAATCCCAACATACTGCTTGCGTTCCTGGACATGGTTGGACACATGATGGAGTGGCATCATTGCATGTGTTCTTTTCCAAAACCACAATGTTGCACACTAATATACACACACATCCCAGTTGGTGTGCTGATACAGCATCTTTTAAACCGGTGCTCCCCTGCATGTTGTAATTGAATCCTAGCATGCTACTAGGGTTCCTAGACATGATTGGACACATGCTGGAGTGGCATCATTAAATGTTTTCTTTAAAAAAACCACAATAATGCACACTGCTACACACACATCCCAGTGGGTGTGGTGATGTAGCATCTTTCAAATTGGTGATACGGTACTTGAATCCTAGCATGCTGGTAGGGTTCCTAGACATGGTTGGACATATGCTGGAGTGGCATCATTGCATGTGTTCTTTTCCAAAACCAAAATTAGGCACACTGACACACACACACACATCCAAGTAGGTGTGGTGATGCAGCATCTTTCAAACTGGTGATACAATGCATGTGGCAGTTGAATCCCAGCATGCTGCTAGGGTTCCTGGACATGGTTGGACACATGTTGGAGTGGTATCATTGCATGTGTTCTTTTCCAAAACCACAATCATGCACACTGATACACAAACACACATACCAGTGGATGTGGTGATGCAGCATCTTTCAAACTGGTGCTCCACTACATGTTGTAGTTGAATCCCAGCATGCTGCTAGGGTTCCTACACATGGTTTGGCACATGCTGGAGTGGCATCATTGCATTTGTTCTTTTCAAATACCACAGTGATGCACACTGATACACACACACATCCTAGTTGATGTGGTAATGCAACATCTTTCAAACTAGTGATGCAATGCATGTTGCATTTGAATCCTAGCATGCTGCTAGAGTTCCTAGACATGGTTGGATACATGCTAGAGTGACATCATGCATGTGTTGTTTTCAAAAACCACAATGATGCACACTGATACACACACATCCAAGTGGGTGTGGTGATGCAACATCTTTAAAATTGGTGATAAAATGCATGTTGCAGGTGAATCCCAAAATGCTGCTAGGGGTCGTGGACATGATTGGACACATGCTGGAGTGGCATCATTG
The DNA here is from genome assembly GCA_910589775.1 of Avena eriantha. NCBI lineage: Eukaryota > Viridiplantae > Streptophyta > Magnoliopsida > Poales > Poaceae > Avena > Avena eriantha. Next base: position 270,229,005 of record OU342741.1, on the reverse strand, counting down.
CATGTGTTCTTTTCCAAAGCCACAATGATGCACACTGATACACACACATGCAAGTGGGTGTGGTGATGGAACATCTTTCAAACTGTGATACAATGCATGTGGCAGTTGAATCACATCATGCTGCTAGGGTTCCTGGACATGGTTAGACACCTACTTGAGTGGAATCATAGCATGTGTTCATTTCCAAAACCACAATGATGCACACTGATACACACACACATACTAGTGGGTGTGGTGATGCAGCATCTTTCAAACTGGTGCTCCACTGCTTGTTGCAGTTGAATCCCAGCATGTTGCTAGGGTTCCAGGACATGGTTGGACACATGCTGGAGTGGCATCATTGCATGTGTTGTTTTCCAAAACCACAATGATGCACACTAATACAGACACACATCCGAGTGGGTGTGGTGATGCAGCATCTTCGAAACTGGTGATTAATGCATGTAGCAGTTGAATACCAGCATGTTGTAGTGTCCAAGGACATGATTGTACACATGATGGAGTGGCATCATTACATGTGTTCTTTTCCAAAACCACAATGATGCACACTAAGCACACACGCATCCAAGTGGTTGTGGTGATCCAGCATCTTCCAAACTGTTGATATAATGCATGTTGGAGTTGAATCCGAGCATGCTGCTAGGGTTCCTAGACATGGTTGGACACATGCTGGAGTGGTATCATTGCATGTGTTCTTTCCAAAACCACAATGATGCACATTGATACAGACACACATCCCAGTGGGTGTGGTGATGCAGCATCTTTCAAACTGGTAATCCACTTCATGTTGAAGTTGAATCCCAGCATACAGCTAGGGTTCTTGGACATGGTTGGACATATGATAGAGTGGCATCATTGCATGTGTTCTTTTCCAAAACCACAATGTTGCACACTGATATACACACACATCCCAGTTGGTGTGGTGATGCAGCATCTTTCAAGCTGGTGCTCCACTACATGTTGCAGTTGAATCCGAGCATGCTGCTAGGGTTCCTAGACATGATTGGACACATGCTGGAGTGGCATCATTTAATGTGTTCTTTTCCAAAACCACAATAATGCACACTACTATACACACATTCCAGTGAGTGTGGTGATGCAGCATCTTTCAAACTAGTGATACGGTAGTTGAATCCCATCATGCTGGCAGGGTTTCCGGACATGGTTGGACACATGCTGGACTGGCATCATTGCATGTGTTCTTTTCCAAAACCACAATTATGCACACTAACACACACACACACATCCAAGTGGGTGTGGTGATGCAGCATATTTCAAACTAGTGATACAATGCATGTGGCAGTTGAATCCCAGCATGCTGCTAGGGTTCCTGCACATGGTTGGACACATGTTGGAGTGGCATAATTGCATGTGTTCTTTTCCAAAACCACAATGATGCACACTGATACACAAACACACATACCAGTGGATGTGGTGATGCAGCATCTTTCAAACTGGTGCTCCACTGCATGTTGTAGTAGAATCCCAGCATGCTGCTAGGGTTCCTAGACATTGTTGGACACATGCTGGAGTGACATCATTGCATTTGTTCTTTCCAATAACCACAGTGATGCACACTGATACACACACACATCCTAGTGGATGTGGTGATGCAGCATCTTTCAAACTGGTGATAATGCATGTTGCATTTGAATCCTAGCATGCTGCTAGGGTTCCTGAACATGGTTGGATACATGCTAGAGTGGCATCATTGCATGTGTTCTTTTTCGAAACCACAATGATGCACACTAATACACACACATCCAAGTGGGTGTGGTGATGCAACATCTTTAAAACTGGTGATACAATGCATGTTGCAGGTGAATCCCAGCATGCTGCTAGGGTTCGTGGAGATGGTTAGACACATGCTGGAGTGGCATCATTGCATGTGTTCTTTTCCAAATCCACAATGATGCACACTGATACACACACATCCAAGTGGGAGTGGTGATGCAACATCTTTCAAACTGGTGATACAATGCATGTGGCAGTTGAATCCAAACATGTTGCTAGGGTTCCTGGACATGGTTGGACACCTACTAGAGTGGAATCATTGCATGTGTTCTTTTACAAAACCACAATGATGCACACTGATACACACACACATACTAGTGGCTGAGGTGATGTAGTATCTTTCAAACTGGTGCTCCACTGCATGTTGCAGTTGAATCCCAGCATGCTGCTAGGGTTCCTAGACATGGTTGGACACATGTTGGAGTGGCATCATTGCATGTGTTGTTTTCCAAAACCACAATGATGCACACTAATACACACACATCAGAGTGGGTGTGGTGATGCAGGATCTTCGAAACTGGTGATCAACGCACGTTGGAGTTTAATCCGAGCATGCTGCTAGGGTTCCTAGACATGGTTGGACACATGCTGGAGTGGAATCATTGCATGTGTTCTTTTCCAAAACCATAATGTTACACACTGATCCACACACACACATCCAAGTGGGTGTGGTGATGCAACATCTTTCAAACTAGTGCAACAATGCATGTTACAGTTGAATCCCGACATGCTGCTAGGGTTCCTGGAGATGGTTGGGCACATGTTGGAGTGGCATCATTGCATGTGTTCATTTGCAAAACCACAATGATGCACATTGATACACACACATCCTAGTGGGTGTGGTGATGCAACATCTTTCAAACTGGTGATACAATGCATGTGGCAGTTGAATCCCAGCATGCTACTAGGGTTCCTAGACATGGTTTGACATGTGCTGGAGTGGCATCATTGCATGTGTTCGTTTACAAAACCACAATGTCGTGGTATTGCCGACGAGTACGCATTGGAGGGGTCCTCATAGTGCATGTTTTGAGACGTGGGTTAAGGCGGTGAGTTGGCAGGTACAAGGTAATACAGCTTACCTAGGTTCAAGTTCCATAACGATGGCAGAACTCTACTCCTGCTTCAAATCACTATAATGGCAATACGCCGAGTTGTAGAGATAGATTCGCTTTGCGAGGTGTTCCACGTTGTACGTAGCAATCTTTTAAGAGGTTGTGCCCTAATGGCTCCCACAGGTCTAGCTTATAAAGGCACCAGAACATAGGGTTTACAGGGAAAGGTCATTGCCGGACAAGGTAAAGAGTCCTACACTAATACGAACTAGTCTTTCGTGTCTTGCACTCCAAGGCTCCGAGTATGTCAGTGACTCCTGCATAGCCTTCCTTTATTCGGCATGGGCATCCCTTCTGGATCCGCCTAATTGGGCCGCCCAGTAGGCCATAGGCCTTTCCACCAACTATGGGCCACCTGGATTAGTCGGATTGGTGACATGCTATGAGGATACCCAGTTAGCATATCCCCAATAGTAGCCCTCGTAGGACTTTGAAATCTTGCGTCGTCTTGCCCATTGATCTTTGAATACTCCATCTTGGTGATGCCGATAATTTGTCAAGCAATATCTCAAAGGTCTCCCAAAGAACCCTACAATCCTCTCCGACTTCACAATGTAGCCGGAGATTCCTTGAGTCTTCGTTTCTAGAGTCGGATAATTTCCGCCTTCGATGGAATCTTTAGACGTGACACTTCACTACAACTGTCAGGAGGATGACATAGGGTACATCCTACGCTATCTCGAAACTCACAAAAGACAGAGAATTAATCATCAGCTATTTTCATGCACGCGAAATCCCAAACGACAAAGCGGCAAAGATGGAGGACGTGGTGAAATTACCGTGCACATTCGTCTCCACGTCGGCAACGCTCCATCCATTAGATGCCTTAGCACGAATCTTGACGTGGGGAATACATATTGTCACCGCGGTCAGTTTATTTCCTATTTACCCGCATTCGCTTCCTTGTCTTCGTCTTCCTCTAGCCGCGCACCCGTTTGAGCTTCTCTCCAGAAAACCCTAGCCAGAGCCCTCTTCTTCTCCTCCTACTCCCTCATAACAATGGCCTCCAGGGGCTCCATTCCTTCGACGGCGGCGACCCCCGAGGCTATTCCAGAGCCATCCTAGGGAGTAACTGTCCCGCCGGAGGGGTTGGCTGTCCCTGTTATCACCGTGGTGGAGACCACCGGTGACGACCAAGAACGAGCAGCGCTAGAAGCTGCTGAAGAGAGAATGAATCCAACAAGGGGTGTGGAGGGGATCTGACCTCACCATCGAAGATCTGCAAGAACTGGTCATCGAGGGGTATCCCCCCGTGGTGAAGGATTTGGTCTGGCGGGCGGCACCGGCCGGCGAGGTGGTTCCTTCTCCCAAAGCCGGAGAGAAGGTGTACCTCAAGGAGCAGCTAGTACGAGGCGTAAGCCTGCCAGCCTCCGACTTCTTCTTGGACGTTCTCCGTCACTTCCGGGTACTTCCACACAATCTCTCTCCCAACAACATCTTAGTCCTTAGCAACTTCATAGCTCTATGTGACACCCTCGGGATCAGGGTAAAACAAATCTAGACCTTAGCCTGACATAAGCTTAACCTAGAGCTCGAGGATATCCAATGATAGATCGGTAACACAACAGTAACCCCACGACACAAAAATTATTACAGCAAGCTCATAACTTAGCGAAGAACCAAAATATGACAAGCAGAGGTCACTAACAACAAACATGAAACAATGGAAGGCAAATTATGCTATTAAGTATCGCAAACTTAACAAAAGGCCTAAGAGGCCTGAAGCATAACGACGACGTCCCAGCCCATAGATTCCAGGCCGCCGACCGAGAACCCCAAGATACTCGTCGGTGTCGATATCGTACGAATCCTATCTTCTAAGGAACACTTATTTGGCTACAAAAGTATCAACAAAGCAAGGGTGAGTACAGGGTGTACTCCGCAAGACTTATGGCTGGTGGGGTTATTTTGCATAAAGCCATCTTTGTTTGTAAAACAAGAGGGAGAAGAAGCTCGTCTAATCAGAACATTTGAAAAGGGGATAAGAGAGCGACATCTCCAATGTATTGATCATCATATTTTGATATCCACCAAAGTAATCCTCATCTCACAACTAGGATCACCCCCTTGTACCCATGAGGAAGCATCCTTAACCACACGTTGAAGTGCCAATTTTTACGTTAGGTTCATGTTCTCTATGATCTTCACGTCCATTCCCAAGTCGTCCATAACCGTGGACACGGCTTTTCTAAAAGATTTAACCCTGCAGGGGTGCACAACTTTACCCACGCGTACTAACCAACTCTTAATTCCAGAATCATTAGCCCTCTTCCTTGGAAGGCCGACAGAGGATGGTTAGCCACAATCTTTAACTTGCATTTGCCGAGACCATGAGTCACGCCCTAAGGATGGTTGCGCCATAACGGGTCAAATCCCGAAGTCGGTCCCTAGAGATGTCGGCGAGGTTGGTTTACCAGGGGCTCCATCGACCCCAAGCAACCTCGGCCACACTTATGTACCTGTTATGATGCACCTCCTTCTCCTCCTCTTTTGAATACATTTTCGATGCGTATGCCAAATGGAAAGCCCAAACTATGTGACTCATGGAATCTACTAGGCAAGTTAGTTAGTCGAGAGGTCCCCATAAACCCCGTGTGGTTGTACGCTCGTCTTGGTTCAAGAGGCTAGAACTTGGGTCCTAGTGGTAACAAGCATGGGACTACAAAAACCACATCCCATCATGGCCTCCCATACAATCCTTATCATGTTTATCCTTTACCACTGATCTTACCTCATCAGTACATCTCGTTCTCCTAACATACTAGGTTCACTACATCTGATACATTATCTGGATGAACTAGCACTGACAGCGAAGCAGGGTTAAGCAAGACACAGATATAAGCTCTAGAAGTGCACACAAGCCAAACCTAGTTATGCTAGGAGTAGTGGATTAGGTAATATAAGCTCAAGGGAGTAATACAACAGATAGGATACTCTATCTATCGATAAAAGACCATAGTAGAATCGTATGCATCATGGAAAGAATGAAATACTTTCGAAACGATAGGATTGTATAATGGTGGGGCTATGCTTGCCTTGTTTGTTGATACCCAGATATAGATCTTCGGAAGACTTGTACTTGACTTGGTTACAATTGGTCAAGTATTGGTCATCGATCTTTGATGGTGTTGATCTCGGTCTTTGATCTCAATCTTGATATCGTATTCTACCGGGAAGAAGCAAACACCGGAAAGAAAGGGGAAACAACAATCAACACATCTCAACGGTTCAATGCTCAAGCAAGGATGATGATATGACAAGTTCAAATGTATTGAAATGAAACTCTATAGCATGCTTGATAGTTTAAATAGGGTTCTGAGGGGTCCAAACCCTAATTCGGAGAAACCCTAGAACACCTATGAGGGGTTGATTCGTTCTTCTAATTAAACTTGTAATAAAAGTTACTTAACAATGCATGCTTTTGATGCTAAAGTGTAGATCTCATTTTTCTAAACATTTTGATATATTATTTGTATTTTTTTGATTTAAAATGAATTAGTTATGATTTTTCCCATTTTCAATTCATTTTAAAACAATTAACAATTTTGGAATATTAAAATATTTTCTCAACCTGGACCCACATGTTAGGTTTTTATTCTTTTTAGAAAATAATTATGGAAATTATTAAAATTCTGACAAGCAGGGCCCATAGGAATATTTATATTTCAGAAATGATTTCCGAAAACATTAAAGCAAATATGACCTCATACTGACATCACCCTAACGTCAGTAATGGAGGACCTCCTCTATCGATCAATGATATCTCGATCCTTTGCACACGGGGCAGCGAGAGCAGGGGCGTTCAAAAGAGGGAAAAGAGGTGGGTCGGACAGTGGTGGCGCCGCTTTCAGATGGTCACCGGAGGTTGGCCGGCAACGACGAGCAGCGATGGAGGCAGCAGGTGCTCGTGGAGGGAAGTAGCCAGGGTGAGAGGGGGCAAGGGAGAAGGTCCAGAAGGATTAGCTGCTCACCAGGAGCACGACAGTGAGGTCGGAGAAGCGAGGCGAGGTCGGGCGGTAACGCATTCGTCGATCATGGTTGCGGCGACCGTCGGTGATGTCGGGCTCAGAGGGGCAATTCCGAGCACGCGTAGTCGATTCCTCTAGCGAGTCAGATGAGGATGTAGAGGCGATGATGATAGCATGCTCGGTGAAGCTTGGCAGGGCTGAGAAGGGTGGGGCACGGCGGAGCACGTCGGCTAGGGTTTCGGGCCGAAGGGGAAAAACAGCAGAAAGAGCGAGAGGAAGCAAAATGGGTATGGGGGAGGAGAGGAGAGAGCCGTGGTTCTTATCCTCGCGTCCAATAGCGGCAATGGGCATCGTAGAGCGAGGGAGATCGACGGTGAGGCGGCTGACACGCATGAGCTTCTCTGACGCTCGGGAAGAAGCAAGAAGAAGAACAGCGAAGATGTACGTGCGGAGTCTGGGCCACGCGTGGGCTTGGTGGGCCGCTAGCTGCTGCGCGTGGGGAGAAACAGGCGAGGGAGATGGGTTGCTGGGCTGGTTTGCTACTGGCTGCACATTTTTTCTTGTAGAACATTTTTTCCAATTATGTTTTCTACTCTTTCTTTGTATTTTCAAACTCTTTTCTATTTTTGAACATTTTGAAAATACCAGAGGGTTTTGTAAAACTATTCAAATATTGTGAGGCCCTTTTAATCCATTTGGGCTCCAACATTTTGGTAGTTTTCGAAATAATCAAAACCATTTTGAATTGATTTGGGAGGAAACTAGGGTTTTAGGTTTTATTTCCTTTGCATACAATTTAAAAGATGATGCCCATGAATGCACAAACAACCCTAATTAAGGATTAACTAAAACTAGGGTGTTACAGCTCTATCCCCCTTTGTAGAATCTCGTCCCGAGATTCCTAGGTAGGAAGATAGAAGGAACGAGGTTACGCTAAACTTCAACGATCTTCTCGAAGCAGTTGATCCATGCCACCATTATTGAATGAATGAAGCGCTTCATTTCTTCGAGGTAATTGCCATAACTAGAGAAGAGAGGGAAAGACACAAACCACAAACAGAGTATCTCATGGTCAACTCATGGATAGATGATTCATGAACATCTCTACAGCAAACGAGTATGAGACACGTCAAGGTAACGAAGGAAACAAAAGGAGATGGTTTCAGGGTGTTAGATAGATGGTCTTCATAAGGATTGAGACCATGGAGTTATAGAAGGGTTTAGGCTTCTGAAAAGGAAAGCTTACAACAGGAAGAACATGACCACAGACTTCGAGATATGAAACTCTACTAGGTGGCTTAAGTAGAGCTTCCAAGGGTACAAAGATACGGATAACCAAGCTATTGATCTACTTTTGATACAGAAGGATCACTCTTCATTCAATTGAAGGTCAAGACAGAAAGGTATTTTGTGGCGAGGACTCGTAAGAGTCACAAGGAACATGTAGCAAGAGAAACTTCTGATTACCAAAATCATTGTTAGAGGAACGAAGGAAACTCTTTATTCATCCAGGCTTATCAAAATCTTTGCCAAAGATCGTGATATCACTTTCACCACTAAGATGAATAGATAAGAAGATTCCTGATGACACGAGGAAAAAGAAACTTCATTCTCAGACTTCAAGTACTTGGCTCAACAAAAGCTTGCCAACATAAAAGGGTCTGTAGGATCGACCGAGAAGCATTTAGCAACACTACTTTAAATGTTCTCCTTGATATTCGGGATACCAGACATCAAGTAAAGGTCAGACTTTGGATACAAAGGAAACCATAACCACAACTCCTATAATTAAATAATAGAAGAAGCCTCATGAAGAGTGGTTATTATTGATGATTCAAGAGGATATGATAATAGGCCTTCCGACTAGTTGTGTCAACCATTACATCAATCATGTCAGACTTACATAGAAACCTATGTCAAAACCTTTAGGAACACCAACCATCATATCTGCTTGAGATTCTGATTTGGTTAGATGTAATGACGCTTCAGACTCAGCATGTCCGAATAGAAAGTTTGCAACATTTACCACAAGGATAAAGTTACTGCATTCTCTAAACATGGACTCTAGTGTCAAGCTCCAAAAGACTGATCTACATTGCGAGACCCATGTATTAGCAACTTGTCGGAGGACAACTGCTCATACATCGAGTACTTGCGACGAAATACAACTGTCTCCTTAAGACACGGAGTTAACTCTACTCGAATCCACGGTGACATCTTTTTGCATTTTCCCGTGAATCGGACAAGGTCGCCTGTAACATCCAGAACACAATACTTCGAGATGACCAAAAGATAGTTCTCGAAATGTTTCCAACATTGATGCCAATTGTTCCATGTGAATCTAGTCTTAGCATGGGGAGGATAAGGATGTCATCGATGGGCTCAACAACAAACTTATCATGATGCTCCAAGAAGATAGACTCACATGTGGTATGAACAAAACAACAATATTGGTCAGACCAAAAGACATGAAGATGTACTCAAGTGAAACATCAAGAGTTGCAACATCATCAAGATAGTCCTTGGAACTGAGTTTGATTTGACGATAACCCAAATCAAATCAAAGATGGGGGAAGATAACATATCCACGAAGGAAAAACTATCTTTCTTTAGCACAAACTGAACTAGACATCACTTTAAGATGAACTAGGTTGGATAGAACTTTTGTATTTACAACTATCCAAGTTGTTGTTTAGCCTCCACCAACCAGTTCAGGCTTATCCAGTACGGATCCTTGGAGAAGGGAGAAGTTCAAAGAGCTTGCTTGCTCAAGAACTTGACAAACACGGTCATGTGGCAACATGGCAATACTTCTAGAAAGATGTCTCAAATATCACAAACCACCAATATGTCACTTAGTTCGAGAGGAAACTTGCTTGGTAAGGTAAGTAGACATAGTCTCAGGGATTTGGCATAAGCCTAACTCTTTGACCGAAGAGAGTGTACCATAATAGCAGTCTTAGTAACACAATCGTCCTTCGATTAGTAATGGGATTAACCAATCATGCTAAGAATGACTAAAATGTCCTTGGAGTTCAAAGAAATAATGATTGCTAAGAATCTCAAATGGCCACATTATTACACACACGCATCATTCTCGAGCGCGAAAGCTCGGAGGAACGGTGGGTAATTATGTGTAAGAGCATCACTTCATTTAGAAGGTCACGAAACTCAGCATAACCTCTTAGTATATAAGGGTGTAATACTCGAAGTCAGAGAAGACGTGATGCAGCCCGTCCTACGGACGCTTCCACATCTACACCAACAAGTCCCCCAAGTGGACCCATGACTCGTGCCCGAGCCAAACTCCTCCAAGCTAAGGTGAACTCGCTCCTCTCTTCATGCCAATTCGATACCTCCTTGGATGACGTGCTACTTCATACCACTACTTTGTGCATCATCAGGTACGAGCCCCCGCCGCGTCGACCCACGAGCCCGGAAGCTGCACCTAACCTGAAGCTGCCAGAGCCGAAGTGTCCGCCCGAATCCAGCCGGAGTGTCCGGCCACCCCGGAGTGTCCGGCCCGACTCAGCCGGAGTGTCCGGCGTACCCGAGCCCGGACCTGGCGTGGACATTCAGAAGGTCGAATCGGACACTCCCCGGACACCACCCGGAGTGTCCGCCTTGCCCGGACTGTCCGGCCGCGCCGACCTAGAGTGTCTGCCCTGCCCGGACTGTCCGGCTCACTCGACCCGGAGTGTCTGGCCCAAGTGATGGGCCTGCGAGCCTAGCTGGGCCCTATGGCCCATGTACCCCTCTACTTTGCCCAGAACTCTACTTTAATGCCTGAATTACCCCTGAACTTGTGGCTGGCCTATATATAGACCCCCACCTCCATTGTAAACCCTAGGCTTGATATTGGAATTAGTGGAAACCCCTTTGTGGATCTATCTAATTCTTGCCTCATGCTCCTTGACTAAGGAGCACCAATATCCCCAAACCTCGTTGGAGTTTGCATTGTGCCTCCGCGTTGTACAAGGCCTAGGCATTGGTGTCCCTTTGCCTAGACGTCAAGGTCTCACCGAGTCTCCCACTCGCCGTGTCGGTTCGAGAGAGAGTCCTCCACCCGACGCCGATCCTAGGGATTGCGCCGGACCGGTCACCGCCGGCGTGAGCTATTGGTGTTTATCGTGGTTTTGCGTGTGTGTGTTCATCGCGTTCTTCGTGCCTGTGTGCGTCGTGTTCATCCTTCCCTCCTTCCCCGCACTCCACCCTCGATTTGAAAGGGAATCGTGAAAGATCGGGCCACCCTAGAGGTTTGCCCTCAACATATTGGTATCAAGAGCTTCGTTGCTCACGATTTCCCCCACAAATTTTTCTTCTATCCACCAAAATTCGAAAATCCCCACAAAAACAGCCCATATTTGCCTTTGGATCGATCTCTTGATTTGGAGTGTTATTTGTGGTTTTGATCCGACCAAACCTTGTCTAAGGAGTTGGTCTAGCTTTATCCTGCGTTTCCCCACCCTGATTTGGCCAGTTTTTCGCGGATTTGAGGCCCGAAGGCGAGGATTTCCGCTCAAGAACACGAGCAGGAAACCCGTGCCGGAGTGTCCGGCTCATACCGACCGGAGTGTCCGGCCCGACCGGATTGTCTGGCCAGACCGGAGTATCCGGCCCAGACAAACCGGAGTGTCCAGCTGTAACGCCAGTTTTGACAGTTTTGCCTCATTTTTCGCATTGGATAATCTCCTTTGTTTGCTCGTGTCCCGTGTGCGTGTAAGCAAGTACCCGCAAGCTTCCGCATCATCAACTCCCGCGCTCATCGACACCACGGACCACGAACATCATCCCGCACCACTGACGCCAAGTTCATCATCAAAGAAGGTATAACTTGCGTCACCTTGTTAACCCCCATCTTCCTTTGTGTGTACCTATCCCATGAGAGTGGCTCATCTTGTGTTTGCTTGAGCATTGTGCATTTGTCCTTGGATAGTGAGAGTGCAAGAGAAATATCAAGTGTGACTAGGTAGCATCAAGGGAGAGCAAAAAAAAAAGAAAGAAAAAAATACAAAGAAAAAGCAAAAGAAAAATAGTCTCCCCTTGCAAAAGAGAGTCTCAAAGCTTGTAAGCAAGAGAGAAAGAAGAGCGCCCAAGGCAAGTGCACAAATCCGTTGCTCACTTTTCCTCATTGCAAACGAGCCACGGTCTCTCCTTGCATTGGCACGACAACGAGCTTAGTCTTCGTTAGGACATTTTGTTTGCTCATTTTCATAGTCGTGTCAATCCCAACTTTCTCCACGTGTGTGTACATAGTCGTAGGTTCCCGTCACCCTTTTTAGTTGTTGACCTTCGCCTTTGACTTGAGTTTTGTTGGATTTTTACCACTTTTGACTATCCCTTTTCTTTTGGTTGGTTCTTTGGCTTTCCACAACCCTAACCTACCACCAACAAGCTTTTGAGATCTAGTGTGAGTTTTCTTGGCATTTCCACTTTGCACGCTAATAGCTCTCACTTGTGGTTTCTAGTTTGGTGCAATCCCCAAGGTGAGGTTCAAGGCTAACACCACCATATTCCACTTCCATATACAATACTTGTGTGTTTTGCATGATGGATAGGCACGGTGAGACGAGCCAACCACCTCCCCAAGAAGAAGATCAAGGTCCGTACATGACGCGCGCAAGTCACTTCATCGTTCGACAAGACTTCCGTGAACGTTGCCAAGCACTTGAGACGCGAAAAGATGAACAATTTGGCGAGGCGCAAGCCGAGTTCAAGAACATCGAAAACCGCTTCGACGGCCTCGAACGACAAATGCGTGCAATGCAACACAACTTCGGCCACCAAAATGAAGCGCTTCAATGCTCCGTCGCCGAAACAAATGACAATCTTTGACGCCTCATCAATGGCATGGCAAGACCACGTTCACGCGCATCAAGCTTGGCAAGTTCTTCGCATCGTCATGCACCTCTTCCACAAGATCTAGATCAAAGTGCTCAAAGACGCAATGATGCCCCGTGGTTGAAGATGGAATCTCTTCGAACTATGTACCTTCCCCACGGCACGCCGCAACGTCAAGCTATGATGGTGACCTCTCTTCAAGGCCACGAGCAAGGCAAGAAGCACACCGTCATCACGCAAGGGCACTAGTGATCCGACAAGAGCAACCACAAGAGGAACCGCAAGCGCAACCACAAGTACAACCGCAAGTCTACCACCATCGACCGCGACACATACTTGACACAACAAGTGATGACTCCAACTTGGAGAATCAAGCTCGTCATCGACGTCAAGCTCTTCAAGATCCTCCTCCTCATCATCAACGTCATGAACTCAACACCGACACCATGGTCATCACGAGGCGCCTCCTCCACATCAACAAAACTTGGAGCGTCAAGTGATACAAGTTGAGCGACGCCCACCACGTCAAGAGGCTCATGACCATGTTCTTCACCGTGAGGCCCATGTGCCTAACCAACATCACCAACCAAGGAACGAGCCTCCTCTTCGTCATCAACCGCGTCAAGAGGCTACACACCTTCACCACCATGAGGCCCAAGTACCTCAACCACGTCAACAACCGCGCCAAAAACAATAGCAAGCTCCTCATCAACAACAATACCAAGAGCAAGCTCCGCAACAAGGACGCGAGAACCAAGTTCCACCTCCCCAACTACAAGATCATCAACAAGGTCAACAAGCTCGTTGCAATTACCGCAACGATGAAGAAACTTTTGGCAAGCTCAAGTTCACAATGCCCAAGTTCACCGGATCCAATGACCCCGAAGAATACCTCTCGTGGGCACTCAAAGTCTACAAGATCTTCCACATGCACAACTATATCAACGAGAAGATGGTCGCCATGGCTTCGCTAGAGTTTGATGATTACGCCAACCTTTGGTGGGAACAAGTTCAAGTTGCTCGTGATGCAAGACAAGAGCCGCCAATTACAACTTGGCATGACATGAAGGCTCACATGAGATCCCGGTTTGTCCCCGTGCACTACACGCGTGACCTCTTCAACAACCTTCAAGCTCTTCGTCAAGGGACAAAGACCGTGGAAGAATACTTCAAGGAAATGGAACTCAACTTGATTCACGCCAACATTGATGAGCGCATGGAGCAAACAATGGCATGTTTCCTTATTGGCTTGAATCACCCAATCAAGCGCATCGTCGAGTTCTAAACATACAACACCATGGTTGAGCTTGTGCACATTGCAACAAAGGCTGAACGTTAAGTGCAAGAGGATATCAAGTACAACAAGCCCAAGACGTACTTCACCTACAAGCAAGCTTCAACCCCTACACCAACAACTTTCAATGGTAGCTCCTCAAGTACCTCCAAGCCTTCCTTCAAGCCCACACTTCCTCAAGGAAAACTGCCACCAAATGGCAAGCAAGCAAAAAGTGATACACCTTTCAACGGTGAATGCTACAAGTGTGGAGGTAAAGGACACAAGTCGGCCGAATGTGGAAACAAGAAAGTCATGTTCATCCATCACAATTCTGATGAAGGGTACTTGAGTGAAGATGAGTTTGATGCCCGTGTCAAGGAAGCAATGGCAAGGCAACGAGTGGAAGATGATCAAGAACTCCTCATGTGTGAACATGACACAAGTCCATCGCTTGTAGTCACAAGAATCTTGACCACTCAAGCACAAGAGCATGAAGACCAACGCTCCAATATCTTCGAAACACGAGCTGGCATCAACGGCAAATCTATCAAGGTGATCATTGACGGAGGGAGTTGTCACAACCTTGCTAGCACCGAGTTGTGTGAGAAGCTCAACCTCAACCTCCATCCACACAAGCACCCCTACCACGTGCAATGGCTAAGTGACCAAGGGTCCGTGAAGATCAAGCATACCGTATCGATCTCCTTCGCCATTGGTCCTTACAAAGATACGGTGGAGTGTGATGTGGTTCCTATGACAGTTTGCCACATGCTTCTTGGTCGACCATGGCAATTTGACAAGGCTGCTCAACATGATGGTCGCACTAATATATACACCTTCAAATGGCTCAGCAAAACATGTGTTTTGCAACCGATGACTCCTAGCCAAATAATTGCGGACAATGCAAAGGCTTTAGCGAGGGTGCGAAGCACAACACCTACTTGTGAGAAGAGCGGTGAGAGAGAGAACCACCTCATAGTGAGTGAGAGCCACAAGCCAAATTCGAGTGGAAAAACTAAGAGTGTTCTCCTTGCCACCAAAAGTGAGATGAGAGATGTTCGGAACAACCAATCCATCTTGCACTATGTGCTCCTTTGCAAGGGACTAGCGCAAGGAACTAACGAATTAACCAATGTTCCTCCATCTTTGATGAGTGTTTTGCAGGAATTCAAGGACGTGTTTCCCGAAGAGCTTCCACATGGACTACCTCCTCTTCACGGCATTGAACATCGCATCGACCTCATCCCCGGTGTACCACTTCCCAACCGCGCCGCTTACCGCACGAACCCGGAGGAGACGAAGGAGATCGAACGCCAAATCAACCAACTCGTCTCCAAAGGTTTGATCCAAGTTAGCACTATTGCAAGTGCCGTACCCGTGATTCTTGTTCCAAAGACGGATGATACATTACGGTTATGCATGGACTGCCGTCCAATCAATGCTATCACCGTGCGTTATCGACATCCCATACCACGTCTCGATGACATGCTTGATGAGTTGTGTGGAGCCACTATTTTTTCGAAAATTGATCTTCGTAGTGGTTACCATCAAATACGCATGGCTGAAGGTGATGAGTGGAAAACCGCCTTCAAGACCAAACTTGGTCTCTATGAATGGTTGGTTATGCCCTTTGGTTTATCAAATGCCCCATCCACCTTCATGCGCCTTATGAATCACATCTTGTGTTCTCTCATTGGAAAAAGTGTTGTTGTCGATTTCGATGATATTCTTGTTTATAGCAAATCACTTGAGGACTATATAACACATGTCAAGGAAGTTTTGCAAATCCTTCGACATGAAAAGCTTTATGCTAATCTTCTCAAGTGCACTTATGCTAAAGACAAGTTGATTTTTCTTGGATTTATAGTTTCTTCGAAGGGAATTGAAGTTGATGTTTCCAAGGTAAAGGACATACGAGATTGGCCCATACCAACAAATGTGAGTGAACTTCGAAGTTTTCATGGATTGGCCGGTTTCTATCGTCGCTTTGTGAAAGACTTTTCAACCATTGCTTCTCCCCTTAATGAATTGACCAAAAAGAATGTCACCTTCGTGTGGGGCAAAGCACAACAAAAAGCTTTTGATGAACTTAAAAAGAGGCTCACCAAAGCACCTCTTCTTGCTTTACCGGATTTCACAAAAAAATTTGAGATAGAGTGTGATGCTAGTGGTATTGGCATTGGAGGAGTCCTTATGCAAAACGGACGTCCTATAGCCTACCATAGCGAAAAACTTGATGGTGCTTGCCTTAACTATTCGATTTATGACAAAGAGCTTTTTGCCTTAGTTTGTGACCTTCAAGTTTGGCAACACTACCTTTGGCCTAAGGAATTTATCATACATTCCGACCACGAGTCGTTGAAATATCTCAAAGGCCAAGCTAACTTGAGCAAGAGACACGCTAAGTGGGTTGAGTTCATGGAATCTTTTCCGTACATTGTCAAGTATAAGAAGGGCAAAGATAATGTAGTTGCGGACGCATTGTCTTGTAAACATACAAGCCTTCTTACGAGACTTGAAATCAATGTGTTGGGTCTTGATGAAATAAAATCTTTGTATGCTTCCAACCCATTCTTTGAACCAATTTTCGCAAAGTGCTCCAATGACAAGGGAGTTGATGATTTCTATTTGCATAAGGGCTTTATTTTTAAACAAAACAAGCTATGCATTCCGAAGTCGTCGCTTCAACTTTTGCTTCTCCAAGAATCTCATGGTGGAGGCCTTATGGGTCACTTTGGTCGCGACAAGACATTGGACATGCTCTCCAATCACTACTTTTGGCCCAAGATGAAGCGTGACATGGAGCGCTACGTTCAACGATGCACAACATGTGTTCAAGCTAAGTCGCAAGCTAATCCTTATGGTCTTTATATGCCATTGCCTATTCCTCATACACCTTGGTCCGACATTAGCATGGATTTCGTGTTAGGATTGCCTAGATCTAAGCATGGTCATGATTCTATATTTGTTGTTGTGGATCATTTTTCCAAGATGGCACACTTCATACCGTGCCATAAGACCGACGATGCTTCACATGTTGCAAATCTGTTTTTCAGGGAAATCGTCCGTCTTCACGGTGTGCCAAGGACAATTGTCTCCGACTACGACATCAAATTCATGAGCTACTTGTGGAAGACCCTCATGGCCAAGCTCGGCGTCAAGCTCCTCTTTTCATCCGCATCACATCCTCAAACTGATGGCCAAACCGAAGTTGTCAACCGAAGCCTCGGAACTCTCCTTCGTGTGTTGATCATGAAAAACCTGAAGGATTGGGAGGAATGCATTCCACACGCCGAGTTCGCCTACAATCGAGCCAAGCACTCAACAACCAAGACGAGTCCATTCATGATCATCTGTGGTTTCGAGCCCCTCACCGTGCTCGACGTCCTACCACTACCTCTCCATGAGCGCACAAACATGGACGTCGAGAAGCGCGCACAAGCTATGAAGACGCTTCATGAAGAAATAAGAGCTACTATCGAACAACAAGTCCTTCGTCAAGCTTCAAGACTAAACAAGGACAAGAAGGAGATGATATTTGAAGAAGGTGACCTTGTGTGGATACACCTAAGCAAGGACCGCTTCCCCAAGGAACGTGACTCCAAGCTCAAGCCAAGAGGAGATGGTCCCTTCAAGGTCCTCAAAAGAATCAACAACAACGCCTACATCATCGACATACCGACCTCCAAGTACCTTGCAAGCAATACATTCAATGTCAAGGATCTCGCACCCTACCATGGAGATGCTCAAGATGATATCCATGAAGAGTCGAGGACGACTCTTTCCCAAGGGGGGGGAGCTGATGCAGCCCGTCCTACGGACGCTTCCACATCTACACCAACAAGTCCCCCAAGTTGACCCATGACTCGTGCCCGAGCCAAACTCCTCCAAGCTAAGGTGAACTCGCTCCTCTCTTCGTGTCAATTCGATACCTCCTTGGATGGCGTGCTACTTCATACCACTACTTTGTGCATCATCAGGTACGAGCCCCCGCAGCATCGACCCACGAGCCCGGAAGCTGCACCTGACCTAAAGCTGCCAGAGCCAGAGTGTCCGCCCGAATCCAGTCGGAGTGTCCGGCCACCCCGGAGTGTCCGGCCCGACTCAGTCGGAGTGTCCGGCCTGCCCGAGCTCAGACCTGGCGTGGACATTCAGAAGGTCGAATCGGACACTCCCCAGACACCACCCGGAGTGTCCGGCCGTGCTGACCCAGACTGTCTGGCCCAAGTGATGGGCCTGCGAGCCTAGCTGGGCCCTATGGCCCATGTACCCCTCTACTTCACCCAGGACTCTACTTTAATGCCTGAATTACCCCTGAACTTGTGGCTGGCCTATATATAGACCCCCACCTCCATTGTAAACCCTAGGCTTGATATTGGAATTAGTGGAAACCCCTTTGTGGATCTATCTAATTCTTGCCTCATGCTCCTTGACTAAGGAGCACCAATATCCCGAAACCTCGTTGGAGTTTGCATTGTGCCTCCGCGTTGTACAAGGCCTAGGCATCGGTGTCCCTTTGCCTAGACGTCAAGATCTCACAGAGTCTCCCATCTCGCCATGCCAGTTCGAGAGAGAGTCCTCCGCCCGATGCCGATCCTAGGGATTGCGCCGGACCGGTCACAGCTGGCGTGAGCTATTGGTGTTTATCGTGATTTTGCATGTGTGTGTTCATCGCGTTCTTCATGCGTGTGTGCGTCGTGTTCATCCTTCCCTCCTTTCCCCGCACTCCACCGTCGATTTGAAAGGGAATCCTGAAAGATTGGGCCACCCTAGAGATTTGCCCTCAACAAGACGGAAACTAATCAATGCCTCTTGATCTGCGGATTACAACACTTTGACATGGTCCTAGATATGACAAGTGTTGAGGGCAAAGCTCTAGGGTGGCCTGATCTTTCACGATTCCCTTTCAAATCGAGGGTGGAGTGCGGGGGGAAGGAGGAAAGGATGAACACGACGAACACACGCACGAAGAACGCGATGAACACACACACGCAAAACCACGCTAAACACCAATAGCTCACGCCGGCGGTGACCGGTCCGGCGCAATCCCTAGGATCGGCGTCGGGCGGAGGACTCTCTCTCGAACCGGCACGGCGAGATGGGAGACTCGGTGAGATCTTAACGTCTAGGCAAAGGGACACCGATGCCTAGGCCTTGTACAACGCGGAGGCACGATGCAAACTCCAACGAGCTTTGTGGATATTGGTGCTCCTTAGTCAAGAAGCATGAGGCAAGAATTAGATAGATCCACAAAGGGCTTTCCACTAATTCCAATATCATGCCTAGGGTTTACAATGGTGGTGGGGGTCTATATATAGGCCAGCCACAACTTCAGGGGTAATTCAGGCATTAAAGTACAGTTCTGGGCGAAGTAGAGGGGTACATGGGCCATAGGGCCCAGCTAGGCTCGCAGGCCCATCACTTGGGCCAGACACTCCGGGTCGAGTGAGCCGGACAGTCCGGGGTGGCCGAACACTCCGGGTCGAGTGGGTCGGACAGTCCGGGGTGGCCGGACACTCCGGGAAGTGTCCGGGTGGTGTCCGATTTGACCTTCTGAATGTCCACGCCAGGTCCGGTCTCGGGCCTGCCGGACACTCCGGCTGAGTCGGGCTGGACACTCCGGGGTGGCCGGACACTCCGGCTGGATTCGGGCGGACACTCCGGCTCTGGCAGCTTCAGGTCAGGTGCAGCTTCAGGGCTCGTGGGTCGACACGACGGGGGCTCGTACCTGATGATGCACAAAGTAGTGGTATGAAGTAGCACGCCATCCAAGGAGGTATCGAATTGGCACGAAGAGAGGAGCGAGTTCACCTAAGCTTGGAGGAGTTTGGCTTGGGCACGAGTCATGGGTCCACTTGGGGGACTTGTTGGTGTAGATGTGGAAGTGTCCGTAGGACAGACTGCATCAGCTCCCCCCCTTGGGAAAGAGTCGTCCTCGACTCTTCATGGATCATCTTGAACATCTCCATGGTAGGGTGAGAGATCCTTGACATTGAATGTATTGCTTTCAAGGTACTTGGAGGCCGGGATGTCGATGATGTAGGCGTTGTTGTTGATTCATTTGAGGACCTTGAAGGGACCATCTCCTCTTGGCTTGAGCTTGGAGTCATGTTCCTTGGGGAAGCGGTCCTTTCTTAGGTGTATCCACACAAGGTCACCTTCTTCAAATATCATCTCCTTCTTGTCCTTGTTTAACTTGAAGCTTGGCGAAGGACTTGTTGTTCGATAGTTGCTCTTGTTTCTTCATGAAGCTTCTTCATATCTTGTGCGCGCTTCTCGACGTCCATGTTTATGCGCTCATGGAGAGCGCGGTGAGGGTCTCGAAACCATAGGCGATCATGAATGGACTCATCTTGGTTGTTGAGTGCTTGGCTTGATTGTAGGCGAACTCGGCGTGTGGAATGCATTCCTCCTAATCCTTCAGGTTTTTCTTGATCAACACACGAAGGAGAGTTCCGAGGCTTCGGTTGACAACTTCGGTTTGGCCATCAGTTTGAGGATGTGATGCGGATGAAAAGAGGAGCTTGACGCCGAGCTTGGCCATGAGGGTCTTCCACAAGTAGCTCATGAATTTGACGTCACGGTCGGAGACGATTGTCCTTGGCACACCGTGAAGACGGACGATTTCCTTGAAAAACAGATTTGCAACATGTGAAGCATCGTCGGTCTTATGGCACGGTATGAAGTGTGCCATCTTGGAAAAACGATCCACAACAACAAATATAGAATCATGACCATGCTTAGATCTAGGCAATCCTAACACGAAATCCATGCTAATGTCGGACCAAGGTGTATGAGGAATAGGCAATGGCATATAAAGACCATAGGGATTAGCTTGCGACTTAGCTTGAACACATGTCGTGCATCGTTGAACGTAGCGATCCATGTCACGCTTCATCTTGGGCCAAAAGTAGTGATGGGAGAGCATGTCCAATGTCTTGTCGCGACCAAAGTGACCCATAAGGCCTCCACCATGAGATTCTTGGAGAAGCAAAAGTTGAAGCGACGACTTCGGAATGCATAGCTTGTTTTGTTTAAAAATAAAGCCCTTATGCAAATAGAAATCATCAACTCCCTTGTCATTGGAGCACTTTGCGAAAATTGGTTCAAAGAATGGGTTGGAAGCATACAAAGATTTTATTTCATCAAGACCCAACACATTGATTTCAAGTCTCGTAAGAAGGCTTGTATGTTTACAAGACAATGCGTCCGCAACTACATTATCTTTGCCCTTCTTATACTTGACAATGTACGGAAAAGATTCCATGAACTCAACCCACTTAGCGTGTCTCTTGCTCAAGTTAGCTTGGCCTTTGAGATATTTCAACGACTCGTGGTCGGAATGTATGTAAATTCCTTGGGCCAAAGGTAGTGTTGCCAAACTTGAAGGACACGAACTAAGGCAAAAAGCTCTTTGTCATAAATTGGATAGTTAAGGCGAGCACCATCAAGTTTTTCGCTATGGTAGGCTATAGGACGTCCGTTTTGCATAAGGACTCCTCCAATGCCAATACCACTAGCATCACACGCTATCTCAAAAGTTTTTGTGAAATCCGGTAAAGCAAGAAGAGGTGCTTCGGTGAGCCTCTTTTTAAGTTCATCAAAAGCTTTTGTTGTGCTTTGCCCCACACGAAGGTGACATTCTTTTTGGTCAATTCATTAAGGGGACAAGAAAAGGTTGAAAAGACTTTCACAAAGCGACGATAGAAACCGGCCAACCCATGAAAACTTCGGAGTTTAGTCAGACTTGTTGGTATGGGCCAATCTCGTATGTCCTTTACCTTGGAAACATCAACTTCAATTCCTTTCAAAGAAACGACAAATCCAAGAAAAATCAACTTGTCTTTAGCAAAAGTGCACTTGAGAAGATTAGCATAAAGCTTTTCATGTCGAAGGATTTGCAAAACTTCCTTGACATGTGTTATATGGTCCTCAAGTGATTTGCTATAAACAAGAATATCATCGAAATCGACAACAACACTTTTTCCAATGAGAGAACACAAGATGTGATTCATAAGGCGCATGAAGGTGGATGGGGCATTTGATAAACCAAAGGGCATAACCAACCATTCATAGAGACCAAGTTTGGTCTTGAAGGCGGTTTTCCACTCATCACCTTCAGCCATGCGTATTTGATGGTAACCACTACGAAGATCAATTTTCGAAAAAATAGTGGCTCCACACAACTCATCAAGCATGTCATCGAGACGTGGTATGGGATGTCGATAACGCACGGTGATAGCATTGATTGGACGGAAGTCCATGCATAACCGTAACGTATCATCCGTCTTTGGAAAAAGAATCACGGGTACGGCACTTGGACTAGTGCTAACTTGGATCAAACCTTTGGAGACGAGTTGGTTGATTTGACGTTCAATCTCCTTTGTCTCCTCCGGGTTCATGCGGTAAGCGGCGTGGTTGGGAAGTGGTGCACCGGGGATGAGGTCAATGCGATGTTCTATGCCGCGAAGAGGAGGTAGTCCATGTGGGAGCTCCTCAGGGAACACATCCTTAAATTCCTGCAAAACACTCATCAAAGATGGAGGAACATTGGTTAATTCGTTAGTTCCTTGCGCTAGTCCCTTGCAAAGGAGGACATAGTGCAAGATGGATGGGTTGTTCCGAACATCTCTCATCTCACTTTTGGTGGCAAGGAGAACACTCTTCGTTTTTCCACTCGAATTTGGCATGTGGCTCTCACTCACTATGAGGTGTTGTGCTTTGCGCCCTCGCTAAATCCTTTGCATTTTCCGCAATTATTTGGCTAGGAGTCATCGGTTGCAAAACACATGTTTTGTTGAGCCATTTGAAGGTGTATATATTGGTGCGACCATCATGTTGAGCAGCCTTGTCAAATTACCATCGTCAACCAATAAGCATGTGGCAAACTGTCATAGGAACCACATCACACTCCACCGTATCTTTGTAAGGACCAATGGCGAAGGAGACCAATACGGTATGCTTGATCTTCACGGACCCTTGGTCACTTAGCCATTGCACGTGGTAGGGGTGCTTGTGTGGATGGAGGTTGAGGTTGAGCTTCTCACACAACTCGGTGCTAGCAAGGTCGTGACCAGTCCCTCCGTCAATGATGACCTTGATAGATTTTCCATTGATGCCGGCTCGTGTTTGGAAGATATTGGAGCATTGGTCTTCATGCTCTTGTGCTTGAGTGGTCAAGATTCTTGTGACGACAAGCGATGGACTTGCGTCATGTTCACACATGAGGAGTTCTTGATCATCTTCCGCTCGTTGCCTTGCCATTGCTTCCTTGACACGGGCATCAAACTCATCTTCACTCAAGTACTCTTCATCACCATTGTCATGGATGGACAAGACTTTCTTGTTTCCACATTCAGCCGACTTGTGTCCTTTACCTCCACACTTGTAGCATTGACCGTTGAAAGGTGAATCACTTTTTGCTTGCTTGCCATTTGGTGGCAGTTTTCCTTGAGGAAGTGTGAGCTTGAAGGAAGGCTTGGAGGTACTTGAGGAGCTACCATTGAAAGTTGTTGGTGTAGGGGTTGAAGCTTGCTTGTAGGTGAAGTATGTCTTGGGCTTGTTGTACTTGATATCCTCTTGCACTTGACGTTCAGCCTTTGTTGCAATGTGCACAAGCTCAACCATGGTGTTGTATGTTTGGAACTCGACGATGCGCTTGATTGGGTGATTCAAGCCAATAAGGAAACGTGCCATTGTTTGCTCCATGCGCTCATCAATGTTGGCGCAAATCAAGTTGAGTTCCATTTCCTTGAAGTACTCTTCCACGGTCTTTCTCCCTTGACGAAGCGCTTGAAGATTGTTGAAGAGGTCACGCGTGTAGTGTGCGGGGACAAACCGGGATCTCATGCGAGCCTTCATGTCATGCCAAGTTGTGATTGGCGGCTCTTGTCTTGCATCACGAGCAACTTGAACTTGTTCCCACCAAAGGTTGGCGTAATCATCAAACTCTAGCGAAGCCATGGCGACCATCTTCTCGTTGCTATAGTTGTGCATGCGGAAGATCTTGTAGACTTTGAGTGCCCACGAGAGGTATTCTTCAGGGTCATTGGATCCTGTGAACTTGGGCATTGTGAACTTGAGCTTGCCAAAAGTTTCTTCATCGTTGCGGTCATTGCGACGAGCTTGGTGAACTTGTTGATGATCTTGTAGTTGGGGAGGTGGAACTTGGTTCTCGCGTCCTTGTTGCGGAGCTTGCTCTTGGTATTGTTGTTGAGGAGGAGCTTGCTCTTTCTCTTGGCGCGGTTGTTGACGTGGTTGAGGTACTTGGGCCTCATGGTGGCGAAGGTGTGTAGCCTCTTGACGCGGTTGATGACGAAGAGGAGGCTCGTTCCTTGGTTGGTGATGTTGGTTAGGCACATGGGCCTCACGACGAAGAACATGGTCATGGGCCTCTTGACATGGTGGGCGTCGCTCAACTTGTATCACTTGACGCTCCAAGTTTTGTTGATGTGGAGGAGGCGCCTCGTGATGACCATGGTGTCGTTGTTGACGTTCATGACGTTGATGACGAGGAGGAGGATCTTGAAGAGCTTGACGTCGATGACGAGCTTGATTCTCCAAATTGGAGTCATCACTTGTTGTGTCAAGAATGTGTCGCGGTCGATGGTGGTAGACTTGCGGTTGCGCTTGCGGTTCCTCTTGTGGGGGAAATCGTGAGCAACGAAGCTCTTGATACCAATATGTTGAGGGCAAACCTCTAGGGTGGCCTGATCTTTCACGATGCCCTTTCAAATCGAGGGTGGAGTGCGGGGGGAAGGAGGAAAGGATGAACACAACGATGACACGCACGAAGGACGCGATGAACATACACACGCAAAACCACGATAAACACCAATAGCTCACGCCGGCGGTGACCGGTCCGGCGCAATCCCTAGGATCGACGTCGGGCGGAGGAATCTCTCTCGAACCGGCACGGCGAGATGGGAGACTCGGTGAGATCTTGACGTCTAGGCAAAGGAACACCGATGCCTAGGCCTTGTACAACGCGGAGGCACGATTCAAACTCCAACGAGGTTTGGGGATATTGGTGCTCCTTAGTCAAGGAGCGTGAGGCAAGAACTAGATAGATCCACAAAGGGGTTTCCACTAATTCCAATATCATGCCTAGGGTTTACAATGGAGGTGGGGGTCTATATATAGGCCAGCCACAAGTTCAGGGGTAATTCCGGCATTAAAGTAGAGTTCTGGGCAAAGTAGAGGGGTACATGGGCCATAGGGCCCAGCTAGGCTCGCAGGCCCATCACTTGGGCCGGACACTCTGGGTCGAGTGAGCCAGACAGTCCGGGGTGGCCGGACACTCCGGGTCGAGTGGGCCGGACAGTCCGGGGTGGCCAGACACTCCGGGAAGTGTCCGGGCGGTGTCCGATTTGACCTTCTGAATGTCCACGCCAGGTCTGGGCTCGGGTCGGCCGTACACTCCGGCTGAGTCGGGCCGGACACTCCGGCTGGATTCGGGCGGACACTCCAGCTCTGGCAGCTTCAGGTCAGGTGATATGGGGTGGCCCGATCTTCTCAGCAAGCTCTTGTCGATGGTGATGGTGGATGATAGATAACTAGTGCGTAGCTATGATCTCTCCCGCTCGATCCCTGATGCCAATGCAACAGCTCTCGAACCTTGTAGGATATTCACAACACCACACTCTTGCGCACGCAGCCGTGACCACGAACGGTAGTATGCAATCTACTAATTCCCAATGGAACAACAGATCACACTCAATTATAGTTGGCAGATTCGAACACAGGGTAATTCCAGAGGTTCTATGAAAGAAACAACTCCAAAATATTTTAACGTGGTCTAAAAAACCTAACTTGTGACGGCTACGGAGGTTTATATGAGGGCTGGGGCGTCCTTCCCTCTAAACAGGCCTAAAAACAGCCATAACTTGGCCCAAACTGACTCGGTTCGACTCAAACTGATACATACCGACCCATATATGGGTTCGGCCTTATTGGCACGCAGTCCAAACGTCGTGGGAACACCTCAAACATGTAATTCTTGGTGCGCCATCTCTCTCTCTCTTGCTCATACGTGATTTCCTCATTGTATCCTAGTGCGCCTGCCTCCCGCTCCCCCCTCGCGCACTTGTTGATATTGGAAATCAGCGCTTGTCCTTCTTGCTGCAACTCTCCTCCTCCTCGCGCAACACTTTTGTTATCAATAAACCTGATCATACAAAGATGCATAGACTTAGGTAGTATAAAGTTCTCATTAAGTAAAACATCAGGTTCAATTAAGAATGAATTCACCTGATAGTCATTATTGATTTGACTCAGTATTTCCTTCCAGTTCAGGCAGTCAGAATCATCATAATCCCTGTAGATATCCTCATCATCCTCCCTTTCTTCATGAAAAGCCGTCCTCGGCTTTAGGTAAGCTGAAAGTGGGAGAAACAAAAAGAACAACGTGTACGCAAAGTATATGTATATATAACACGTTGTATTATTGTTGTTCACATGAAAAGTATGTCCAGTATACATCAAGCAACTGAAATTGCAGGTATAAGTGAAGTACAAAGAATCATGATCATGGTAAAAAACAACTAAATAGATAGTCATGTTCTTCAATATTAAATTCAGTTTTCTCAAAGAAGATCTATGATCAAATTTGTGAACAAGATCAAACCAATTTAATATGTCTGAAAACCAAAATGAATCATGCCATGCTTCAACTGCGCTACTATGATTATTATGAACATGATCATGTTGTCCAGTATGTAAAATGCAACTCAATTTGCAAATATAAGTGAAGTATAAAGCATTAGCACAACTAGACAACGAATTTTGGGATAAACATAATGAATATGAAAACTGGGGTTCTATTCTAGCAAGATTACAACGATCCAACATAGGTAAAATTACTTGTGTTGGCTGCATTATATCAACTAGACCTGACTTTAGTTTCATATTATCACAAATTTTAGCATATATCGCACAACACAAAATCGTTGACACACAACATGTATGGCTGAAAACAGCATGTTTCAGTTCAGCGATTCGATCACAAGTAATGCATATGTGATCCACAAGAAAATTTTCATGCATGCTATATTCACCAATCAGATTGAAAGTGAAACAAGGAGAATATGTGCTAGAATTCAGAAATGAAATTTCAGAAATCTTATCCATAGCACAACTCATACTCATAGGTTCATTTAGCATGATGGAATACACAATATCAACAGGTGGTATTCGAGCAAGTATTTCCTTATTTGTTATCAGTACCACATGATCAAAATTTGAATTTGGTAAACTATCACATGGTGCTGAAACAGTAGTGCAAGGCAAATCACAAGGAGGCTTCAGTAAAGGAATAGACTCACAATATGTCGCACATGTTGGCTGAAACTCCAAATCAGTACCAATGTCATTAACAAACTTCTCAGCTGTAGTAGGTACTACGACATCCTCCTCAAGTAACAATACCAGATTGTGTGATGCAGGTTGTAAAATAGGCGGCTCCCTTTCTTCAAAAGCAACCTGCATAGCACAAGAAACAATACCAGGAGTAGAGATGATTACATTAGGAGAAATATCCTCACATGTATTATCATCTACTGCACTGATGTTTTCTTTTTCTCTCATACTCTTAGAATGGATGCTCTCAACCTCACGTTTAGTGGAATCACACAGCTCACTTTTGATAACACTCTCACTCAGCTTGGCTATGTGGCTCTCATTCTCACATGGGTTGTAATGCACACCGTGTTCAAGATGACAAATAATAGAATTGTCACCATTCATCATGACCTTGTACTTAGCAGACAAACTGAACTCTTTTGTCCTCTCCTTGCGAAGAAGATGATATTCATGAAATTTGTCGGCTGAAATCCTAAGCATAACACGCCTCTTCATGTTCCATTTGAAAGAAATCCTTCCAACAACAGGACATATTTGAGCGCCAAACCTTCTGCTCCAAGGTTCTCCCAATAGTATGTCACAAGAATCAAGTGGTATAGGAGATACATCATAGCGCACAATCTCAGTATGCTCTTTAAAAGTCATAGGAACATCAGCGGTGTGTGAAATCAGCAATGTGCCATATGATGAATGCAAGAGATATGGCACCGCACGGGCACATGTGGGTAGCTGCAACTTTTGTACAACTTCAACGCTGATCAAATTAATAGTAGAGTTACTATCAATGGTAATGGAAGCACATCGCTAACCAATCATCACACTATGGTGGAAAAGACCATCACCATCAAAAATACCGCGTTCTTCCTTCCAAAAAGTTCCACTACAACGCCAATTGTCGATGAATTTGTAACTGTACGTCTCCACATTATTTGTAACATCACCTGCCTCCATTTTCTGCATCACATCAACACTACTAGAAGACATGATTAGTACATTAGTGCAAAAATCAAAATCAGTATGGTGGAAACTCTCACAACTCACTCACAACTGATAAGAAAGAAGATCTTACCGTTCCAAAGTGAATAGAGATGCTCTACCAAACGTAATCAAAGACTGATGCACTGAAGTGATGAAGTGAATAGCAAAGGTATAGAGAACGATCACAGGGCACACAGGGTATTTATGGTGGAGCTGTAGGTATGGTATCCTATCTACACCGCAAACAAGTCCTAGTGCTGATCGTATGACAAAGACCCACGGAAACACACACGGTGGAGATAAATGGGGCAATTGCAACTATGAAAATGAGCTCAAAAAGTAAGGTATGTCGGAGGAATGCTCGTGTTGCAATGCACAAGGAGAGACGCTAGCAATGTCTCAACGAAACAGGCACAAGATTGCTAACTGAGCAGCCCGTAGAGCACTAAGCACGCTAGTCTCGTAGGAAAGTTATAGACACAAAGAAAGGCTTACTAAGGCTCACAAGGATAGGTACGCTATGTGGACTCAGTAAAAAAACAAAAAAAAATTTGACCTGAGAATTGGTCTATGCCACGGCAGAAAAACGGCCTAAAATCCTGCCACGGCAGGATGCCGGCAGATTTTTCCTTTTTTTCTCGTACTAGCACAGACTGGTCTGTGGTAAGGCGACGGTTCGATATTTTTTTTTCGGAATTTTTTTTGGTCACGCTAGAGCACAGACTTGTCTGCGGTCAGGCGTGAGGCAGCGAGCCAATTTTTTTTTTGCTCGCCAAGTAGTACACAACTAGGACTCTTTACTTGGATCGGATCTGACTTGATGGTAGCAGAAAAAGATGGTGGAAAACAACTAGAACACTAGAAAACAAATCTACGAAGAACAGATCTAGATCTAATCTAATAGAGGAACGCGATCAGCAACTATTACTCGAATACGATGTAATCTAGGCTATGGCAACTCTTTTTGTGGGGCTTTTTCTGTATAGGATGAAAAACACTCTCTAATCTATGGATGGATTGTAGATTGCTTTTTTGTGGCTCTGATACCAAGATGATATGGGGTGGCCCGATCTTCTCAGCAAGCTCTTGGCGATGGTGATGGTGGATGCTTACCGAGGCAACGAGGAAATCTGATACCAAGATGATATTGCTCACCGAGTAAACCCAGCGCTCTGATACCAAGATGATATGGGGTGGCCCGATCTTCTCAGCAAGCTCTTGGCGATGGTGATGGTGGATGATAGATAACTAGTGCGTAGCTATGATCTCTCCCGCTCGATCCCTCATGCCAATGCAACAGCTCTCGAACCTTGTAGGATATTCACAATACCACACTCTTGCGCACGCAGCCGTGACCACGAACGGTAGTATGCAATCTACTAATTCCCAATGGAACAACAGATCACACTCAATTATAGTTGGCATATTCGAACACAGGGTAATTCCAGAGGTTCTATGAAAGAAACAACTCCAAAATATTTTAACGTGGTCTAAAAAACCTAACTTGTGACGGCTACGGAGGTTTATATGAGGGCTGGGGCGTCCTCCCGTCTAAACGGGCCTAAAAACAGCCATAACTTGGCCCAAACTGACTCGGTTCGACTCAAACTGATACATACCGACCCATATATGGGTTCGGCCTTATTGGCACGCAGTCCAAACGTCGTGGGAACACCTCAAACATGTAATTCTTGGTGCGCCATCTCTCTCTCTTGCTCATACGTGATTTCCTCATTGCATCCTAGTGCGCCTGCCTCCCGCTCCTCCCTCGCGCACTTGTTGATATTGGAAATCAGCGCTTGTCCTTCTTGCTGCAACTCTCCTCCTCCTCGCGCAACACTTGTGTTATCAATAAACCTGATCATACAAAGATGCATAGACTTAGGTAGTATAAAGTTCTCATTAAGTAAAACATCAGGTTCAATTAAGAATGAATTCACCTGATAGTCATTATTGATTTGACTCAGTATTTCCTTCCAGTTCAGGCAGTCAGAATCATCATAATCCCTGTAGATATCCTCATCATCAGGTGCAGCTTCAGGGCTCGTGGGTCGACACGGCGGGGGCTCGTACCTAATGATGCACAAAGTAGTGGTATGAAGTAGTACGCCATCCAAGGAGGTATCGAATTGGCACGAAGAGAGGAACGAGTTCACCTTAGCTTGGAGGAGTTTGGCTCGGGCACGAGTCATGGGTCCACTTGGGGGACTTGCTGGTGTAGATGTGGAAGCGTTTGTAGGACGGGCTGCATCAACAAGGTACCGGAGTTTGTTTCTCCTAACATCCCGAAATGGTTTGTCTTGATGGACCACAAGAGTATCTTCGATTGGAAGATACCAATGCACATTTACTACTTGGCTACCAACTAGTAGACAGAGGTCGGAAACAACAAGGGGAAAAGGAACGTGCTCAGGATGGTATCCCGAGATGTGGATGCATAGATTATCAATCTTCCGAAAACCAATGCATGGAAGGGAGACGTGTGCCAGAGTCACGAATATAGATGTGAGACTCTCAAGGAGTACTCTTGTCGTGATCTATTTGGTTCCATTAGAGAACATCTGCCATAGCTAGTGGTAGGGCAAGTCCTTAATTATCACGATTCAATTGCGACAATATCCACAAGCTTGAAGACCAGAATTATAGTTCTAGCCATCCTAAGGTGATGTGTGAACATTACGTCAGGGGTCAACAGAATGGACCTTGGGTTAAAGATCAACTTCATGTACAAGATTCATAACACCGGAATCTAGCACAATCCGAGATCTGCGGTTCCAGTCCAAGGGTTAAAACCCGAGAAAGAAGTAACTACTACTTGAGTGACACAACATACACTACAAGATAGTAAAAACGAGGTAGCTTCCAAAAGAAGAAGGAACTTCTGAAGTACCCAAACAAACAAAAAGGAGGCACACGAGGCAAAAGGAAACCTCGAAGCTTAGAATAGAACACTATGGATCGTTTAATATAATATTGTAGGTTCCAAAAGACAGAGAGATCATGATGGAAAGGAATCTCTCAGTTGAAGTAGACCAAAGGGGAACAACGAACACACACACACACACACACTGACTCTAGAGAACTCTACACTAGGTCAACTGGCTGAGAAATGATATGCCAAGAAGGCACCTAAGCTTTGGAAGACTAAATGAGATATCAAAACTTTTCCAAATCAACACAAGTTAAGATGACCCAGAGTTAGACCGATACCATATGAGGAGAAAAAGAAGCATACTAGAGTTTTCGCAAATAATTTTTCATCTTTTAAAATAGTTTTTCATAAACACAAGACTCAACATCGACTAGTAGCAAGGTTTTCCTACGGTCGGTACTGCTCTGATACTAAAAACTGTGACACCCCCGGGATCAGGGTTAAACAAATGCATACCTTAGCCTGACATAAGCTTAACCTAGAGGTCGAGGATATCTAGTGAGAAATCGGTAACACAACAGTAACCCTGCGACACAAAAATTATTGTATCAAGCTCATAATTGAGCGAAATCCAAAATATTACAAGCAGAGGTCACTGACCACAAACATCAAACAATGGAAGGCAAATTATTCTATTAAGTATAGCAAACTTAACAAATGGCCTAAGAGGCAGAAAGCATAATGATGACGTCCCAACCCATAGATTCCAGGTTGCCGGCCAGGAACCCCAAGCTATTCGTCAGTGTCGATGTTGTACCAATCCCGTCTTCTGAGGAACACTATGGTACAAAAGTATCAACAAAGCCAGGGTGAGTACAGGGTGTACTCCGCAAGACTTATGGCTGGTGGGGTTATTTTGCATAAAGCCATCTTTGTTTGTAAAACAAGAAGGAGAAGAAGCTCATCTAATCAGAACATTTCAAAAGGGGATAAGAGAGCGACATATGCAAAGTATTGATAATCATATTTTGATATCCACCAAAGTAATCCTCATCTCACAACTAGGATCACCCCCTCGTACCCATGAGGAAGCATCCTTGACCACACATTGAACTACCAAGTTTTACATTAGGTTCATGTTCTCTATGATTTTTCATGTCCGTTGCCAAGTCGTCCATAACCGTGGACATGGCTTTTTGAAAAGATTTAACCATGTAGGGGTGCACAACTTTACCCACACGTACTAACCGACTCTTAATGCCAGAATCATTAGCCCTCTTCCTTAGAAGGCCGGTGATGAGGACATCCCTACAGTTACACCTACCCCAATTGCTAATGAAGATGTTCCAATTGCAAAGAAGGATCAATCCAATGAGATAAGGATTGGACCAATCACACGAGCTCGTGCTAAGCTACTAGAACAACAGGTGAACTTGTTTCTTAATGAACCTGATGTTTTAATTAATGAGAATTTTATACTGCCTAAGTCTTTGAATTATTGTATGATCAGGTACTTAGGATAAGAAGGCGTAGCACGGAGCGAGGAGCTGAAGGAACATGGCGTGTTGATAAATGAAGAATGCGCGAGGGAGGAGAGGGAGGAAGCGCAAGAGGATGTTCAAGACGAAAATCAACCAAGAGAGAAAGTTCTCAGCCGCGGTAGAGAAACGCATCAGTTCTCTGCCATGGCAGGCTGCCGCGGCAGGAAAACCGTGTGAAAGGCTGCCATGGCAGAACTTGTGACCGAGCCACTTGTGGGCGGTTTGTATCTAGGTTGGGTGGAACGAACTCGGGTTCCCCCCTAGGCCGCCACCCCCTGAACTCATAAATAGATGGGGGCACCGTAGATTAGGGTTTTAGACCACGTTAAAATATTTTGGAGTTGTTTCTTTCATAGAACCTCTGAAATTACCCTGTGTTTGAATTCTACAACTATAATTGAGTGTGATCTGTTGTTCCATTGGGAATTAGTAGATTGCATACTACCGTTCGTGGTCACGACTACGTACACAAGAGTGTGGTGTTGTGAATATCCTACAAGGTTCGAGATATGTTGCACTGGCAGCAGGGATCAAGCGGGAGAGATCATAGCTACGCACTAGTTATCTAATCATCCACCATACCATCGACAAGAGCTTGCTGAGAAGATCGGGCCACCCATATCATCTTGGTATCAGATTTCCTCGTTGCCTCGGTAAGCAATCCGCAATCCATCGATAGATTAGAGAGTGTTTTCGTCCTATATAGAAAATAGCCCATAAAAAGATCGTCATAGCCTAGATTACATCCTAGATGAGAAATAGTTGCTGGTCGTGTCTTCCTTTAGTCTAGATCTAGTCTTATTGTTTGTTTTTTTCTTCTTGTTCTAGTTGAATCCATCACCTTGTTCTTCCGCCGCCACTAGCAGATCCGATCTAGGTTGAAGAGTCCCTATGTTTTACTCCTGGCTGAATTGGTTTGCAATTAAAAAATTACTTACTGATTCTGCCGCGGCACGGAAAGGAGCGAACTACTCGTGCTGCGGCTCGGTTTCCTGCCGCGACACACCTCGCTGCAGTGCGCGCGCGCCTGCCTGCCGCTGCTCTACCACGACGCAATTCTCTGCCGCGGCACAAATCGCAGCTGTGCGCTGCCGCCGCTCTGCCGCGGCACAGTTTCCGCCGATTTTTTTGCCGCCGCTCTGCCACGGCAGGATTTCTGCCGTTTTTGCTGCCACAACACCATAATTACAAAGTGTGATCAAATTTGCACTTTTCCATAAACCATAGGCACAGCCAATCTACTACATAGGTGTAGGAACTCGCCCATTGAGACTAGTTTCCGCTCCTACAGGCTGCTCTTAGGATTTTGGTGCTGTACTTTGTAATTGGCTGTGTGTGATTGATATATAAAAAAGAGAAAAAGCAATATAGCAAAATAAAAAGCAAAAAGAAAAAAGATCTATACAAAAGAAAAAGAACAATAGTGAAAAAGAGAATTTGAGCAAGAGGCCTAGTGATATCTTTGTGCACCGGTAGATTGAGCAATCTTGTGCCTGTTTCAGTTAAGCTTTGCTAGTGTATCTCGAGAGTAGTGCAACACCCTTCATAGTTGCATTGCCACGTTTTTCTCCATGTGTGTGTTTCTTGGGTATTTGTACGATCATCACTAGGACTTGTTTGCGGTGTAGATAGGATACCATACCTATAGCTCCACCATAAATAACCTGTGTGTCCTGCGATCGTTCTCTATACCTTTGATATTCACTTCATCATATAGGTGCATCAGTCTTTGATTTCGTTTGGTAGAGCCTCTCTATTCATTTTGGAACGATAAGATCTCCTTTCTTATTAGTTGTGAGTGAGCTGTGAGAGTTTCCATCATACAGATTTTGATTTTTGCACTAACCTACTAATCATGTCTTCTAGTGACGATGATGTTGTGTCGCAGAAAAAGAAGGATGAGGAGCTTGTTAATTGGCGTGAATATGAGGCTTTGAAGTCCCACTTGACACGTGTGTTTACTCACATGACAGATGCCATTGACAAGAATCTCTAGAATATGAATATGGGATTGGATCAGCATGTTGGAACAGTTGATACTATCCAAACGCAAGTGGCTGCGCTCAATGTCAATGTCGCCGCTTTGCAGCGTTCCATTGAGGGTTTGACAGCTGCCATACATAGAAGGCAGGAACCTCAACATGATGATGCCTTTGATGAGGGTAGCGCGGTTGAAGCTGCTCCACATGTTCATAGGGGGCGTGCTATCCCCCCTGCCCATGCCCCTGCTCATGGCCGTGGGCTTGCTCCTCTTGGACGTGCTCAATGTGTTCCCAACCAAGCTGCTGATGATGGTCTGGGCAAGCCCAAGTTCTTTATTCCCAAGTTTGATGGTTCCATTGATCCTGAAGATTACCTCACATGGGAGTTGAAGATTGAGAAACTCTGGCGCTTATTTGACTATCTAGAAGACAAGAAGGTCAAGCTTGCAGTGTCTGAATTTGATGGTTATGCTTTGCGTTGGTGGGATGCTATTGTGCAGCATAGAAGGGAGGATAATGAACTTCCTGTGATGGATTGGCGCGGGATGAAGCAAATCATGAAAGCTTGTTTCCTACCCACCAACTACTTGTGATCAGTTTTTGATAAATTGACGCAATTGAAGCAAGGCACCATGATAGTTGATGAGTACTACATGGAGATGGAGATGCTTATGCAGCGTGCTAGAATTCGTGAGTCCACTGAGATGACCATGCAACTATTCCTAAACAATTTGAAGCTACCAATCAAGAGCATTGTTCGTCATCACAAGTATGAGACCATGAATGAGTTGTTGCATCATGCTAGAGAGGTGAATCCTAGTTGGCAGAAGAAGCAAAGTCACATGCTCGTTTTCCGTCCTCCAGCATATTTTCGGCCAGACCTACTCCTTCCACTGTCACACCACCACGTGCTGCTCCTTTTAAACCATCGACCAAACCAGCAAGTACTTCTTCATTTGGTGGTTCTAATGCTCGGAAACCCGCTGCTCCTACTGCTAGCTTGGGTTCCAACATGTCTACTGCGCGTACTCGCGATGTGGTGTGCCATACTTGTGGAGGTAGAGGGAACTACAAGAAGGATTGTCCAAACAGCAAGGTTATGTTTATTAAAAAACAAGACGAAGTAGAAAGTGGAGCTGAAGCTTCTGATGATGATGTTGATGATGGCAAGGAGGGTGCTGATGCGTATCCTGAGCGTGCACCAACAATGTTGTATCTTCACGTATACTTAGTGTGCAACCAGTTGAAGAATCCCAGCGTTGCCACTTGTTCCAAACAAAAGCTCTAGTTGGACTTAACAAGGCTTGCAAGATCATTATTGATGGAGGTAGCTACAGAAATCTTGCAAGTAAGGAACTATGTGCCAAGATGAATTTGACATACTTACCTCATCCGAAGCCATACTACATACAATGGTTGAGCAACAATGGTGAGATGAAGGTAAATCATATGGTACGTGTGAATTTTCAAATAGGGCCATACAAAAATTCTATTGATTTTGATGTGGTACCTATGACTATTTGTGTCTACTTTTGGGTCGGCCTTGGCTTTATGATCGTGCGCCACACAATGGCTGAGCCAATACACATCACTTCGAATTCAAAGGGAAGAATATTACTATGCAGCTAATGACACCAGAACATATTGTGAATGATTCTCGCCAGAAGATAGAGGTGAATTTGAAGGAAGATCCTACAGCTCGGCGAGATTGTGTGACAGTTGTTCCTGATGTAATTGCTCCTAAATTGAGTGATATAACGAAAAGTGAGAGAGTGTCTGGTTTATTGATATTAGCCACTAAGGAAGATATGAGAGAATTCGTGAGGATCCTACAGCCATGCCACTTGTGCTCATGTATAAGGGCGAGGTATTGGTTTCTAACGACATGACCCCTATTTCTCCTGGCGTCTCTTCTGTTTTGCAGGACTTTGGGGATGTGTTTCGAGAAGATGTACCCGCAGGCTTACCTCCATTGCGTGGTATAGAACATCAAGTGAACCTGATTCCTGGCGCAACACTTCCAAACCGTGCACCCTACAGGACTAATCTCGAAGAAACTACGGAAATCAGAAGGAAGTACAAGCGTTGCTAGATAAAGGGTACATTCGTGTTTCTCTTAGCCCTTGTGCTATTCCTGTTATTTTAGTTCCTAAGAAAGATGGTACATGGCGCATGTGTGTAGATTGTAGAGTGATTAATAACATCACTATTCGATATCGTCATCCTATTCCATGCTTAGAGGATATGCTAGATGAATTGAGTGGTTCTGCTGTTTTCTCTAAGATAGACTTGCGTAGTGGTTATCATCAAATTAAGATGAAAGAAGGGGATGAGTGGAAAACTGCTTTCAAAACTAAATTCGGTTTGTATGAGTGGTTAGTCATGCCGTTTGGTCTTACTAATGCACCTAGTAATTTCATGCGTTTTATGAATCATGATTTGAGAGAGTTTATTGGTTGTTTACTTTGATGATATACTTATATACAGCCACACCGAATCTAAACATTGCACTCATATTCGACAAGTTTTGCAAGTGTTGCGTGATAATAAACTGTATGCTAATCTTGAGAAGTGCACATTTGCAAAAGATGAGGTCATATTCCTAGGATTTGTTGTATCTACATGGAGTAGAGGTAGATCAATCTAAAATTGAATCAATTCAGAATTGGCCTACTCCCACGAATGTAAGTCATGTGCGTAGTTTCCACGGCATAGCTGGTTTCTATAGGCGCTTTGTGAAAGATTTTAGCACCATTGCTGCACCTTTGAATTATTTGACAAAGAAAGGTGTTCCTTTTGTATGGGGTGCGGCCCAAGACATTGCATTTGATACATTAAAACGTTTGCTTACTTCTGCACCATTACTTGCATTACCTGATTTTTCGAAGCAATTTTTAGTTGAATGTGATGCTAGTGGTATAGGCATAGGTGGCGTTTTGATGCAAGAGGGTCGGCCTATAGCTTATTTTTCTGAGAAATTAACTGGTGCTCGTTTGAATTATTCTATCTATGATAAAGAATTGTATGCACTTGTTAGAGTACTTGAGGTTTGGCAACATTATTTGTGGCCAAAGGAATTCATCATACATTCTGATCATGAAGCATTGAAATACTTGAAAGCTCAATCAAACTTGCATAGAAGATTAGCTAAATGGGTTGAGTTCATTGAGTCTTTTCCTTACATCATTAATTATAAGAAGGGAAAAGAGAATGTTGTTGCTGATGCTCTATCATGGGATAAGTATCATATACATGATGGATATTTGTTTCGAGCTAACAAACTATGTATTCTAGAATCATCGTTGCGTTTGTTCTTAGTGCAGGAATCATATGC
Organism: Avena eriantha; assembly: GCA_910589775.1. Lineage (NCBI taxonomy): Eukaryota > Viridiplantae > Streptophyta > Magnoliopsida > Poales > Poaceae > Avena > Avena eriantha. The sequence goes on along the minus strand of OU342741.1, from coordinate 270,190,945 downwards.
TGGTGGTTTGATGGGTCACTTTGGGCGTGAGAAGACGTTGCTCATGCTTGCTGATCACTTTTATTGGCCCAAGATGAGGCGTGATGTGTATAGATTTGTGAGCCGGTGCATTACTTGCCACAAGTCGAAATCCAAGATGAAGCCTCACGGTTTGTATACACCTCTCTTTGCACCGACTACTCCATGGGAAGACATTAGTGTGGATTTTGTGCTAGGTCTACCTAAAACTCATAGAGGTCATGGTTCTATATTTGTGGTAGTGGATAGGTTCTCTAAAATGGCTCATTTTATTGCCTACCACAAAAGCAACGATGCGTCGCATGTTGCTAACCTGTTTTTTAGGGACATCATGATATTACATGGAGTACCAAAGACGATTGTTTCTAACCGTGATGTGAAGTTCATGAGCTACTTTTGGAAGACCTTATGGGGAAAGCTAGGAACAAAGCTGCTGTTCGGTACTACATGTCATCCCCAAACAGATGGTCAAACGGAGGTGGTGAATCGAACATTGTCATAGCTGCTAAGGACCATGATTAAAAAGAATCTGCGGGAGTGGGAAGAGTGTTTCCCACATGTTGAGTTTGCTTACAACAGGGCTGTGCATTCAAGAGGCAAGAACATTACTACTACAAGGAATCAAGTAAGGAAAGAAGTGTTGTTCGAGCCTCGAGATATGGTTTGGGTGCATCTACGCAAGGACATATTTCCACTACTTTGCAAGTCCAAGTTGAAGCCACGTGGTGCTAGTCCTTACAAAGTGCTAGCCAAAATAAATTATAATGCCTACTCAGTTGATATACCTATTGAGGAGTTTGGTGGTGCTAGCAACAGGATCAATGTTGCTAATTTGTCACCATATGCTAGAGAAGATCTTGGAGCGTCGAGGTCGACGCTTTTTGAAGGGGGATGATGAGGACATCCCTAAAGTTACACCTACCCCAATTACTAATGAAGATGTTCCAATTGCAAAGAAGGATCAATCCAATAGGATAAGGATTGGACCAATCACAATATCTCGTGATAAGCAACTAGAACAACAGGTGAACTTGTTTCTAAATGAACCTGATGTTTTAATTAATGAGAATTTTATACTACCTAAGTCTTTGAATTATTGTATGATCAGGTACTTAGGAGAAGAAGGCATATCATGAAGCGACGAGCTGAAGGAACATGGTGTGTTGATCAATGAAGAATGCGCGAGGGAGGAGAGGGAGGAAGCGCAAGAGGCTGTTCAAGATGAAGATCAACCGAGAGAGAAAGTTCTCTGCCGCGGCAGAGAAACGCATCAGTTCTCTGCCATGGCAGGCTGCCGCGGCAGGAAAACCGTGTGAAAGTCTGCCACGACAGAACTTGTGGCCAGCTTGTATTGAGGTTGGGGGGAACCAACTCGGGTTCCCCCATAGGCCGCCACCCCCCTGAACTCATAAATAGATGAGGGCACCGTAGATTAGGGTTTTAGACCACATTAAAATATTTTGGAGTTGTTTCTTTCATAGAACCTCTGAAATTACCCTGTGTTCAAATTCTACAACTATAATTGAGTGTGATATGTTGTTCCATTGGGAATTAGTAGATTGCATACTACCGTTTGTGGTCACGAATGCGTGCGCAAGAGTGTGGCACAAGAGAGAAAGTGTTGAGGGCAAACCTCTAGGGTGGCCCGATCTTTCACGATTCCCTTTCAAATCGAGGGTGGAGTGCGGGGGAAGGAGGGAAGGATGAACACGGAGAACACACGCACGAAGAACGCGATGAACACACACACGCAAAACCACGATAAACACCAATATCTCACGCCGGCGGTGACCGGTCCGGCGCAATCCCTAGGATCGGCGTCGGGCGGAGGACTCTCTCTCGAACCGGCATGGCGAGATGGGAGACTCGGTGAGATCTTGACGTCTAGGCAAAGGGACACCGATGCCTAGGCCTTGTACAACGCGGAGGCACGATGCAAACTCCAACGAGCTTTGTGGATATTGGTGCTCCTTAGTCAAGGAGCATGAGGCAAGAATTAGATAGATCCACAAAGGGGTTTCCACTAATTCCAATATCATGCCTAGGGTTTACAATGGAGGTGGGGGTCTATATATAGGCCAGCCACTTAAACATGGGTACTTTAGGAATAAAAGACGAGTTCTAGATGGACTAAGGGGTACATGGGCCGAAGGCCCAAAATAATTTTCATGCCTGGCGACGATCGGACCCGAGACTCTGGTGTGGTGGACCAGAGACTCCGGTCTAGGCCGGAGATTCCGGTGTAGTCTCCGGACCAGCCTCCGGAGGGGTCGTCAGACTGTCCCAGGGCCTAGTGCAGGGGGTCAGAGCGGAGAGAGGGCCGGAGTCTCCTGTGTCTTTAGGCTGGAGACTTTGGCAGGCCCGAGACTCCGGTGTGCGTAGACCGGAGACTCCAGTCTGAGTAGCTCCAACGGTGTTTGCTTCACGTTCTGCTCCTTGCTCTCCATCCTTGGGTGCTTGGTGATGTGTCGAAGCTTCGTACCTGGTGATGCATAAGGTAGATGCATGAAGTATCATTCCATCCAAGGAGGTATCAAATTGGCATGAGGAGAGGAGCGAGTTCACCTTAGCTTGTAGGAGTTTGGCTTGGGCACGAGTCATGGGTCCACTTGGGGGACTTGTTGGTGTAGATGTAGGAGCGTCCGTAGGACGGGCTGCATCAGCTCCCCCCCCTTGGGAAAGAGTCGTCCTCGACTCTTCTTGGTTATCATCTTGAACATCTCCATGGTAGGGTGAGAGATCCTTGACATTGAATGTATTGCTTGCAAGGTACTTGGAGATCGGTATGTCGATGATGTAGGCGTTGTTGTTGATTCTTTTGATGACCTTGAAGGGACCATCTCCTCTTGCCTTGAGCTTGGAGTCACGTTCCTTGGGGAAGCGGTCTTTGCTTAGGTGTATCCACACAAGGTCACCTTCTTCAAAGATCATCTCCTTCTTGTCTTTCTTTAACCTTAAAGCTTGGCGAAGGACTTTTTGTTCGATAGTAGCTCTTGTTTATTCATAGCTTGTGCATGCTTGTCGACATCCATGTTCGTTCCCTCATGGAGAGGTAGTGGTAGGATGTCGAGCGTGGTGAGGGGCTCGAACCCATAAACGATCATGAATGGACTCATCTTGGTTGTTGACTGCTTGGCTCGATTGTAGGTGAACTCGGCGTGTGGGATGCATTCCTCCCAATCCTTCAGTTTTTTCTTGATCAACACATGAAGGAGAGTTCCGAGGCTTCGGTTGACAACTTCGGTTTGGCCATCAGTTTGAGGATGTGATGCAGATGAAAAGAGGAGCTTGACGCCGAGCTTGGCCATGAGGGTCTTCCATAAGTAGCTCATAAATTTGATGTCGCGGTCGGAGACGATTGTCCTTGGCACACCGTGAAGACGGACGATTTCCCTGAAAAACAGATTTGCAACATGTGAAGCATCGTCGGTCTTATGGCACGGTATGAAGTGTGCCATTTGGGAAAAATGATCCACAACAACAAATATACAATCATAGATATCTAGGCAATCCTAACACGTAATCCATGCTAATGTCGGACCAAGGTGTATGAGGAATAGGCAATGGCATATAAAGACCATAGGGATTAGGTTGCGACTTAGCTTGAACACATGCCGTGCATCGTTGAACGTAGCGCTCCACATCACGCTTCATCTTGGGCCAAAAGTAGTGATTGGAGAGCATGTCCAATGTCTTGTCGCGGCCAAAGTGACCCATGAGGCCTCCACCATGAGATTCTTGGAGAAGCAAAAGTTGAAGCGAGTACTTCGGAATGCATAGCTTGTTTTGTTTAAATATAAAACCCTTATGGATTTGTCGTTTCTTCGAAGGGAATTAAAGTTGATGTTTCCAAGGTAAAGGACATACGAGATTGTCCGATCCCAACAAATGTGAGTGAATTCCGAAGTTTTCATGGGTTGGCCAGTTTCTATCGTCGCTTTGTGAAAGACTTTTCCACCATTGCTTGTCCTCTCAACGAGTTGACGAAAAAGAATGTCACATACCTATGGGGCAAGGCACAACAAAAAGCTTTTGATGAACTTAAAAAGAGGCTCACCGAAGCACCTCTCCTTGCGTTACTGGATTTCACAAAAACTTTTGAGATAGAGTGTGATGCTAGTGGTATTGGCATTGGAGGAGTCCTTATGCAAAACGGACATCCTATAGCCCACCATAGCGAGAAACTTGATGGTGGTCGCATTAACTATCCGATTTATGACAAAGAGCTTTTTGCCTTAGTTCGTGTCCTTCAAGTTTGGCAACACTACCTATGGCCCAAAGAATTTATCATACATTTCGACCATGAGTCGTTGAAATACCTCAAAGGGTAAGCCAACTTGAGTAAGCGACACGCTAAGTGGGTTGAGTTCATGGAGTCTTTTCCGTACATTGTCAAGTATAAGAAGGGCAAAGATAATGTAGTAGTGGACGCTTTGTCTCGCAAACAAACAAGCCTTCTTACGAGACTTGAAATCAATGTGTTGGGTCTTGAGGAAATAAAATCTTTGTATGCTTCCGACCCGTTCTTTGAACCAATTTTCGCGAAGTGTTCCAGTGACAAAGGAGTTGATGATTTCTATTTGCATAAGGGTTTTATATTTAAACAAAACAAGCTATGCATTCTGAAGTCATCGCATCAACTTTTGCTTCTCCAAGAATCTCATGGTGGAGGCCTCATGGGTCATTTTGGCCGCGACAAGACATTGGACATGCTCTCCAATCACTACTTTTGGCCCAAGATGAAGCGTGACGTGGAGTGCTACGTTCAATGTTGCACGACATGTGTTCAAGATAAGTCGCAAGCTAACCCTTATGGTCTTTATATGCCACTGCCTATCCCTCATACACCTTAGTCCAACATTAGCATGGATTTCATGTTAGGATTGCCTAGATCTAAGCATGGTCATGATTCTATATTTGTTGTTGTGGATCGTTTTTCAAAAATGGCACACTTCATCCCGTGCCATAAGACCGACGATGCTTCACATGTCGCAAATCTGTTTTTCAGGGAAATCTTCTGTCTTCATGGTGTGCCAAGAACAATCATCTCTGACCGCGACGTCAAATTGATGAGCTACTTATGGAAGACCCTCATGGCCAAGCTCGACGTCAAGCTACTCTTTTCATCTACGTCGCATCCCCAAACCGATGGCCAAACCGAAGTTGTCAACCGAAGCCTCGGGACTCTCCTTCGTGTGTTGATCAAGAAGAACTTGAAGGATTGGGAGGAATGCATTCCCCACACCGAGTGCCAAGCACTCAACAACCAAGATGAGTCCATTCATGACCGTTTATGGTTTCGAGCCCCTCACCGCGCTCGACATCCTACCTCTACCTCTCCATGAACGCATGGACATGGACGTTGAGAAGCGCACATAAGCTATGGAAGCTTCATGAAGAAACAAGAGCTACTATCGAACAACAAGTCCTTCGCCAAGCTTCAAGGTTAAACAAGGACAAGAAGGAGATGATCTTTGAAGAAGGTGACCTTGTGTGGATACACCTAAGCAAAGACCGCTTCCCCAAGGAACGTGACTCCAAGCTAAAGCCAAGAGGAGATGGTCCCTTCAAGGTCCTCAAAAGAATCAACAAGAACGCCTACATCATCGACATACCGACCTCCAAGTACCTTGCAAGCACTACATTCAATGTCAAGGATCTCTCACCCTACCATGGAGATGTTCAAGATGATAACCATGAAGAGTCGAGGACGACTCTTTCCCAAGGGGGGAGCTAATGCAGCACGTCTTACGGACGCTCCTACATCTACACCAACAAGTCCCCCAAGTGGACCCATGACTCGTGCTCGAGCCAAACTCCTACAAGCTAAGGTGAACTCGCTCCTCTCCTCGTGCCAATTTGATACATCCTTGGATGGTGTGCTACTTCCTGCAACTACTCTATGAATCATCAGGTACGAAGCACCAACACATCACCAAGCACCCCAGGACGGAGAACAAGGAGCAGATCGTGAAGCAGAAGACGCTGGAGCTGCTCAGATCGGAGTCTCCGGTCTACACACACCGGAGTCTCCGGTCCACCAAAGTCTCTGGCCTTAAGACACCAGAGTCTCCGGCCCCACCTCTGGTCTAGCCCCAGAATCGAGCTCGAGGACAATCTGACTGCCCCTCCGGAGGCTGGTCCGGAGACCGACAGGAATCTCTGGTCCAGACTAGAGTCTCTGGTCCACCACACAAGAGTCTCCGGACCGACCGTCGCCAGGCATGTAAAAGGCCTTTGGGCCTTCGGCCCATGTATCCCTTAGTCCGCCCAGAACTTGTCTTCTATTCCTAAAGTGCCCCTGGCTGTGTGGCTGGCCTATATATAGCCCCCCACCTCTATTGTAAACCCTAGGCATGATATTCGGAATTAGTGGAAACCCCTTGTGGATCTATCTAATTCTTGCCTCATGCTCCTTTGACAAAGGAGCACCAAATATTCCAAACCTCGTTGGAGTTTGCATCGTGCCTCCGCGTTGTACAAGGCCTAGGCATCGGAGTCCCTTTGCCTAGATGTCAAGATCTCACCAAGTCTCCCATATCGCCATGCCGGTTCGAGAGAGAGTCTTCTGCCAGACGCCGATCCTAGGTATTGCGCCGGACCGGTCACCGCCGGCGTGAGCTATTGGTGTGTATCGCGGTTTTGTGTGTGTGTGTTCATCGCGTTCTTCGTGCGTGCATTCGTCGTGTTCATCCTCCCCTTCTCTCCCCGCACTCCATCCTCGATTTGAAAGGGAATCGTGAAAGATCGGGCCAGCCCTCAACATAAAGGATATCCAAGTGGTGTGCGATGACGATGCCCCAAGGATCAGCCAGCTCTGGCGGCGTGAAAGCGGAAGAGCTCCACCTCTAACGCTGTTGCCGAGGCCAAGAAGAAGAAGAGATCGGAGAGTGGAGTCTCTAGACGATCTACCACCACCTTAGAGGCGGAGAAGAAGAAGTCCACCAGCATTCCCTTCACCAAGGCTCCTGCCATGGAGTAAGTGTTTTCATTCTCTGGCTTGTACTTTTCTGCTCATACCTTTTTTCAACTCTTGTACTTATACATCGTATGTTTCCGGAGGAAAGTCGGTGTTAGTTTGAAGCGATCCTCCAAAGATGCTAGAGGGTCAAAAAATATCCGTGACATGCTGATGTGGCCGCCAAGCCCAAAGATGTGGCCGCCAAGCCCTCTCCCGCTACTGCTCCCCCTACTCCTGCCGCCAAGCCTTCTGCTAGCCCCGCTGGGCCTTCGTCCCCCGTCATCCCTGAGATCTCTGCCATGGAGACAAATGTCAATCCAATCCTTGATATATCAGGCTCTGTCGAGGCAGACGTTGCTCCTAGTGGCCAAGCGACACAGGAGAGCACTTCCTCCAAAGTGGCTGAAGCTCCAGCTAAGGATGCCACTGAGAAAGCGAAGCAGGTGGTGGAAGAGGCGAAGGCAACGGTCAAGGCGGGAGCCTCTAAGCTATCATCTGTTCTGAAGATGCAACAGGAGGCTAGTGTATCATCCATGCCTCCAGCTTCAACATCTCCTTTGGCTGCGACTCCTTCGACATTGTGCCTAGATGACCTCATTGTGCAGGCAGATGGCATGTATAACAATGCCGGTATCTTCCACACCGCATATGCCAATATGGCCAACAATCTCAAGCTTATTGCCATTGTAAGTCTTTTGAACTTCACTTATTTTATTTTGCATAGTATGTCCCCATATTGCCCCCGAGCTCTTAGGCAGATAAACAAAACTTATAGGCCTGAGTGCTCCAAAGAACTTTAAGAGTAGAACTTGATAGTGTAGCCCCCGAGCGTCTAGGTGGAAATTTAGAAGAATTCTGGCTAGATGCTCTAAGAGTAGCATAGTAGCTGATTAAAATCTTGTGTTGTAGCCCCCTCTCGTGTAGTTGAAACCATATAGTTCCGATTAGATGCTCTAGAGAAACGAAGCATGCTTGTTTGTTTGCAGAATGAGAATAGACGAAGGATCACCGCCAATGAGAGGTTTGCTGCTTTGCGGAAGAGCTGGACCTTGAACAGGGTAAAACAACCTTCCTGAAGCAACAGATCAAAAATAGCCAAAGTCTGTTTCTTGTAACAGCTCCTTGCTTTTCCTCATGGATTCATTTATGCCGTGTTCTCATAGTACTTTCTGATTTCCATCTTACAGAAGCCATTGCCAAGGACAAGAGCATCGTCGAGCAATCCAAGCATATCCAGGAGCTCGATGACGAGAACAAAATTTTGAAGAAAGACCTGGCCGATGCCGTCAAGGGCCGTGAGGAGGCGATGAGGGTGCTGCAAGATCTGCTGATGCCGAGATGCAGCGCCTGAAGGACGAAATTGTACAACTCAAGGAGTAGAACCAAGCTGCCAAAGAGCAGAATGTGAGGAACCTTGATGTGTACAAGATAGTCCAGAAGGAGCGAGATGTCTTGGCAGAGACATGCAAGCAAGCGGAGACGAGCATCTTCGTTAACTTTTCTCCGTCTTGGTGAATTTTGTACTTTGGATAACCATTTGATTTATTTGTACTCATGGTCCTTGTATCTTGCACTAACCACAACTCCCATTGGCTTGGCCAAACTGGGTGAAGGTGCTCCAGACCCCAAGGAACGCATGGTTCTTGCCGGCAACTTCGTCAGCACCACCATTGCCCAGGCGAAGGAGATAACCCAGCCTCTAGGAATTAACATCAAGGCGGCAGACTCAACAGCCAAATACACGGAAATCCTACACCGAGCCCCCGAGAAAGTCAAGGACTAGAAAGCCTCTTGCGTCCGGGCTAGTGCAAGGATGACCCTGTCCTTGGTCAAGGCACATTACGACAACACCGACATCAACCTGGTGACCTCTGGCTTTCCTAAGCTAGATGAGGAAGGGAAGGAAATTGATAGCGATGCTATTTGGAATTCCTACTTCGGCTTTGACACCAGGATTGCCAGAATGGTTAATGCAGATGTCTTTGTGCCTACGAGATCCTTGACGAAGACATGGCCTCGTCTGAGTCTAGCCCATCTACCTCCGAGTTTATGAGCTCTCCTTGCCTGGCTCTCCTGATGGTGCCACCATGAAGCCCCCTACAGCAGAGCTATTTAAAACATTGTTTGTATTAATGTATCTCTGTGAAGTGTATGCGGAAAAACTTATGTGTTATTAAGGCAGAAAAACTTGTACTCAAGTTTCCTGCTACTTATCTATTTCTAGCATGTGTATATTTTTTAAGAAAGTGCTGGCTTATCCATTATTCTTGTTCGTATGCTTGACCTTTCGTGAGACGGAAGACTCACAGCACAGAACTATGCCCTCAGGTGATGATGCTTAATAGCACCGTCAAGAACCTAAGAGCAAAATCGCCCGCTTTGAGTGTCGAGAAGTCACTATTCCGGAATCCACAGAAAAACTTCAGAAAACATGTAGACCAGAAAACTTAAGCTATGCCCGTAGGTGGAATTTTTACAAGTGCAAATGCAAACTTGCACATAAAGGGTTTATATGATCCAAAAATGAACAACTAAGGGAGGTAAAAGACTCAAAGAATATGAGTGAACCAAATGCTTTATTTCAATGATCATATAATAAACTTATTACATATTATAAATATGCTAAGTGTAAAAGGGACGTAGTTGTGCTATGTTCCATGGTTGATCTGTCTCCGGGCAATCATCATCAGAGTCACGTTGCTTGCGCTTGTGATTTTTTGACCTATCTTTCAACTCGCGAATATCGACGAGGTAATAGGAACCATTTAGCAATGCTTTGTTTATGACGAACGGTCATTCCCAAGGCAGGAATAGTTTGTGTGACTTCTCCTGCTTGAGTCTAAGCACTAGATCCCCCTCTTTAAACAAGCAATGCTTTACACGACGACTATGGTAGCCACGCAGCTTCTACAGGTAGACGGCGGATCTCTGGCATGCCAGCACGTGCTCTTCTTTAAGTAGGTCCGCAGATAGGCGTCTGGATTCTTCAGCGTCATCCTCCTTATAGGCGACGACTCTTGGTACATCATGGAGAATGTCGGATGGAAGGACAGCTTCTGCTCCATAAACCATGAAGAAAGGAGTCAAGCCGGTGGATCTATTGGATGTTGTTCGTAAACTCCACAAGACAGATGGTAATTCCTCCGCCAAGGCTCTAGCTGCTCTATGTAGCGGTGCCTCTAAGAGTGGCTTCATACCGTGCAGAATTAGTCCATTGGCCCTTTCAACTTGCCCATTTGACTGTGGGTGTGCCACAGATGCTAGGTTAAGGCGGATGCCTTTTTCATGACAGTACTCCTCAACTTCTCTGAGAGACAAATTTCTGCCATTATCGGTGATGATGCTGTGTGGGAGACCAAATCTCACCACTCGATCCCAGACAAATTTTAGGGTTGTTGCCCCATCAAGCTTTCTAATGGCTTTAGCTTCAATCCATTTTGTGAATTTGTCCACTGCTACTAGCCAGTGTGTAAATCCATAGGGTGTTGTCTGCAAAGGTCCCACCATATCCAGTCCCAGACTGCAAACGGCCAAGTTATTGGTATGGTTTGCAATTCTTCAGCTGGAATACTTGGTTGTGTTGCATAGAATTGACACCCAAGTCATGTTTGTACCAACTTCTCGGTGTCCGCCTTGGCAGTTAGCCAGTAGAATCCTTGCGGAAAGGCCTTGGCCACCAACGATCAGGGAGTGGCGTGATGCCCGCAATCTAAGAGATGTATTTCTCTAAGGATTTCAATACCTTGTTGTTGGAGACGCATCAAAGGAAAACTCATGTGGTACTTCTTTTGTATAGCTAGCCGTCAATGATTACGTAGCCTTTTGCTCTGCATACTATTTGCCGGCTTTCGACTTCGTCGGTGAGCAAAGTTCCTTCTTGTAAATAGTCCTTGAATAGTTTCGTCCAAGCCGGAGAGGTCACTGTTACTGTATTGACAAATGAATCCACTCTATCTGGGTTGTCGGGGTCGGCTCCCTTCACGGATGGGGTCCGTAAATGTTCCAAGAAAACGCCTGGCGGAATTGGTCTGCGAGCCGATCCAAGCTTTAACAGCAGATCTGCCGCCTCATTCTCCTCCCTTTGGATGTACTTGACTTCGTAGCCATCAAAGCACTTGGCTATTTCGTCTACTTAGTCTCGATATGCCGCCATCATAGGGTTTCGCGTGTTCCAGGTGCCAGCTACTTGCTGGGGAACCAAGTCGGAATCTCCACAACAAACTATGCACTTGATGCAAATATCTTTGGCCACACGAAGTCCGTGAATGAGGGCCTCATACTCCACCATGTTGTTGGTAGCATTGAAGTGAATCTGCAGGATGTATTGGAACTTTTCTCCTGTTGGTGATTGCAATAATACACCAGCCCTCGAGCTGTTAAGTAGCTTTGACCTATTAAAGTGCATGACCCAATATTTTGGCTCTAGCACAGGAGTTTCTTCTGGCAGTTCTGTCTAATCTATGATAAAATCCGCCAATGTTTGTGATTTGATAGCATCGCGTATCTTGTAGGTGATTTCAAAGGCGGCAAGTTCAATGCCCCACTTTTCCACTCTTCCTGTAGCTTCGTTGTTGTTGATGATGCCGGGCAGTGGAGCTTTGCTCACCACTGTGATATCGTGCTCCTTGAAATAATCCCTTAGCTTGCGCGATGCAAGGAAAACTCCATAAGCTATCTTTTGGTAGTGCGGGAAATGATGTTTGGATTCCGTCAAGATCTCGCTTACATAGTAAATGGGTCGCTGAACTCCGTATTCGTGCGTTGGTTCTTTGTGCTCCAGAACGATGACGATGCTGATTACTGGGTTGGTTGCCGCCATGTAAACTCACATAGGATCCCTTGACACCGGTGCTGCAAGTATTGGTGGGGAGGAGAGTATTCTCTTCAACTCCTGAAGTGCAGCGTCAGCCTCGTCCATCCATTGAATTGGTCCGCCTTCTTGAGCAATTTGTAGAGTAGCATAGCCTTCTCACCAAGTCAGCTGATGAACCGGCTTATTGCCGCTACGCATCCTGTGAGCCTTTGTATGTCCTTCAGGTATGTCGAACGTTTGATGTCGAGGATGGCCTTGATTTTCCCCGGGTTCACCTCGATTCCGCGATGTGAAACGATGAAACCCAATAGTTTGCCGGAAGGTACCCCGAAGACGCACTTCTTGGCGTTCAGCATCATGTTGTATTTTCTAGAGATTGTCAAACGTTTCCTACAAGTCAGCGATAATATCATTTGATTTCTTTGACATTACCGTGATATCGTCCATGTAAGCATGTACGTTGCGACCTATTGGGTCGTGCAGGCAATGTTGCATTGTCCGCTGGTAAGTAGCACTAGTGTTTTTCAACCCAAAGGGTATCATGATGTAGCAATACGTGCCGTAGGGTGTGGTGAATGAACTGGCCAGTTGGTCCGACTTTCTCATCCGGATTTGGTGGTAACCTGAGTAAGCATCGAGAAAACACAGAAGTTGTGAGCTAGCCATCGATTCAATGACTTGGTCAATGCGAGGCAAAGCAAATGGATCCTTCGGACACGCTTTGTTCAAGCTGGTGTAATCAACACACATTCGTAATTCATTGGTTCCCTTTTTGAGACAAGTACAAGATTTTCCACCTATCGCGTGTGAATAACTTCTCGGATAAAGCCAGCCTTAAGTAACCTAGCTATTTCTTTGCCTATAGCCCTTCGTCTTTCATCACCAAAGCGTCGTAGAGGTTGATTCACCGGTTTGGCATTGGGATCAATATTCAAGCTATGCTCGGCAAGTACCCTAGCTACACCTTTCATGTCGGCAGGTTTCCAGGCGAAGATGTCCTATTCTCATGGAGGAACTTGACAAGTGCGCTTTCCTATTTGGGATCCAGGTCCGTGCCAATGGTGGTGGCCTTGGAGGAATCTCCTTCAACAAGCTCCACCTTCTTGTTCTTGATGGCGGCCTTGAATGCGGGTTCGGCAGCAGTGATCTGCTTCTTCGAAGTTGGCATCCCCGAGGCATCAAACTGGTTATGGATCTCCTTGAACTCCTCACCATAGAGAACTGCTTCAGCGAAGGCAGCCTCACTGAGCTCGCACTCCTGTGCCTTGGTGAAGCTTCCGTCAGTGGTGATGACATCGTTTGGTCTGGGAATCTTGAGCTTGTTGTATAGAAAGCATGGCCTTGCGAGGAAGGAGTGGAAGATGTCGCGTCCAAAAATGACGTGGTACACGCTCTTAAATGGCACCTCTTCAAAGGTCATGCGTTCTTGGCGGTAATTGTTAACATCACCAAAAGCGACCGGAAGGGTGATGTAGCCTAGGGAATTTGCTTGTCGGCTGGGGACAACCCCATGGAACACGGTGTTGCTCTTCCTTAGATGGGTCTCCGTCAAGTTCTTCTTGTGTAGTGTATCCAGGTACATGATGTTGATGCTGGTTCCACTGTCCACGAGGCACTTGGTGAACTCTATGCCATCAAGCAAAAGGTTGATGACCATGGCATACTGGTTCTCTGTTGGGATAAGGTCTGGGTGATCCTTCCTATCCCATGTAATTGGAATTTCCGACCACCTGACGTATTGAGGAACTAGAGGGAGGGTGGCCATCAGTATCCTCAGAGAGGTTTTCTGGGCCCGAACGGTGGGAGTGCCAAGGAAGGTGTGGTAGACTGGAGCCTTCTTTTCGAAGGGATTTTTCCCTTTACCCTCTCCCTTGTCAAAAGATTTGGGTTCCATGTCTTCATCCATATCACTTGATTCCTTAGACTCCTCCTCCTTGTTCTTCCCTTTGCCCTCTCCGCAGGGTCTATTTTCCGACTTCGTTTGTAGCCGGACTCAGGTTCTTCCTTAAAGTCGTTGACAAATTTGCATTGGCGGTTGGTGTGGGAGGCTTTGCCGTTTGCATTCAGATGGATGAAACACGGCATATCATGGTACTCTTTGTACATTTGCGGAATGCGGGGCACTGAGGGTGTAGGATCACTGCTCTGATGGCCACTGCTAGCCCCCCGGCCACGTCCATGCTATCCGCCTCCGCCTCCACAGTGAACATTGTGGCGACCATGTCGACCGCTTGCTTTTCTTCAGGTGGATTCTTCTGCTTATTATTGTTGTTTTTTCGGCCTGGGTAGGGATTGCTATTGCCGGCAATGATCCGCACGCGTCGTCGTCACCGACGGCAAACTCGCTAGCCATGGCGATCATTGCGTTGAGGTTGACCTCATTGTTGTCTTGCTTGCGTTTCAACGTGTGCCAGAGCAAAGTTCCCTTTTCCAGACCATCGATAAAGGCGTCCATAGCGGTTTGTTCGTGCACCCTTGTGTAGGAATTTTTCATATCCATCCAGTGAGAGAGGTAGGCACGAGAGTTCATCCTTTTCTTGCACACACCGTCGTAGGTCTCCGATAGTGCAGGGACGTTTGTGTGTACCCTCAAAATTCTTGGTGAACGCTTCATGCATGTCCAGCCAATTGCATATTGATTTCTCTGGCAAGTCATCGATCCATTGCCTGGTGGTGCCGGTCAGCATGAGTGGGAGGTACTTGACGGTGACATTGGGGTTTTCCCTTGCGATGTGAATCGCTTTGCTGTAGTCCTATAACCATGTTGCTGGCCTAGCGGTGCCGTTGTAGGGCTTGATGGTCTTGTCAATTCGGAGACCCTTGGGGTAGGTTGCGGCCCGTATTACTGGTCCAAAACAACGTGGCCCAAGGTATGGGAGCTCCCGAGCTTCTTGGATCTTGTCTAGTCGTGAACGTGCGTCATATGGCTCTGGCTGCTTCCCTTTTCTGTCATGGGGAGGGGAGTTGTGGCGCGATCTATGAGATCCGTCGTGCCCTCTGCCATGATGGCTGCTAGGTGGGGACAGCGGTGGTGGAGGCGGTGGGTTAGCCTTCTTTCTGTGTCCCTCCTATGACTCCTCACGCCTGTCGCAATTGCTTGTCAAACGTGGCGGCTCCTTGTGGGACCTTCTCCTATGTCCTTCAATGTCGCTACGCTATCCGGCATGTCGGGACTGCTCACCCTGGTCATGTATAACGATGCCGGCCTAGGGACGCCTTGGTGGTGGCATGCTTGTACGGTGGCGCGGCTATGGTTCCTCGTGACGCCGAGATGGCGGTGGAGGTGGTGACCGGTGAGGACGAGCCTTTTATCCGTGATCGGAGGACATGGGGATGGCGTTAGTCCAGTTGCGTGCCTCCCACCGTCTTCGCTCTGTGGAGCCTATGTGGGATCCCTCGTCACATGGAGAATTTGGCCTTTTGTGGTTGTTTAGGGTTGACTGGCAAAGCTCTGGGTTGGACTCAAGCCTCTGTGAGGTAGCCTTTTCCTGTTGCTTGCATGCCTTTGCGACGAGATCGTACACCTGAGCAACTGCTTCTAGTGACATGTCCTGTTCCCGGAGGGTCTTGGCGATGGCAATGTTGAGGTCAGGAGTTGGCATGACTTGCCTGCCCTCTGAATCAATGTACAGGGTGGCTTTTGTCAGCTTAGACCTGTTAGATCCCAACCTGTGGCGAACACCAGGATCTTCGACGACGTGAGCTGGCACCTTCTTTTCCTTTTGCTTCAACAACAATTGCTTGTATTCAGCCTCCATAGCTCTTGCCGCCTTAACAGATTGTTGTGCCTTGGCCATGTCTTCGTCCAGCTTAGCGCCCTGCTCCGCAATGCACTTGGCCTCTCCTAAGATTGCCGCGCGCTTCTCATCAAGCTCCATAACGCTCCGGATATGGGCGACGGTGATAGGCTCAACGAAGAGTGCACCATAAATTGCCTTGTCGGCGGGAATAACCAATGGGTTGCCAGCTACTGACGTTGATGGTAGCATTGGTGGCTAATTTGACTGTCTGGCAGTATTGGGGGTTGTGGCGAGTTCCTGCGCCGGTCGCGGGCGAATAACTAGAGAAGGCAAGGCCTTGGCCGGAGCCGGAAGCTGGGCGGCTTTCTTGGCTACTGCTGCTCTGGTACCGCTGGCGTGGGCGGAGCTTTCTCACGTTACGGTTCCTGTCCATCTTCTTCCATCACGCTCCTAATGGCGACCAGCACCTGGTGTGAAGCGTTGGTCTTCTCGGCGTGCTCCTCCTTTTTGATCTCCTGCTCGATATCCCTCGTAACAACATCATATTCCTCCGAGTTAGCATCCGAGCCACCGCCATCCATATTGATGTCGGTGTGTAACGCGTCAAGGATGGAGTCAGGGTTGGCTTCGGTGTTGGCAATGGCGGATGTAGAGGGTGATGGAGGCATGGCGTTGTTGTTGTTTCCTCCTCCGGCTACGACGGCGATCGCAGCCTCATCCTCCTCATTGGCATCCGCGTATTCGTTGACGATGGCGACCATCTCACCAAGGGTGAGAGGACCCGTGGCCTGCCGCCTTCGGAGTGTTCTGGGTGTGAGCCCTTCCATGAAGTGGTACATGAGCTCATCGGTGCGGTCGCCCTCTAGGGTTTCCCTCACCCTCATCCATCTGGCGAGGTATTCGCGGGGAGGTTCTTCGTCCCTTTCAACGCATCTAGCTAGATCAAAGATGGTGACTACACCAACAAAGTGTGACCTGCGCATCTCTAACGCTCGAGGAAGCCAAGGAGATTTGCGGGGTCCTTCCACCTTTATATCCTGCATAGGGGCAGTTTGGATGGGCCTTGAATTTTCCTGATCTGAGCCACCATCCTCCAAGGAGAGATATGTCCCAGATCCTTACGCAAACGTGTCCTGCTCATAGGAGGTACGTGCAGGGCTTGACGAGTTTCTGACTTCCTAGGAGCTAGGACCCGAGTCGGTTTCACCGATTAAGATGTGGATGTCTCCGAAGGGGATGACAGATCATCGCGTAGGGTTCTTCTTCGCCGGCACCCAGAACTCATCTGAAGGGACGATTGGGACTCTGCCGAAGAAGAGAACACGTCCGGTGGCTACGGTGTCGCCGATTCCCGCGAAGATAGTGGACCTCGCCCGGTGTAGAACTCGAAGCGCCTCTTGCCCCATGATGGGCACCAACTATCGTGGTATTGCCGACGAGTACGCCATGGAGGGGTCCTCACAATGCGTGTTTAGAGACATGGGGTAAGGAGGTGAGTTGGCGGGTACGAGGTAACACAGCTTACCCAGGTTCAAGTTCCACAACGGTGGCGGAACTCTACTCCTACGATAAATCACTATAATGGCAATACGCCGAGTTACAGAGATAGGTTCGCTGTGCGAGGTCTTGCACGTTGTACATGGCAAACTAAGAGGTTGTGCTCTAAAGGATCCCATAGGTCTGGCTTATAAAGGTACCAAAACCTAGGGTTTATAGGGAAAGGTCCTTGCCAGACAAGGTAAAGAGTCCTACACTAATACAAACTAGTCTTTCGTGTCTTGCACTCGAAGGCTCCAAGTATGTTGGTGACTCCTATGTAGCCTTCCTTTATCCGGCATGGGCCTCCCTTCTTGATCCGTCTAACTAGGCCACCAGTAGGCCATAGGCCTTGCTACCAACTATGGGCCACCCGGGTTAGCCGGATTGGTCACATGCTATGAGGATACCAAGTTAGCATATCCCCAACACACACACACACACATCCAAGTGGGTGTGGTGATGCAACATCTTTCAAACTGGTGATACAATGCATGTGGCAGTAGAATCCCAGCATGCTGCTAGGATTCCTGGACATGGTTGGACACCTGCTGGAGTGGAATCATTGCACGTGTTCTTTTCCAAAACCATAGTGATGCACACTAATACACACACACATCCTAGTGGGTGTGGTGATGCGTCATCTTTCAAATTGGTGCTCCACTTCACGTTGCAGTTGAATTCTAGCATGCTGCTAGGGTTCATGGACATGATTGGACACATGCTGGAGTGGCATCATTGCATGTGTTCTTTCTCAAAACCACAATGATGCACACTAATACACACACACATCCGAGTGGGTGTGGTGATGCAGCATCTTCCAAACTGGTGATATAATGCATGTTGAAGTTGAATCCCACCATGCTGCTAGGGTTCCTAGACATGGTTGGACACATGCTGGAATGGCATCATTGCATGTGTTCTTTTCCAAAACGACAATCATGCACACTGATACACACACATCCAAGTGGGTGTGGTGATGCAGCATCTTCCAAACTGGTGATACAATGCATGTTGGAGTTGAATCCGAGCATTCTGCTAGGGTTCCTGGACATGGTTGGGCACATGCTGGAGTGGCATCATTGCATGTGTTATTTTCCAAAACCACAATGTTGCACACTAATACACAGAAACATTCCAGTGGGTGTTGTGATGCGAAATCTTTCAAACTAGTGCTCCACTGCATGTTGTAGTTGAAATCCAACATGCTACTAGGGTTCCTAGACATGATTGGACACATGCTAGAGTGGCATCATTACATGTGTTCTTTTCCAAAACCTCAATGGTGCACATTGATACACACTTCTATTCTTGTAGATAGTTGTTGGGCCTCCAAGTGTAGAGGTTTGTAGAACAGCAGCAAGTTTTCCCTTAAGTGGATCACCAAAGGTTTATCGAACTCAGGGAGGAAGTGGTTAAAGGTATCTCTCTCAAGCAACCCTGCAATCAAGATACAAGAAGTCTATGGTGTCCCCAACACACCCAATACACTTGTCAGGTGTATAGGTGCACTAGTTCGACGAAGAGATAGTGAAATACAAGTGGTATGGATATAAGATAACGGTGCTAGAAAATAGCTTGATGACGTGGAAGAGACTAAAGGCAAACTGAAATAAAGATGTAAGCAAGCAAACATGTAATAGATCTAGTTGCAAACGGTGTTTCAATGTTTAGAAACAAGGCCTAGGGATCATACTTTCACTAGTGAACACTCTCATATAAATATCTTCTCTTTATGATACTACTCTTAACTACTCTCCGGTTGGACACTCTAATCCATGGTAGGGCTATAACAGCACACCTCAAAGTAAGCCTTTCCCATCTAGATAACCCCACGTTGTCACCTTGAGCACTATATGGTTCCAACAAACACCACAATTTCATAGAAACATCCAACTCCAAATATAACTCATAACAAGTATTTGTAATCTCTAGCCTAAGTGCCACCATGGTGTGCACACTGTCAACTTCACACACATGGGGAGAGCAGAGATCTATTAAAGCACTTGAGTAGCAAGGTAGATCTACTTGATTACAAAGCTCATGATCACAATATGATCATGCATAGAGAGAGATGAACACATAGCTACCGGTAGAACCCTTAGCCTCGAGGAAGAACTACTCACTCCTCATCATGGGAATCAGCAATGGCGATGGAGATGGCGGTGGAGATCGATGGAGATGGCTCCAGGGGCACTTCCTCATCCCGGCAGGGTTTCGGAACAAAGACTTTCTGTCCCCCGAATCTCCCCTTCTGTGACGGCGGTGCTACGGAACTTTTCATGGCTGGAGGCTGGACTATTTAGGGTTTTTGCATCGGGAGGCATCTAATAGGCGAAGAGGCAGGGTCGGTGGGCGGCCAGGGCTAGCCCGCGCCACCACATGGTGTGGCTGCCCTGTGGCCCCTCTCCGTCTCGTCTTTTGGCTCCGTGAGTCTTCCTGTAAAATATCGACTTTGGCTTTTGTCCGGTCCAATTCCGAGAATATTCATTTTCTGACTTTCCTGGAACCAAAAATAGCAGAAAACAGGCAGCTGGCACTGTGGCTCTTGTTAATAGGTTAGTCCAAAAAATCATATGAGAAGTACTCCAAAGTGTGGACAAAACATAAGAAAGTAGATAAAACCAAATATGGAACAACAATAAGACATAGCAACTATGTTGCAACATGAAAAGGCACAAACAAAAGATTCATGAATAACAATGCTTTGCAAGACGTTTGTTTGTTTCACATAAAGAAAACATAGCATAGTTGCACTCAGCTTGTCCCTCATAGAGTAGCAAACATAAATGCTTAGGACACCTTCAAAGTTCATAAGAGTGACTAGATACAAATAGTTTAAAACAAGCAATATCAAAGCTATGCATCAATCAACAAGTCTTGGGACAATGCACATAGAACTAAGAATGGCCACTATGCTCTCAAAGTAGTGCATAAACATAGAAGGTGGAGACTCAACATAAAAGTAAAAGAAAGGCCTTCATATAAGGAAGTAGAGATTCAAGTTTCATAAAGAGCTTCCAAAAATTATGGTACTTGTTAGCTTTCAGCTCTCATCGCCCCTATCATAAGCATCTTGAAGGTGATTAAGGTTAAAGTGACACAACAAAGAGCATATGCTTGACAATTTATAAGCCGAAATCTCATGCCCCCTACTTACGAAGACCGAACCTTATGGTACTCAACTTTAGTCATAAGTAAGCTCTTGTCATTGTAAGTACATATGTATCATAAAGAAATGCCAATGGGGTACCACTTGCACATGATACAAGAGTTTCCCATAATCGAAATGACAAGGCAAGCAAACAATGAGCATCTCAGTGATCTTTTTATTTGCTATTTGCATAGGTTTTTATTGAGGATGCTTCATAGAGTGCTCATTATGGTTATGCTGCAAGTTTCAACCATGATTAGGCATGGCTTAGACTAGCGGCCTAGGCGTTTCTCTAACACACATACAAACTCCATGATCTTACAAGTTCCCCTTTTATTTCACACCGTCGGGATCCATAAGAAAAAAAACATTATATCAACGGGGTACAAAGTACAAGTGCAATGTTGACAACGTTCCCCATGATACATGGTTCTGCTAACTTCAACTTATAAAGCGCAAGCATATATGCAACAAATATGGACGCAATGGTTCAAGTTTATTAAATACAAGAAAAGTAAAGTGTGCCATCAAGTTCGTGAGAGCTTTAATCACTAGTTTTCTCATAACAATTTTAATTCGGAAGGTAGATAAAAACATGAATATACTTGGAATAGCATATGCTAATAGGTAGGTATGGTGGACTCTTTGGAATAACTTGGTTTTAGGGGTTGGATGCATGAGTGTAACTCATACTTGGTTATGGAGGCTAGCAAAAGACTGGGAGCGACCAACTAAGAGAGCAATAATGGCCATAATCATGCAGAGCGACAAAACATCATTAATCAAAGCATAAAGTGATATTACAAGTCGAAAACTAAAGGATCATAAAGGCTATGGTGACTTGGGATAGTCATAACATGGTGTGAGCATGTGCCAAGTCAACCCAAATAAAGCATCAAAGGAGAATACCACAATACTATGCTTTAATATGCTAAAACAACGCATGATTCTTCCAAGGCACATTAAGCAATCTCAATTGTTTATAACAAGTCATGCTACAACCAAGAATACTAAGCATAAAGCCAAAACAATATCAAGCATGGCATGACAAATCATAGGCCACAGTCAAAAACAAGCTCCCTTTACCACTTAAGCATGAACTTTCCTACTCTTTTCTAATCCAAACCAAACTATTTGAAACAACTCACAAAGATAATAATAAATAAATATCAGTGAGCTTGTCTCACAAATCCACAAAGAAGAACTAAAAAGTTCTAAGCTGAAAGCACAAGAAAACTAAGGCTAAATATAGTGCTAGCAAAAGAGAACACTCACAAAACAATAAGAATGAAAACTAGAGTGTTCTAGGCAACGAAAACGGAGCGTGTATCTCTCCAAGAGAAGTGTGTTGGGATCCAACCAACTTATTTAAGCAAACCAAACAAAAAACTAAAAACAAAAATGAAGATGCTCCAAGAACAACACAACTGTGCATGAAACAATAAAAATGAAGTGTTTGAAAGAAACCTGAGATTTTTATTGATGAAGAAGGGGATGCCTTGAGCATCCCCAAGCTTTGACGCTTGTACTTCTTGAATATTTCTTGGGGTAACATGGGTGGCATCTCCAAGCTTGAGCTTTAGTCCATTCTTCATCTCATTACATCATTCTCTCCATACACCTGAAATTTTTCCTTCATACAAAACTTCACACAATCTTTATTAGCAACATAAGTGTATTCAAGAATTAAGTCTTTGGGTTCAGTTTCAAAACCAATAAAACTTCCATTAAAACACAAGCTACTGTAGCACTTCCCTCAAAAAGCTCAATTCCCCAAAAGAACTCAAAAAGGAACCAACAAGAAGCAAATGCAAATAATGGAAGAAATCTGTGAAAACAGACTAGCAGGTAAAGACAAAATTTTTCGAAGACATTCTGTTGCTCAAATCGAAAAGTGTTGAACTAACGAAAGTTAGATAACAACCTGGGGCAGAAGCACAAAAATTCACGCCTCAAAAGGACGTATAGAGATTTTACACAAATGTTTACGTTGAAGCACATAACTCGATTTCGGGACAACAACTCTCCCAATCATTACTTCTCTCTCATTAGAGGTTACTCTTGGCACAAAAAGCAAATAAAAAGGACAAGGAGCGGTTATTACAGAAGTAATAACTTCCAAGGCTCATATAAAACTTTTGGGTTATCTCCCAATAAGTACTTTTCTTTAACGCCTTTAAGTTAGGCATGATAGTTTGAGAAGATGCTCACATAAGAAATATGAATTGAAGTAAAAGAGAGCATCAAGAAGCAAATTCAAAGCACATTTAAGTCTAACCCACTCCCTATGTATAGGAATCTTGTAAATAAACAAGTCATGAAAGCACAAAGCAACAAGCATAGGAAAGAAAAACAAGTGCAACTTCAAAACTTTCAACATAAATAGGGGGAACTTAATATTATTGAGATGCATAAAACCATGTTTACCTCTCTCATAATAACTTTCAGTAGCATCACGAATAAAATTAACAATATAACTATCACATAAAACATTCATATCATGAGCCACATGCATATAATCATTATTACTCTCCACATAAGCATAGTCATTCTTATTAATCGTGGTGGGAGCAAATTCAACAAAATAGCTATCATTATTATTCTCATCACCATAATCATCAAATATAGGAGGCATATTGTAGTCATAATTAATTGCCTCCTCTATTGTAGGTGGACTAGAAATATCATACTCATCAGTGTAATCATCATATATTGGAGGCATAGTATCATCAAAGTAAATTTTCTCCTCCATGCTCGGGGGACTAAAAATATCATGCTCATCAAAACTAGCTTCCCCAAGCTTAGACTTATCCATAGCATTAGCAATAATGGTGTTCAAAGAATTTATACTAATAACATTGCTATTAGCATGCAAATAAAGTTCCATAGGTTTTTTAATTTTCTCTTCAAACACTTCATGTCCTAACTCAAGATAAATACTATAAAGCTCTCTAATTTTTTTGTTGTTTTTCATTAAGCCTAACTAGTGAAAACAAGAATCAAAAAGTCAAAATTGCAGAATCTAAAGGAAATAATTTCGAGCACTCACACCGGACGATGTGAGTGCCTTTTACCTTACCTCCCTGGCAACGACGCCAGAAAATAGCTTGATGTCTACGCACTTCTATTCTTGTAGACAGTTGTTGGGCCTCCAAGTGCAGAGGTTTGTAGAACAGCAGCAAGTTTTCCCTTAAGTGGATCACCCAAGGTTTACCGAACTCAAGGAGGAAGTGGTCAAAGATATCCCTCTCAAGCAACCCTACAATCAAGATACAAGAAGTCTCTGGTGTCCCCAACACACCCAATACACTTGTCAGGTGTATAGGTGCACTAGTTCGGCGAAGATATAGTGAAATACAAGTGGTATGGATATAAGATAACGGTGCTAGAAAAATAGCTTGATGGCGTGGAAGACACTAAAGGGAAACTGAAATAAAGATGTAAGCAAGCAAACATGTAATAGATCTAGTTGCAAACGGTGTTTCAATGTTTAGAAACAAGGCATAGGGATCATACTTTCACTAGTGAACACTCTCATATAAATATCTTCTCTTTATGATACTACTCTTAACTACTCTCTGGTTGGACACTCTAATCCATGGTAAGGCTATAACAACACACCTCAAAATAAGCCTTTCCTATCTAGATAACCCCACGCTGTCACCTTGAGCACTAGATGGTTCCAACAAACACCACAATTTCATAGAAACATCCAACTCCAAATATAACTCATAACAAGTATTTGTAATCTTTAGCCTAAGTGCCACCATGGTGTGCACACTGTCAACTTCACACACATGGGGACAACAGAGATCTATTAAAGCACTTGAGTAGCAAGGTAGATCTACTTGATTCCAAAGCTCTTGATCACAATATGATTATGCATAGAGAGAGAGATGAACACATAGCTACCGGTAGAACCCTTAGCCTCGAGGAAGAACTACTCCCTCCTTATCATGGGAATCAGCAATGGCGATGGAGATGGCGGTGGAGATCGATGGAGATGGCTCCGGGGGCACTTTCTCGTCCCGGCAGGGTGCCGGAACAGAGACTTTCTGTCGCCTGAATCTCCCCTTCGGTGACGGCGGCGCTGTGGAACTTTTCGTGGCTGGAAGCTGCACTATTTAGGGTTTTTGCATCGAGAGGCATCTTATAGGCAAAGAGGCAAGGTCGGTGGGCGGCCAGGGGGCCCGCACCACCTGGTGGCGCGGCTAGGGCTAGCTCGCGCCACCACATGGTGTGGCCGCCCTGTGGTCCCTCTCCGTCTCGTCTTCTGGCTCCGTGAGTCTTCCTGTAAAATATCGACTTTGGCTTTTGTCCGGTTCAATTCCGAGAATATTCATTGTCTTACTTTCCTGGAACCAAAAACAGTAGAAAACAGGCAGCTAGCACTGTGGCTCTTATTAATAGGTTAGTCCAAAAAATCATATGAAAAGTACTCCAAAGTGTGGACAAAACATAAGAAAGTAGATAAAACCAAACATGGAACATCAAAAATTATGGATACGTTTGCAACGTCTCAGTGTGGTGATGCAGCATCTTCCAAACTGGTGATACACTACATGTTCGAGTTGATTCCGAGTATGATGCTAGGGTTCCTGGACATGGTTGGACACATTTTGGAGTGGCATCATTGCATGTGTTCTTTTCCAAAACCACAATGTTGCACACTGATACACACACACACATCCAAGTGGATATGGTGATGCAACATCTTTCAAACTGGTGCTCCACTGCATGTTGTAGTTGAATCACAGCATACTACTAGGGTTCCTAGACATGATTGGACATATGATAGAGTGGCATAATTGCATGTGTTATTTTCCAAGACCACAATGATGCACACTAATACACACACACACACATCCGAGTAGGTGTGGTGATGCAGCATCTTCCAAACTGGTGATACAATGCATGTTGCAGTTGAATCCCATCATGATGTAGGGTTCAAGGACATGGTTGTACACATGGTGGAGTGGTATCATTGCATGTGTTATTTTCCAAAACCATAATGATGTACACTGATAAACACACATCCAAGTCGGTGTGGTGATGCAGCATCTTTCAAACTGGTGATACAATGCATGTGGCAGTTGAATCCTAGCATGCTGCTAGGGGTCCTGGACATGGATTGACACATTCTGGAGTGGCATCATTGCATGTGTTCTTTTCCAAAACCACAATGATGCACACTAACACACACACATCAAAGTGGGTGTGGTGATGCATCATCTTTCAAACTAGTGATACAATGCATGTTGCAGTTGAATCCCAACATGCTGCTAGGGTTCCTAGACATGGTTGGATACATGCTGGAGTGGCATCATTGCATGTGTTCTTTTCCAAAAACCACAATGTTGCACACTGATACACACACACTTCCTAGTGGTTGTGGTGATGTAGCATCTTTCAAACTAGTGATACAACGCATGTGGCAGTTGAATCCTAGCATGCTGCTAGGGTTCCTGGACAAAGTTGGACACATGTTGGAGTGGCATCATTGCTTGTGTTCTTTTTCAAAACCACAATGATGCACACTGATACACACACATCCAAGTGGGTGTGATGATGTACCATCTTTCAAACTAGTGATACAATGCATATTGCAGTTGAATCACAGCATGGTACTAGGGTTCCTAGACATGGTTGGACACATGCTGGAGTGGCATCATTGCATGTGTTCTTTTCCGAAACCACAATAATGCACACTAATACACACACATCCAAGTGGGTGTGGTGATGCAACATCTTTCAAACTGGTGATACAATGCATGTGGCAGTTGAATCCTAGCATGCGGCTAGGGTTCCTGGACATGGTTGGACACCTGGTGGAGTGGAATCATTACATGTGTTCTTTTCAAAAACCACAATGATGCACACTAATACACACACACACACATACCAGTGGGTGTGGTGATGCAACATCTTTCAAACTGGTGCTCCACAGCATGTTGCAGTTGAATCCCAGCATGTTGCTAGGGTTCCTGGACATGGTTTGACACATGCTGAATGCATGTGTTTTTTCCAAAACCACAATGATGCACACTAATGCACGCTGATACACACACACACATCCTAATGGGTGTGGTGATGCAGCATCTTTCAAACTGGTGATACAATGCATGTTGTAGTGGAATCCCAGCATGTTGCTAGGGTTCCTAGACATGGTTGGACACATGCTGGAGTGGCATCATTGCATGTATTATTTCCAAACCACAATGTTGCACACTGATACATACACACAAATCCTAGTGGATGTGGTAATCCAACATCTTTCAAACTAGTGATACAATGCATGTTGCAATTGAATCCCTGTATGCTGCTAGGGTTCCTAGACATGGTTTGACACATGCTGAAGTGGCATCATTGCATATTTTTTTTCGAAACCACAATTATGCACACTGATACACACACATACCAGTGAGTGCGGTGATGCAACATCTTTCAAACTGGTGCTCCACTGCATGTTGCAGTTGAATCCCAGCATGCTGCCAGCGTTCCTGGACATGGTTGGACACATGGTGGAGTGGCATCATTGCATGTGTTCTTTTCAAAAACCACAGTGATGCACACTGTTACACACACATCCTAATGGATGTGGTGATGCAGCATGTTTCAAACTAGTGATACAATGCATGTTGCATTTGAATCCTAGCATGCTGCTAGGGTTCCTGGACATGGTTGGACACATGCTGGAGTGGCATCATTGATGCAGCCCGTCCTACGGACGCTCCTACATCTACACCACCAAGTCCCCCAAGTGGACCCATGACTCATGCTCGAGCTAAGCTTCTCCAAGCTAAGGTGAATTCGCTCTTGTACTCATCTGACTTTGATACACCCTGGATGGCTTGCTAATTCATGCCCCGACACTATGCATCATCAGGCATGAAGACACGAGCCAGCGGAGCGACGCAGCAGCCAAAAGCTGCCAGGAGACCGCGGTACTACCGGCCCCTAGAAGCGGTACTACCGCACAAGCGGTACTACCGCTCATAGACGGCAGAACTATCGCCCCGGACAGACAGAGAGATGGACCCAAAGCCCCAGACCCCACCGGTACTACCGCACTCAGCAAGCGGTACTACCGCACACACCTGAAGACTCACGCCAAAGCCTCTACCCGCTCTGATACTACCGCACCCTTCAAGCGGCACTACCACATCAGACCGGTACTACCGCTCGACCGACCGGTACTACCGGACACCCCAGGGCCTGCGTGCTCCAGCTCGGCCCTTTGGCCTTGTAATGCACCCTTTTGATACTTTAATTACCTAAACTACCCCTGAACTTGTGGCTGGCCTATATATAGCCCCCACCTCTATTGTAAACCCTAGGCATGATATTGGAATTAGTGGAAACCCCTTGTGGATCTATCTAATTCTTCCCTCACGCTCCTTGACCAAGAAGCACCAATATCACAAACCTCGTTGGAGTTTGCATCGTGCCTCCACGTTGTACAAGGCCTAGGCACCAGAGTCCCTTTGCCTAGATGTCAAGATCTCACCGAGTCGCCATCTCGCCGTGCCGGTTCGAGAGAGAGAGTCCCCCGCCCGACGCCGATCCTAGGGATTGCGCTGGACCGGTCACCGCCAGCGTTAGCTATTGGTGTGTATCGTGGTTTTGTGTCTGTGTGTTCATCATGTTCTTCGTGCATGCGTTCGTCGTGTTCATCCTCCCCTCCTCTCCCCGCACTCCATCCTCAATTTGAAAGGGAATCGTGAAAGATCGTGCCACCCTAGAGGTTTACCCTCAACAATCATTGCATGTGTTCTTTTCCAAAACCATAATGATTCACACTGATACACACACATCCAAGTGGGTGTGGTGATGCAGCATCTTTAATACTGGTGATACAATGCATGTTGTAGGTGAATCCCAGCATGCTTCTAGGGTTCGTGGACATGGTTGGACACATGCTGGAGTGGCTTCATTCATGTGCTCTTTTCCAAAGCCACAATGATGCACACTGATACACACACACATCCAAGTGGGTGTGGTGATGCAACATCTTTCTAACGGGTAAAACAATGCATGTGGCAGTTGAATCCCAGCATGATGCTAGGGTTCCTAGACATGGTTGGACACCTGCTGGAGTGGAATCTTCTTTTCCAAAGCCACAATGATGCACATTGATACACACACACATACCAGTGGGTGTGGTGATGTAGCATCTTTCAAACTCGTGCTGCACTGCATGTTGCAGTTGAATCCTAGCATGCTTCTAGGGTTCCTAAACATGGTTGGACACATGCTGGAGTGGCATCATTGCATGTGTTATTTTCCAAAACTACAATGATGCACACTAATACACACACATCCGAGTGGGTGTGGTGATGCAGCATGTTACAATGCATGTAGTAGTTGAATTCCAGCATGTTGTAGGGTTCCAGGACATGGTTGTACACATGCTAGAGTGACATCATTGCATGTGTTCTTTTCCAAAACAACAATGATGCACACTAATGCACACACACACACACATCCAAGTGGTTGTGGTGATGCAACATCTTCCAAATTGGTGATACAATGCATGTTGGAGTTGAATCCAAGTATGCTGCTAGGGTTCCTAAACATGGTTGGACACACGAAGGAGTGGCATTATTGCATGTGTTCTTTTCCAAAACTACAATTTTGCATGTCGTTGGATTGATGACTGGTACGCCATGAGGGGGTCCTCGAGGCGTGTGGAAGAGAGGGGTGTGAGGCGTACGGTGTTCCGGGACGGTGAGCACACAAGTTTACCTAGGTTCGAATCCGCCGGCTTTGGACAAATCCTACTCCTGCTAGCAATCCAGTAATACGATAGAGCCGGAATATGGGTTACAAGGGTTTTCTCCTGTGCGAGTTGAGATTGTAGACTATTGTGAGGGTGCCCTAAAGGCCCCCTAGGATGGCTTATATAGATATCTGGCCTAGGGTTTATAGGAGAGATCTATGCGGCTATGACTAAGAGTCGGTTAGAGAGTACATCTTGAACTACAAGTAACACTATGGGCCTATGTCGGTAAGCCTTCTAGGCCTTCCCGTAGCCGGATTGGACTCCATCTCTTCTCCCTGACTGGGCCGCCCATGAAGAAAAGCTCTAACCCGAAGTGGGCCACCCTGGTCAGTGAGGCACAATGAGGATACCCAGAAAGTATATCCCCAACAACAGCCCCCGGAAGCCTCCATGATCCAAAGTTGGATTTCATCATCGTCTAGCTTGATCTTCAGCTTGCAAAATCGTGAAGGGTTCCTAAAACTTCAAAAAAGAAAGGAGTAGATCCGAGTCTCAAATGAGCCAGACCTATGAATATGTTATTCGGGTTTCTAGCTCGAAATTCAAACTAAGCCGGAACTTGGTCTCTGACGTAACCTGACACTAGTTGATATGGGGTGGCCCGATCTTCTCAGCAAGCTCTTGTCGATGGTGATGGTGGATGATAGATAACTAGTGCATGGCTATGATCTCTCCCGCTCGATCCCTGATGCCAATGCAATAGCTCTCGAACCTTGTGGGATATTCACAACACCACACTCTTGCGCACGCAGCCGTGACCATGAACGGTAGTCTGCAATCTACTAATTCCCAATGGAACAACAGATCACACTCAATTATAGTTGGTAGATTCGAACACAGGGTAATTCCAGAGGTTCTATGAAAGAAACAACTCCAAAATATTTTAACGTGGTCTTAAAACCTAGCTTGTGACGGCTACGGAGGTTTATATGAGGGCTGGGGCGTCCTCCCTTCTAAACGGGCCTAAAAACAGCCATAACTGGGCCCAAACTGACTCGGTTCGACTCAAACTGATACATACCGACCCATATATGGGGTCAGCCTTATTGGCACGCAGTCCAAATGTCGTGGAACACCTCAAACATGTAATTCTTGGTGCGCCATCTCTCTCTCTTGCTCATACGTGATTTCCTCATTGCGTCCTAGTGCGCCTGCCTCCCGCTCCTCCCTCGCGCACTTGTTGATATTGGAAATCAGCGCATGTCCTTCTTGCTGCAACTCTCCTCCTCCTCGCGCAATGCTTGTGTTATCAATAAACCTGATCATACAAAGATGCATAGACTTAGGTAGTATAAAGTTCTCATTAAATAAAACATCAGGTTCAATTAGGAATAAATTCACCTGATACTCATTATTGATTTGACTCAATATTTCCTTCTAGTTCAGGCAGTCAGAATCATCATAATCCATGTATATATCCTCATCATCCTCCCTTTCTTCATGAAAAGCCGTCCTCGGCTTTGGGTAAGCTGAAAGTGGGAGAAACAAAAAGAACAACGTGTATGCTAAGTATATGTATATATAACATGTTGTATTATTGTTGTTCACATGAAAAGTATGTCCAGTATACATCAAGCAACTTAAATTGCAGGTATAAGTGAAGTACAAAGAATCATGATCATGGTGAAAAACAACTAAATAGATAGTCATGTTCTTCAATATTAAATTCAGTTTTCTCAAAGAAGATCTATGATCAAATTTGTGAACTAGATCAAACCAATTCAATATGTCTGAAAACCAAATTGAATCATGACATGCTTCAACTGCGCTACTCTGATTATTATGAACATGATCATGTTGTCTAGTATGTAAAATGCAACTCAATTTGCAAATATCAAGGAAGTCTAAAGTAGTAACAAAACTAGACAAAGACTTTTGGGACAAACATAGTGAATATGAAAACTTGGGTCCTATTCTAGCAAGAGTAGAACAATCCAACATAGGTAAAATTACTTGTGTTGGTTGCAATATATCAACTAGACCAGAATGTATTTCCATAATATCTTGAACATGAGCTATTGTCCCATAGCAAACATTTTGTGATGTATGGCTGAAAACAGCATGTTTGAGTTCAGCGATTCTATCACAAGTAATGCATATGTGATCCACAAGAAAATTTTCATGCATGCTATATTCACCAATCAGATTGAAAGTGAAACAAGGAGAATATGTGCTAGAATTCAGAAATGAAATTTCAGAAATCTTATCCATAGCACAACTCATACTCATAGGTTCATTTAGCATGATGGAATACACAATATCAACAGGTGGTATTCGAGCAAGTATTTCCTTATGTGTTATCAGTACCACATGATCAAAATGTGAATTTGGTAAACTATCACATGGTGTTGAAACAGTAGTGCAAGGCAAATCACAAGGAGGCTTCAGTAAAGGAATAGACTCACAATATGTCGCACATGTTGGCTGAAGCTCCAAAACAGTACCAATGTCATCAACAATCTCCTCAATTGTAGTAGGTACTAAAACATCCGCCGCAAGTGACAATGCACAGTCCGACGATGTAGGTTGTAAAATAGATTGCTCCCTTTCTTCAAAAGCAACCTGCATAGCACAAGAAACAATACCAGGAGTAGAGATGATTACATTAGTAGAAATATCCTCACATGTATTAGCATCTACTGCACTGATGTTTTCTTTTTCTCTCATACTCTTAGAATGGATGCTCTCAACCTAACGTTTAGTGGAATCACACAGCTCACTTTTGATAACACTCTCACTCAGCTTGGCTATGTGGCTCTCATTCTCACATGGGTTGTAATGCACACCGTGTTCAAGATGACAAATAATAGAATTGTCACCATTCATCATGACCTTGTACTTAGCAGACAAACTGAACTCTTTTATCCTCTCCTTGCGAAGAAGATGATACTCATGAAATTTGTCGGCTGAAATCCTGAGCATAACACGCCTCTTCATGTTCCATTTGAAAGAAATCCTTCCAACAACAGGACATATTTGAGCGTCAAACCTTCTGCTCCAGGATTCTCCCAATAGTATGTGACAAGAATCAAGTGGTATAGGAGATACATCACAGCGCACAATCTCAGTATGCTCTTTAAAAGTCATAGGAACATCAGCGGTGTGTGAAATCAGCAATGTGCCATATGATGAATGCAAGAGATATGGCACCGCACGGGCACATGTGGGTAGCTGCAACTTTTATACAACTTCAACGCTGATCAAATTAATAGTAGAGTTACTATCAATGGTAATGGAAGCACATCGCTCACCAATCATCACACTATGGTGCAAAAGACCATCACCATCAAAAATACCGCGTTCTTCCTTCCAAAAAGTTCCACTACAATGCCAATTATCAATGAATTTGTAACTATACGTCTCCACATTATTTGTAACATCACCTGCCTCCATTTTCTGCATCACATCAACACTACTAGAAGACATGATTAGTACATTAGTGCACAAATCAAAATCAGTATGGTGGAAACTCTCACAACTCACTCACAACTAATAAGAAAGGAGATCCTACCGTTCCAAAGTGAATCTACCAAACGAAATAAAAAACTGATGCACTGATGTGATGAAGTGAATATCAAAGGTATAGAGAACGATCACAGGGCACACAGGGTATTTATGGTGGAGCTGTAGGTATGGTATCCTAACTACACCGCAAACAAGTCCTAGTGCTGATCGTATAACAAAGACCCACGGAAACACACACGATGGAGATAAATGGGGCAATTGCAACTATGAAAATGAGCTAAAAAAGTGAGGTATGTTGGAGGAACGCTCGTGTTGCAATGCACAAGGAGAGACGCTAGCAATGGCTCAACGAAACGGGCACAAGATTGCTAACTGAGCAGCCCGTAGAGCACTAAGCACGCTAGTCTCGTAGGATAGTTATAGACACAAAGAAAGGCTTACTAAGGCTCACAAGGATAGGTACGCTATGTGGACTCAGCAAAAAAAATAAACAAAAAAAGAAAAAAAATTGACCTGAGAATTGGTCTCTGCCACGGCAGAAAAACGGCCTAAAATCATGCCGCGGCAGGATGGCGGCAGAATTTTTTTCTTGTACTAGCACAGACTGGTCTGTCGTAAGGCGACGGCTCGATTTTTTTTTGGAATTTTTTTTTCGGATTTTGTTTTGGTCACGCTAGAGCACAGACTTGTCTGCGGTCAGGCGTGAGGCGGCGAGCCGATTTTTTTATTATTATTCTGACTCGCCAAGTAGTACACAACTAGGACTCTTTACTTGGATCGGATCTGACTTGATGGTAGCGGAAAAAGATAGTGGAAAACAACTAGAACAACTAGAAAACAAATCGACGAAGAACAGATCTAGATCTAATCTAATAGAGGAACTCGACCAGCAACTATTACTCGAATACGATGTAATGTAGGCTATGGCAACTCTTTTTGTGGGGCTTTTTCTGTATAGGATGAAAAAACACTCTAATCTATGGATGGATTATGGATTGCTTACCGAGGCAACGAGGAGCTCTGATACCAAGATGATATGGGGTGGCCTGATCTTCTTAGCAAGCTCTTGTCGATGGTGATGGTGGATGATAGATAACTAGTGCGTAGCTATGATCTCTCCCGCTCGATCCCTGATGCCAATGCAATAGCTCTCGAACCTTGTAGGATATTCACAACACCACACTCTTGCGCACGCAGCCATGACCACGAACGGTAGTCTGCAATCTACTAATTCCCAATGGAACAACAGATCACACTCAATTATAGTTGGTAGATTCGAATACAGGATAATTCCAGAGGTTCTATGAAAGAAACAACTCCAAAATATTTTAACGTGGTCTTAAAACCTAACTTGTGACGAGTACGGAGGTTTATATGAGGGCTGGGGCGTCCTCCCCTCTAAACGGGCCTAAAAACAGCCATAACTGGGTCCAAACTGACTCGGTTCGACTCAAACTGATACATACCGACCCATATATGGGTTCGGCCTTATTGGCACGCAGTTCAAACATCGTGGAACACCTCAAACATGTAATTCTTGGTGCGCCATCTCTCTCTCTCTTGCTCATACGTGATTTCCTCATTGCGTCCTAGTGCGCCTGCCTCCTGCTCCTCCCTCGCGCACTTGTTGATATTGGAAATCAACGCTTGTCCTTCTTGCTGCAACTCTCCTCCTCCTCGCGCAATGCTTGTGTTATCAATAAACCTGATCATACAAAGATGCATAGACTTAGGTAGTATAAAGTTCTCATTAAATAAAACATCAGGTTCAATTAGGAATAAATTCACCTGATAGTCATTATTGATTTGACTCAATATTTCCTTCCAGTTCAGGCAGTCAGAATCATCATAATCCATGTATATATCCTCATCACTAGTCATGGTCAAGTCACGTCACTGACAGACATTTCCTATCAGCACGACTGTTGGTGGGTCCTCCTTTAGCGGAACCGAGGCGCTGTTTCAATGCGTGTGTGTGGAGATCGAGGCAGCGTAATCATCGCGCGAGGGTTTCCCAGTTCCTTCCACGACGTGTGGCACATTCACTATAGCGTTTACACGAATCTTGACGCGGATGGAGGATATAAGTGGTGAGGATCTCTTTCCCCATCTTCTTCACCAGCACTTGCGCCGTTTCCTTCTCCCCTACGCCTCCCCACGAACCTAGAGCTCCTTTGATCCCCAGAAAACCTCCAGCGCCCCCCATCCAAGGTCACCGGTGCACAAAAAATGGCTTCAGCACCATCCTCTGGTACGGCAGCGACGGCATTGAAGGTAGTGGCGGCGGACAAGGAGAGCAATCGCGGGGAATGGATCCCGTGTGTTCTGGACAACGAGAAGCTCCGCGTCGTGGAAGAAGAAGGGCTCCTCGGCGCTGGCGACTAGCGGAGCGGCTTTGGTGAAACCATCCCCAACCCTCGCGACAGCGAGCGGGTTCACTTCGGGACTCACCTCGATAGAGGTTTGAGCTTTCCTCCCTTAGATTTCTTCTCTGAGGTTATAGATAACTACAGAGTTCAACTCCATCATCTCCCCACGAACTCTCTATTAGAGATGAGCGCGTATGCATCTTTGTGTGAGGGGTATCTCGGCATTAGGCCGAGCCTTATTCTTTTCTAGTATTAATTTCATGTCCGGAGAAATTCCATCACTGCCGGTAATCCTTATATTACCGGTACTATTAGTTTTTCGGTTAGGCGAGAGCACGTCTATCCTCGGATTATGGCCAGTGAGTCGGTCAAGCAATGGTCGTCTACTTTTTCTATCATAAGGATATTCTTGCTCCCGGCAAAGCTACTGCTTTTCCGGCTTTCATTGACGGTGCCACTATGCCCCAAGAGTACTAGGACGCAGATGCGCCGGCTTTCAGTGACGATCTGCTTCTTGCTAAGAGGTGGATCGAGTATTTGATGAAGCACAAGGGCCTGAAAGGGTCCGATTTAGTTCACTGCTGGGTGGCATGTTAGATCCATCCTCTTCAACACCATGGAGATCGACTGATGCACTCCATCACGTCATCAAAGAAAGATTCCCTCCGAATCAGCCCCAAGGCTTACTCAGCAGAAGATTATGGATGCCAAATCAAGTGGCTGATAAGGGAGCGAAGAAGATTCCAGAGCTGTCCTTGGACATGCATACGTCAGAAGATCCCGTAGTGCCGGTAAGCTTCCAGCAACAACTTGTATTATGTGCTCATCTTTATATTATTTTGCAATACTGAGATTCTCTTCTTTTCAGCTTGCCAACCTCCCTGAGTTGGAGCTTGCTCCGGTCGAGGGATATCCTCCTGAGTTTTCTCAGGATGAGGGAGAGTTGGTTCCACTGCCAGATGTTATTCCTCGGAAGTGCAAAGCTCCAACAGTGGCTATTAGCACAAAGGAGGTGCCTGTTGTGGTAATATTTCCTCACAAGGTCTTTGTACTATATGTCTTAATTCTTTCCGAGATGTAATGTTTTTTGCTCTATTACCTTCTCAGAGCTAAACAGCTCTCCAAGGGCAGAGGTCAAGGGGTTGCCTCGAAGCCTCTACGCCAATCAAAACTGAACTTGGTTTCTCCTGCCGTAGCTCCTCCGACTCCTGCCCCTCGGCCTTCTACAGCGCCGGAGATTACTCCATCTCCGACCATTGCAGAAGATCCGGCTCAATCAGTAGAGCCAGTGATCCTTGGATCACAGAGTGACGTCACCATAGGTGACTCAGGTTTTGATAAGGGTGAACCCTCTTCGGATGATGATCCATCGGCAGAGGTCTTCGCCGACAATCTCCTAAGAAATCCGGGACTTGCCAAACTTGGCCTTTCTCGGAAATCTGCGGAGGAAATCCAGTGGCTGGCTCGGCATTGCTTAGAAAGCCGGACCATTACTGCCGAAGAAGAAGCACAAGAAGCGGAGGACGTTAAGTACTCCAAAATTCTTGAACAAGTTTGCCTTCGCGACGAGATACTGAGAACCGTCGAGCTTCCGACTCCGCCAGTGATCCCGCTCACTGTCGCCGAGAAGGTTACCACTAAAGTAAACATGAGTTTGAGGAAACCCACTCATGAACAACATGTAAGTCGGAATTCCAACTCACGTTTTACTTTATTTCATATCATATATCATATCCTCTAGCCCCCA
Organism: Avena eriantha; assembly: GCA_910589775.1. Classification (NCBI taxonomy): domain Eukaryota; kingdom Viridiplantae; phylum Streptophyta; class Magnoliopsida; order Poales; family Poaceae; genus Avena; species Avena eriantha. Next base: position 270,154,360 of record OU342741.1, on the reverse strand, counting down.
AGCATGAAGTTCAATAGACAATCCGGATTTATGCTTTCTTAGGATACCAAAGAATGAACTAGTGTAGCTCCCAAGGCTCGTGCTGATATTAGTAAAAATTAGCCCGAGTCTTTAGTAGACTTCTGACTCTAGGTATTCTGACTTATAGAAAGTTAATTCATATAACCAGGAATTATTGAAGAATATTTGTAACAAGCGAAAAGAGATTAAATCTCAACTGAAAGTATCCAGGGATGAGGCTAAAGGTAAACATCCCAGATCTCAAACCTTGCCTTTTATTTCATAGTCGAATTTTTGTTCAACTTCTGTTCTTTTAACTTCAGCAAGAGCTATGATCGAAGAGGCCGAGAATCTGAAAACCCTGGAGGTGGAAAACAAGGACCTCCACCAAGAGCTGAATAAGCTTAAGGCGGATCGTGAGAAGAGCATTGCTCAAGTTCTCGAGTCCTCCTCCATGGCTACCGAGGAGTGTGATCGTAAGATTGCGCTCCAAGATAAGAAAATCTTGGATCTCAGAAATGATTTGTTCAGAGAGAGGGATATTGCCGAGGCACTCCGGGCTAAACTCCAGAGTCTTTGGGAGGAGAAGACCAAAGTCGACGATGTCATCTTCAGTATATTATCCTCTTTCTGACTTTTCTGCATCTTTCGACTCTTTGGAGTCCTGATTTATGTGATTGACCCCTTTGCATTATATGCGCAGGTCCTCTGAACTTACTGGACTCAGCCTCTGCCGAATCTCGCAGCAGCCGGCATACACAAGTCAATGATTTGCTGCATGACTTCCGCCAATCCATTCAGGATATTGGCAAAGTTCTCAAAGTTTCGGACATGCATAGCATGTCCAGCTTCGAAGTGCGAGACAACGACAAGGAGATGCCCTAGCTCATCTAGGACTGGAACATGTCCTACACATGAACCGTAACACAGAACGCTCTCACCATGGTAATGAGCCACCATGGAAGCATGGAGATCTGGCAAGTGACCAGAGGGTATTCTACTGTGGACGAAGACGGTCAGGAGAAGGATATCAAAGCCATCATGGACTCCAGCGCCGGATACGGGTGCCACGTAGCTGACTTGACCAACTACGATACTCCCTTCTTCACTCGTGTAGAGACGCCTGCTCCGCCCGTCGAAGAAACCGGTGAAGCTTCCGATGACGAACAAACCGTCTCGGATTTGAATGTCTCAAAAAGAAACCGAAGCGAGGCTGATGTTTCCAGCGAGCCGACAACTCCTTCTTCCCCTGCATCGTAGAGCATCAGAACAAACATTAGATTATTCTGAAAACAATCCGGGTTGTAAATAAGTAGGATGATACTTTTTGCTAGTGCTAAGTTTAAATATATCTATTGAGCACTTTTGGCTTCATAATTTTTCGTGCCTGAAATGATTTCATAAGCACTTATGTTTTTTGTCTGTACTTGTCGTTTATCTGGCTTTCCGCCTCGTGCCTTTCATGAGCTGGCTAACCATTAGCGCGGACACTTTGTCGAGCAATGGAGCTTAATTGCTAAGCCAGTTTAAACTCGGAAACAAAGTCGGCTTCCAGTACCAACAAATCAGACAAATATCCAAAGAACAAACTATAAGATTTAGATTTATACCCAAAGGTAGCAATTTTAGAATCGGAATTCTAGACCAGAACAAACATGAGCATAAAGTACTTTCAAGTATTATGGGATTTTCGAATATGACATGGTCATTTTTTTAGGCAACCAACACTTTATTTCTCATTGAACATGTACACATATATGATTATAAAGAAAATGTCGTGGTGGTGTCACGGCAGATGCCATGTATAGGCAGATGGTGGGGACTAATATGCGCTAGGGGATTCCAGGGAGGGATAGCGAAGTGATTCTCCACACTGAAACTTGTATTGATTTGCTTCCAAGGTTACAAGTGCTCCTAGAGCTGTATTGGCGAGAGGAGGAAGAAGAAGCTCTCTTACTCTCGCCCCACGACCTCAGCTCAAACCCTTAACCTTAACAAAATTGTCCAGCGAATAAAAACCCAACAACCCCCCACTACTGAATCCCTAGCCCCCCTTTTATAGGGGTGGCTCGGTTTCAGCCTAGGGCACACGTGGAGGCATATTCCTAAGAATATGCTCCCACCCAAAGTGGTAAACCGACCGGGGTGCTTTTTCCCCCTCGTCAGCTACGCTTTAGTTACGTGAGCCACGCCCCGCCCCTCGTTAGCTACGCTTTAGCTCGTCAGCTGACACGGTCGTCGTCACGCTTGTCGGCCACGCCCCGGTGGTCCAGTCCTTGCTCGCTTCGCTCAGGCAGTGCGTACCGGGGCTCCTTTTGACCAGCGAGATTCCTTCCTTCTCCTAGAAGATTACTGCGACCCGGACGATGGTTCATCCGGCCACACCCTTTTCCTGCATACAGGTTAGACATACACTTCCGACTTACTGCTTAAGTCGGATGAGACCTAGTTAGGCGAACGCCCCCAGGTCCGGATTACCCCGTGACTCGGCCTGCCTTGAGGTGACCCGGCCAGCATCTTCTTTGGCCTTGCCGAACCTCGGCTAACTCGGCCTTTATACCCCGGCGTGACCGTACCCGGGGGTATCTCCCCAACATTAGTCCCCGAAGCTGGTGCAGTCTTTGCTGCCTTGGCCGCTAAGGCCACACCAGGTTCAATCTTGTGGTCCGGTCGTTATTGCCGAGTTACCTCTTTACCTCGGTTTGTATGGATTTACGTTCCCTTCGCACATTTCAAGTTTTCACTTGCCGGCCAGGTTACCACAGTTCCATCCGGGTCTCGCTTCCTTCTCTCATACACTAACCCATGTGAACGGTAATCATTGTGTTGTCTTATTTTAAGGGACGGTACAGTAATCGCCGCAGTAACCATCAGTCATCACTATGCGCGGGTCACGTCACGCCTGCCCCCTCGTTTACCGCATCAGTGCGTCACGTCCCAGGATTCTTTCCGCCATGAGGCCTTCCGTGTGGCTCCTTACTGATTGGTCCGGACGGGTAATACACGGCCACAGCGTGTGATCGGTCCACAGGGTGCGATCCCACTTGCCGCTTACGTGGGGGTTAAATAGCGGAGGCGTGCGTTCCTTAGGATTTTTCCCCTCCGCAAGCATCTGCCTGCTGCTACTCTCCTTCGTCTTCCTCGCGACTACGCCGCCGCCAGTACTGCCCAAAAACAGCGTCGCCGCCGCACTTCTCCGTTTCACCTCTACGTCTCCATCACTGCGACGTCAATCTCCCGCTACGGGTCCTCGCCAATCCAAGCCGCTGTCCCCCGCCGCCTCCAGCGCCAGCGAGGGCTCCGAGGAACAGATGACTGAAGAAGAGCTCGCCATTGTTGAGCAAGACATGGAGGAGGACGCCGCTGCTGGGGACCGCGGCGCATGGGCCGGCTCCTGGGTCTGCCAGCACGATCTGGATTGGCTCTACCGGACCAGACGCCTCCCTGCCGGCGTCGCCGCTCGCCTCGCCTCCACTGAGCTAGCTCCTTCGCCCAACCCCAGGGAGTTTGTTGTGTTCCTGTCTCATTTTCAGCGGGGCTTCGGACTCCCGGTGAGTGACTTCTTCCACGATTGGCTCAGCACCTACCATCTCCAGCCGCACCATCTTCCGGCCAATGCCATTACTTCCCTCTCTGCTTTCGCCTCTACGATTGAGGGTTACGCCGGATTATGGCCCACAAAGGAGCCGTGGATCCAGTTTTTTGCCCTTCGCCGCAACGTTATCCCCGACATTCACGCTGACCCGGAGGACAAGCAGCTCACGCAGTTCGGAGCAGCCTCCATCTCACCCCGGAGGTTTTCTGTTTTCCCTCGGGTCACAGGGCTAGAATCCTGCAAAGGTTGGGCCCGAACGTTCTTTTATGTCCGGAACACAGGCACCGAAGATTTGATCCGGTTGCTTCCCTATACCCCGGGTCCGCCGAACCCGGATCTGTGGGACGCCGTTCCGAAGAAACCTACGGCCTTGGCCAACCAAGTGAGCAAGAGGTTCGCGGAGCTGAAGGAGCTCGGGCTGCGCAACAAGGATGCGATGATCACTTTCGTGCGCAACCGGATCTCCCCTCTCCAGAAGCGCACCCACAAGGTGTGCCATATGAGCTACGGCCGCGATCCCAACCGGACTTCATCTTTCGAGCTGAACAACACGGAGATCTTCCACCGGGTTAAAGCTCTTTTCACCACTCAGAAGGATTTCTCCCCTAATTGGACTTGGGAATTGAGCACTTCTGCCGTGACCGGCTTCCTCCCATGGTGAGTTTCATGTAGCAAACTTACCCCGGACCAGTTACTTGTCTATTATTGTTGCATTTCTGATTCGTCTGTTTATTCTTTTCCTCAGCTATTCCTTCAGCAAACGCTCGAGGACGGCACTGATCCGACCCTTAAGTGGGCACCAGACCGGGAGACTTCGGATGTGGAGGAGCCGGACCAAGAGATGTTTCTCCCCATGACTGACGCCACGAAATGACCCACGGGTAACTTCTCTTCTGCCAGAGATTGGCCCGATGATGAAGATTACTCGGATATCGAGATAATTGAACTGTTTGAGGCTGTCCCCCTTTCTTTTGCTTTTCCGCCATCAGCTCACGCCGGTGGCCATATCCACGAGGATCCTCCTCTCGCCACGGGCGAGCCAGTTCCGGTGGCACCGAAGAAAAAGCGCGTGGCCTCCTCAAGCTCTTCCTCCGGACCTTCCGAGCCTGCTAAAAGGCGAAAGAAGGCCCCAGTACGAAGGGCTTGGAAACCCAGAGCAGCCGAAACCTCGGATGCGTAAGTCCTTCTTTCTTCTGTAACTTGTTTTTCCTTACCTCGTCGTAACTTCCCTTCTGACGTTACCTGATTTCACAGGGCTCTGGTGGAGGTCCCTCAGAGTGGGTCCAGTATCTCATCGCCTCTCCGGGCCAGCCCCTCGCCTCGTCGCGACGACGAGCCACGTCCGCTGAGCCCCATTCCGGAAAGCTCTGCGGCCGCTCCAGATAACCCTGGGGCGGGGGAAACTGGCCCAACCAGAACAACGGCAGCCACTACCTCGGCGACGCCACAACCAGCAGCCTCCAAAGCTACTTCGACTCCAGCACCTGTTCTAGTACCAGCAGCCAAAACAGCACCAACTCCAGCCTCGTCAGCAGCACCAACCCCAGCAGCGAAAACATCAGCGTCGACACCAAGTCCGGTAACGAAAGTAGCAGCGCCCAGTTCCTCTACATCTTCCGAGTCCTCCCAACCTCGACAGGGGAAAACCGCTGCTACGGCTTCTTCTTCCCAGCAAGCCAAGGGTAAGAAGACTCAAGACGTTATCAAGCCCAGCACTGCCGAGCCTGGGCAACGTACCCTTGAGTCCATGCTCCCCAAGAAAACACCAGCGGCAAATGACGCGCCTGCCGAGCCAACTGAATCTCAGCAATTGGTTCTGCATACCAGCCCGGCCCTTGCCCTGGTGGAGAGGAAGGAAGCACACGCTAAGGGTTTGGTGACGCCACATATGCCCTCAGGCGAACGGTACCCCCCAAGCTTGATGGAGTTCTTCATGAACTGGAACAAGGCCGAGGTAATCCAGGAGTCTGATCAAGTGAATACCGCCGCCAAGGCCATTAACCTCGCTGGACGGATGATGGAGGTACGTCGTTTCTCCTTCGTAAATTGTAGATAGTAACCATTAGTCCCTGAGCCTCCGGGGGAGTAACTTGTTACTCGGCCGGATGCTCTTTTATAGAACTAACATAGCTCCATATAAACTTCGAACATGCACACACCTAGAGCCGGGGTAAGTTCCACTTGGCCCGGATCTTAGTACACTTCGAACATGCACACACCTAGAGCCGGGTTAAGTTCCACTTGGCCCGGATCTTAGTACACTTCGAACATGCACACACCTAGAGCCGGGTTAAGTTCCACTTGGCCCGGATTTTAGTACACTTCGAACATGCACACACCTAGAGCCGGGTTAAGTTCCACTTGGCCCGGATCTTAGTACACTTCGAACATGCACACACCTGACTAAAATTTCTGTATCCTCTTTAGGTGACCACCAACCGCCGAAGTGCCGAATTCCAGCGCTTGGTGGATACACACAAAAATCTTCGCACAAAACAGGCTGCACTCATCGCTGAGTATGAGAAAAGGGGTAAATTTCTTTCTTACTCCCTTCCTCATTTTGCTTCCACTTCACTTGCCGAATGAATCTGATTGTTCGGTCTCCGCAGCTAGGGTGGAAGCTGAAAACAAAATCATGCGAAAGAACTTGGAGCAGATCAAGGGTACGTCCTTCTTATCTGTTCCTACTGTGCTTCTCATCTTTTTACCTCCTTGGCTTGGCAAATATTCATACCTCGGCTCTGCCGGGCCAACACACGGTTTCAGCATTGCTTGAAGAAAGTGTGCACGTGCCTGACATGATGCTGCATTTTCTCGAACAAGCAGGACAGCATCAAGCCGAGCTGAAGAAAAAGGATGATGAGCTCGTCCTCCTCCGGACCAAAGATGATGACATAGCCAAGCTCAAAGCTGAAATGGCTAAAATGAAGGCGCAGCACCAAGCCGAGCTGAAAAGGGTTGGCCAGGACTTCACCGAGGAACGCGAGCGCCTCCAACTCCAAAGTGCTAAGGATTGCGAACTCCTCCAGGAAGCCGAAGTCAAACTTGGGTCGGCAAATGCTGAGCTCGAGCAGCTTCGGAAAAGGCGTGATGCTTGCATCAAGGAGCTGACCCGGATTCACAGTCACATCTCTCGTAACTTCTTTTCCTTTATCCGCCTTACTTCTCCGGGTTACGTCTCATGTCTTATTTTCTCAACTTTGTCCTTTGCCTTGTTTCCCAGGCCACTTCCCAGAGGGTACTGCCATTGCACGTGCTGCTATTGCCAATTTCCACCGAGAGAGAGGTACTCCGGTCACCGCTGAGGGTGACCCCATTCCCTATGATACGGAGGACCTGTTGGTCAGCCTGTCATCTCGCGTGGAAATTATCAAGAACTACGGCCGGGACCTCCTCGATGTTTCAGTCCGGATCTTCCACACCTTCTGGCCCGCCGATGACACTCCGGAGAGAATTACGCAGCTCGCTGAAAAGCATTCAGAAGTTGAGACCCAGCTCGACCTCTGGCGAGAATCCGCTGGCCGTGCTGCTGCCAATACCGTCCTTCACCACATTTTGACGTGGTACGAAAAGATAGACCTCAGCCTCCTCACACGGCTGCGCACCGGGTCCAAATGGACGGATGATCTGGAGTGGGTAGCTCGGCGCCAGGCTTGCGCCCACAGCCTCATTGAATATGCCCCCATTCATGAGTGGACTGAGGGTCCGAGCTTCCTGGAAGCCACAGGCGAAGATGACTCGGGTGAATCGGAAGAGGACACAGCCTTGGATATCGAAGAGGGCGATGATGATGCCGAACTCCGTCCTGCTGCTCCTAAGTAAAAACACTTGAAAATTCGTGAGATCCTCGGTATGCCGGGTGGAATTGTATTCCAAATACATGCGATATTTTGCTACTGAGTACTTATGCAGGATTAACGTGGGCGTAGTCCCCAAGTTTCTTTTTTCTTGTTCGTTCAATCTTTTGGCTCGGTTCGTGTCTACCTTGATTCGGTTTTACAACTTACGGATCCGAGCCTAAAAATTGTCTTAACAATACTGGGAAACTTTTAGACTTAGCTCGAAAATAAATACGGGATTAGTCCGGAAAATAAACGTCGGCTCGAATAAATTCTTTTCCTTAGTCGTTTTTCATGTGCTGCGCAATTCCAAACTTGTTCTCTTGCTTGCCATGAAGCCAATTCTTGTTGGACAGCAGCAAGTCGAAGAGTTGGGTTTTTGGTGCTCACACACTACTAATCCGAGCTAAGTAGAATAACTTATTCCAGCCGATGCACAAATAACAAAAGACAACAGATATTATTAAGGCAGTCCCCGAGTTACTGCTCGAGGTGCCAACATTTTATTGATAAATTCATTGCCGACGTACATATCAACATATGAGATAACCCGGATACATACACTTCTCCGCTAAGTGTAGAAGGGACAAAGTAGAGCTACATTCCATGGTCGCTTGGATTCCTCTCCGGACCTGTCCGCCTTGTTCTTTTCCTATGGCTTTGCATCTATAAGATAGTAAGAATCATTGTGCAATGCTTTGCTCACGATGAACGGCCCTTCCCATGGGGGGATAATTTATGCATTCCAGTAGTATGGTGTACCAACCGGAGCACCAGATCGCCTTCCCGGAAGACCCGGGGGCACACTTTCCGGCTATGATAGCGTCGGAGATTTTGCTGATATATGGCGGATCTGGACAATGCCAGTTCTCTCGCTTCTTTCAGCAGATCAACATCATTTTGCCGGGCTTCTTGCACTCCGGCTTCTGTGTATTGGGTGACTCTAGGCGAATCATGCTCTATGTCGGCTGGTAATACAGCTTCTGCCCCATATACCAGAAAAAACGGCGTATAGCCTGTTGATCGATTCGGAGTTGTTCTTAAACTCCACAGTACCACTGGTAGTTCTTCTATCCAGCACCCCGCTGATCTTTGCAGCGGCTCAATGAGCCGGGGTTTTATCCCGGATAGTACTAATCCGTTGGATCTTTCTACTTGCCCGTTCGATGCGGGGTGGGCTACCGAAGATACGTCAAGTCGGACCCTCTTATCCCGGCAGAAACGAGCAAATGCTCCTTCCGCAAAATTTGTGCCATTATCAGTTATGATACTGTGTGGATAACCGTACCTCAAGATGATATCTTTGAGGAACGTTACGGCCGTAGCTCAATCACATTTTATTATAGGCTTTACCTCGATCCACTTCGTAAACTTCTCCACCATCACCAAAATGTGAGTCATGTTTCCTCTTGCTGGTTTGAACGGACCCACCATATCCAGGCACCATACGGCAAATGGCCAAGTGATTGGATGGTCTTGAGTTCCGACATTGGCATATGCGTCTTTGTGGCGTACCTCTGACAACCGTTACATTTTCTCACCAGATCTTCTGCTTGCTCTAAGGCATTTGGCCAGTAGAATCCGTGTCGGAAAGCTTTTGCTACCAAGGCTCGGGATGAGGCGTGATGCCCGCACTCCCCCTGATGTATATCTCAGATGATTTCAAGCCCTTCGTCCGGGTCAACACACCGCTGGAGGACATTGGTCACACTTCTTTTGTATAACTCAGAATTGATGATCGTGTAAGCCTTTGCCCTCCTCTGTGTTTGCCTGGACAACACCTCCTCAGTGGGTAACGTTCCATCTTTCAGGAATTGAAATATAGGCAGTGCCCAAGCCGGTATTGGCCGCACGGGGAACACTTCCTCCTCTATCTCCATCTGATCCACCGCCATAACTTCAACCGGACCACGATGAGCAGTCCCCGGGTTTAGCGAAACAGTCCCCGGGTTTTGCACACCACTCCCCGTGTCAATGTCCATGGGCGCTGCTCCGGACTCTGTGTCCTCAGGGACGTAGATGGACTCGGATTCCGGGGATGGCCTGATGGATGGCTTCTTGAGGTGCTCTAATGCTACACCCGGTGGAATTGCTTGTCTGGTTGACCCGAGCTTCGACAGCATGTCGGCAGCCTCATTTTCCACCCGGGGTATGTGATGAAGTTCGCATCCCTCAAAGTAACCAGAAATCTTCTGCATGTGGAATCTGTATAGTGCCATGTTTGGATCAAGAGCGTCCCATACTCCGGACACTTGCTGCACCACTAAATCCGAGTCGCCAAAGCATATAATCCAACGTATACCAATTTCCTTTGCTACCTTGAGCCCATGCACAAGTGCTTCATACTCAGCGACATTATTCGATGCGGTGAAGTGGATCTGCAACACGTATTTCAGCTGGTCCTTCTTTGGCGACGTGAGTACGACTCCGGCACCTAGCCCGGTTTTGGTTTTTGATCCGTCAAAGTGCATCCGCCAATAGTTCGGATCCGGAAGTGGTGGTTCGTACTGTACCTCGGCCCAGTCCACGAAAAAGTCTGCCACAGCCTGAGACTTTATGGCTTCTCTCCGGTCATACTGTGGGGCGTAAGGAGCTAGCTCAATTGCCCATTTTGCAATCCTGCCGCTTGCATCCTTGTTACTCAGTATCTCGGATATAGGGGCCTCACATATGACCCGGATGGGATGCTCTTCAAAGTAATGCTTCAATTTCTTGGCGGCCATGTACACGCCATACGCCACTTTTTGATAGTGTGGATAGTTCTGCTTTGAGGTTGACAACACTTCACTCAAATAATACACCGGCCTTTTCACGGACTTACCTTCCTCATTACGCTCCACCACTATCACTGCACTTACAACTCGGTTGGTTGCGGCTATATAGAGCAACATTGGCTCTTTTGATAGTGGCGAGGCTAGTACTGGCGCCGTGGCCAACATTTTCTTTAGGTGGGTAAAGGCCTCATCTGCCTGCGGCGTCCAAATGAACTTATCCAACTTTTTAATGAGTTGATAGAGAGGCAATGCCTTTTCTCCTAATCGACACACAAACCGACTTAACAAGGCCAGGCAACCTGTAAACTTCTGGACATCGTTAAGACACTTCGGCAGTTCCATTCGTTTGATGGCTCGGATCTTGGTTGGATTAACTTCAATACCTCGGCTGGAAACCAGAAAACCAAGCAATTTTCCGGCCGGGACACCGAAGGTGCATTTTTCCGGGTTAAGTTTCATCCGGAACCTCCTTAGGTTTGCGAACGTTTGCCTGATATCGTCAAGGAGCGTTTTGCTTTCCTTGGTCTTGATAACCACATCATCCACGTATACCTGTACATTTCGACCTATTTGGTCATGCAAACATTTCTGCATACATCTCTGGTACGTTGCTCCTGCATTACATAAACCAAACGGCATCATGCGATAGCAATAAGCCCCGTACGGGGTAATAAACGCAGTCTTTATTTGATCATCCGGATTCAAAGGTATCTGGTGGAAACCGGAGTAAGCATCGATGAATGACAACAGTTCACATCCCGCAGTTGAGTCTACGACCTGATCTATTCTTGGCAGCGGGAATGGATCTTTCGGACACGCCTTGTTCAGGTTCGTGTAGTCGATATACATGCGCCAAACCACTGCCACGTTCGGATCATCTTTCTTCTTTTCCACCAGCACCGGATTAGACCGCCAATCCGGGTAAAGAACTTCCATGATAAATCCTGCAGCTAGCAACCGAGCTATCTCATCCCCAATGACTTTTCTCCTATCTTCGGCGAAGCGGCGGAGAGGTTGCTTCACCGGCTTAGCTCCGGATCTCACATTTAAAGAGTGTTCGGCCAACTCCCTCGGAACACCTTGCAAATCCTGCGTGGACCCAGCAAAAATGTCCCAATTCTCACGGAGGAAGCTGACGAGCTCGCTTTCCTATTTATCACTTAGCCCGGCACAAATTGTTACGGTGCGCCCTGAGAACATGTCATCAATAGGAACCTTCTTGGTATCTTTCGTGGCCTGGAAGGAGACAGTTCCATGGGGGTTACTCAGCGCCGGCATATACTGCTGCGCGGACTGAGCCAATGCCGCCACCTCTTGAATTTTTCTTTTTTCCTGCGCGATCACAAGTGACTCGGCTAAGTTTGATCCGGATGACGCACACTCCATGGAACGTCGGAAGTCCCCAGCAATTGTAATTACTCCGTTTGGTCTGGGCAATTTCATTTTCAAATAGCTTATATGACAACTTGCCATGAATTTGTTCAGCGCTGGCCTTCCGAGCAACGCGTGATACGCGCTTTCCAAGTTCACTACTTCGAACTCTAGACTCTCAGTGCGGCAATTGTCCCTCGTGCCGAACAAGACGTCGACCCGGACCTTGCCTATGGGCTCACAAGAAATGCCGGGCACAATGCCATGGAAAGTTGTCCTCGTGGCCTGGAGCATGTTCTCCGAAATGCCCAACTTGCGCATTGTGTCCGCGTACATGATATTTATGCTACTGCCGTTGTCGATAATACCTTTGAGAATCTTACGTTGATGTTAGGCCCAATGAATGTAGGATCCAGCACCAACGCATACGAACCAGGGCTTGGTATGAGCTTTGGGTGATCTCTAATGCTCCAAGTGATTTCCTGATCGGACCAAGGCATGTACCTCGTCACTGCCAGCATTACCGCATTCACCTCCATATGCCTACGCTGCAAGCTTTTTCTATCAGTTTCCTCTGTGGTAAATACACAGTAGCTCTGGTGATGCTCCCTGTACTCGTTTCTCCCCTCATTTCTGGGGTGCCTCTGATCCGGCTGCTGCTGATTTTCTACTTGGTGCACTGCATCCCTTCTTTCATTGTTATCATACCTCGGCGGAGGTGGAGGAAACATCAGCTGTTGCGTGTTCGCTCCGGAGAGCAACTGCTGCCGAGGTAGCTCCTGCCGAGGCTGATCATTCCGGGGTGCCTGAGCATTCCCCAAACCACCTTGCTCGATCTTGCGCATCCACTCACATTGCCTCGTCGTATGACCCGCTGGGCTGTTCGGATTTGGCGTGTGAAACTTACACGGCTGGTCCAACATTGACTCGTAAGTATACCTCGGACGGTCTTTCCTTTCTTGCCATTGCTTCTTTTGCTCCGGTGTCCAAGTTTTCTTCCCATCGTTCCTTGGGGTCCACTGACCTCCAGTTTTCTGGCGCTGACTACCCCCTGCTCCGGTTGATCTTGGCTCACGGCCGCTACTTGGTGCGAACCGTATCGATGGTCCGGTCAATCATCTCTCCTTTTTCCTCTGTAATCATTTCTCCGGGATGATCCGGATCCATCCCTCTGATAGTACTCATCGCTTGACTCGTTTGATGCGAGCCTTGGCTGGGTCGGGTCACCCAATGCATACGAATCTGCGATCCGGATCATCTCTGACAATGTTGCCGGCATTTTCCATTGCAACTTCATCCATAACTCGCTTCCATACCTGCACCCCTGTGCAAACCATGCTATGGCCTGTGATTCTATCACGCCCTCACACGAATTTCCCACGGTACACCACCGGGTCAAGAACTCCCGGTCCGTCTCATTAGGTCGCTGTTTGCACATAGCTAGGGTTTGTGGCCTATTTGGCCTTTGATACGTACTCGAAAAATTGCTGATGAACATTTCCTCGAAATCAATCCAGCAGTTGATGCTTCCTGGCGGCAAATTGTTCAACCACACCCTTGCCGGGCCTTCCAACATCTGGGGTACATATCGTACGGCCCATCTCAGGTTGCCTGTTGCAATTTTTACAGCAGTAGCATAGTTTATCAGCCAATCCTCTGGCTTGGTACTTTCGTCATAGGTCTTGGTCCCCCTGGGCAATTGAAAGTTCGGGACTGGTGGCTCTTTCATGATCCGGGGTCCAAAACATGCTGGACCCGGTGGACCCTGACATTCTATCTGTTCCGACCTATATAGTCGATCCAGCTTTAACCTTGCATCGTCCGGCATCAAGTCCCTGCTTCCCAGTCTCGAACCTATCACATGATAGTCCCGTCTCGGATATCCCGCATTCGCCATCTCCGAATCACCGTCATTATACCGGTTTTGCTCGTGCGGTGCGCCTTTCTGTTGGATACCTCGGTCGGCACTATGCTCTTGCCTCGGCATGTTCCGCTGCTGCGGTTGTCTTGCCCCTGCTGAGTTTTGCTGCCCGGCATTGCCGTTGACAACGTTCCTCCGACCGGCATTGCCTTGGTCACGGTTACCTCGGCCAGCTTCGCCTTGGCTCACACTCCGTCGATCATTATTTTTCTGCGCTCCTTTTTCTTTCCCCGCCTGTGTCGGGTCATACGGGACAATCTGTTTGTTCCGTCTGGCCGAGGTTACCACCTCCTCTCTCCTTGGATCGTCGTGAGGGGACGACGCAGCTCCAGTGGATTTCTCCGGGTTACCCATCGCCGAATGGACGATCTTGGAGGCTCCAGCTCTCTCCGGGTTCGCCCTGAGCTCTCTCCAGCTCTTTCCTCGTTTTGCCTGTTCGCAATCCGAACCAGTTCGTTAACTCGGTTTTGCTGCCTTTGCCAGGCTTCACCCGTCAGTCCTTCTAACTCGGATGCCACTGCATCCGCCGCTCTGAGGTTCTGGGCCGGGGTACTGTACCTCGGTAGCCCCACAGATAGACAGTTCTCTGATTCCTCGATTTCGACATCACCTTCTCTGTTCATCTCGCTCATGAGATTCCTCCCTTTAACTTTTATGGCATCAACTTTGTTCGCCTTTGCGTACTCACGCAGCGTCATGTTCAACGACCGCTGGGCCTCGGCTATTTTCTTTGCGCCCTCAAGTATTTTCTGCCGAGTTTCTTCTAGCTCGGCCTATGCGCGAGCCGGATCTATCGCTGCTACTACAGGGTTTGCTAGGCTATCTATTGCCTCTCTCAGCACGTTCTCCGGCCTCTCTAGCGGAGGACCCCTACCTTTCCTTGGTGCCTTGGGGGTCACTTCCGGATCTGGCGCTGGATCCTTGCTCGTAACTGCTCCCGGCGCTGTCATCATTACCTCCGCACGGTCCGGGGAACGAGCGGTACGTCCCCCGCGAGCCGCAGTGAGGGGCGGTTCGCCTGCTTCGACAACGTGGCATGGATGAATGCCTGACACGTCCACCGCGACGTAGACCTTGTGTGCGCCGAGCTTGAGGAAGACGCCGTTGCGCGGGAGAGGGCACGTGCCGAAGCAGCCTGCGTTGTCGCTGACGAAGTCCCGCGCTTCAAAGCGCTGGACGAGCCCGGAGACGATGCGCTCTCCAGTGGCGATGAAGTTACCCATCCGGATCTTGACCCCTGCTAGCGCCGCTAGCCCCACGGTGGGCGCCAACTGTCGTGGTGGTGCCACGGCAGATGCCATGTATAGGCAGATGGTGGGGACTAATATGCGCTAGGGGAATCCAGGGAGGGATAGCGAAGTGATTCTCCACACCGAAACTTGTATTGTTTTGCTTCCAAGGTTACAAGTGCTCCTAGAGCTGTATTGGCGAGAGGAGGAAGAAGAAGATCTCTTACTCTCACCCCACGACCTCAGCTCAAACCCTCAACCTTAACAAAATTGTCCAGCAAATAAAAACCCAACAACCCCCCACTACTGAAGCCCTAGTCCCCCTTTTATAGGGGTGGCTCGGTTTCAGCCTAGGGCACACGTGGAGGCATATTCCTAAGAATATGCTCCCTCCCAAAGTGGTAAACCGACCGGGGTGCTTTTTCCCCCTCGTCAGCTACGCTTTAGCTACGTGAGCCACGCCCCGCCCCTCGTTAGCTACGCTTTAGCTCGTCAACTGACACGGGCATCGTCACGCTTGTCGGCCACACCCCGGTGGTCCAGTCCTTGCTCGCTTCGCTCAGGCAGTGCGTACCGGGGCTCCTTTTGACCAGCGAGATTCCTTCCTTCTCCTAGAAGATTACTGCGACCCGGACGATGGTTCATCCGGCCACACCCTTTTCCTGCATACAGGTTAGACATACACTTCCGACTTACTGCTTAAGTCGGATGAGACCTAGTTAGGCGAATGCCCCCAGGTACGGATTACCCCGTGACTCGGCCTGCCTTGAGGTGACCTGGCCAGCATCTGCTTTGGCCTTGCCGACCTCGGCTAACTCGGCCTTTATACCCTGCCGTTACCCTACCCGGGGGTATCTCCCCAACAGAAAAATAAACTAAGAATAAAAGGGACGTAGCTGAGTAATATTCCATGGTCTGTCTAATTCATCCGGGTCTGTACTGCCTCCAACTCTCTTTCTTTTCTTAGTAGCAGGTATTTCTTGGTAGTAAGAACCATTGTGCATTACTTGACTAACTAAAAACGTCCCTTCCCATATTGGGGAAAGTTTGTGCTCTCTTTGCTGCACAAGCCGGAGAACCAAATCGCCCTTATTAAAAGACCGATTTCTGACTCTCTAGTTATGATACTTGCGTAACTTTTGCTGATAGGCTGTTGATCTCATCTCAGCAACGACACGCACTTCTTCGACTAAGTCGAGATCATTTTGTCGAGAAATTTTGGCATCCTCTTCAATGTATGCAGCAACACTTGGAGAAGAACTGCTTCTGCGCCATAGACCAAGAAGAAAGGTGTGTATTCGGTTGACCTGTTTGGGGTTGTTCGTAAAATCCATATTACAGAAGGTAATTCCTCTTCCCAAGCCCCCGCAGCACGTCGTAGTGGTGCTTCAAGTCTTGGTTTTAGGCCTTGTAGGATTAAACCATTTGCTCTTTCGACTTGTCCATTAGCTTGTGGGTGTGCGTCTGACACAATATCAAGCCAGATATTTTGTTCATTGCAGAATTCGGTAAGCTCTCCCATAGAGAAATTACTCCCGTTGTCCGTGATAATGCTATGCGGATAACCGTATCGGATTATAACATCCTCGACAAATCATCTGGCTGTTGCTCCATTACAACTGGTGACGGGTTTAGCCTCAATCCATTTTGTGAATTTATCCACCATCACTAAGAGATGAGTAAATCTACTTGGAGCCCGTTTAAACGGTCCTACCATGTCAAGCCCCTAGACTGCGAAAGGCCATGTTATAGGTATTGTTCGCAGCTGATCAGACGAAATGTGAGCTTGTTTGGTGTATTTTTGGCAGCCCTTACACGTCTTGACCAGCCGTTCAGCATCTGCCTTGGCTGTAAGCCAGAAAAAACCATGTCGGAAAGCTTTTGCCACTAGAGATTTGGCTGCAGCGTGGTGACCACACTCGCCTTCGTGGATCTCTTGTAAGATTTCCACTCCTTCCGGAGATACACAGCGATGTAAGACCCCGGATGCACTCCGCTTATAGAGCTCACCACTAATTGTAGTGTAGGCTTTTGCTCGTCGGACGATCTGTCAGCTCAGAACTTCATCTTCGGGTAATTTTCCATCTACCAAGTAATCAAGGTAGGGTTGAGTCCAGCTAGGAATAATAGCCAGAACTGCTATTAAAGGTGAGTCGGATTTGGTCGGATATTCCTCGTCCACTCCTTTTATAGAGGGAACCTTGAGGTGCTCTAAAACAGTGCCATCCGGAGCCTTTTTCTGGGCAGAGCCTATTCGAGATAGTGCATCTGCTTCCTCATTTTCTGTTCGAGGGATGTGTTGAACTTCAAACCCTTCAAACGATTTACATAATTCATCCATGATAGCTCTATATGCTGCCATGTGTTTATTCACATTACAGATATCCGACACTTGTTGAGCAACAAGATCCGAATCTCCATAACACATTAAACATCGGATGCCGATGTCTTTCGCAATCCCGATTCCATGCGGTAGTGCTTCATACTTGGCAATGTTATTTGTCGCCATTAAGTGGATCTGTAGTACATAGAAAAGTTTATCTCCCTGGGGTGATTTGAGTACCACGCCAGCCCCCGAGCCCCCGAGCGCCTTAGACCTGTCAAAATGCAAGGTCTAGTACTCTGACTCTGGTAGGGTCATATTTTCCGTTGTCTCTATCCAATCAGCGACACAGTTAGCGAGGGATTTGGGATTTGATTGATGTACGAGGTTTGTACTCAATGTCGAAAGCTGAAAGCTCTATGCCACATTTTGCGGCTCGTCCTGTGGCAGCACTGTTGTTGATTATGTCTCTCATGGGAGCTGTTCTCACCACGGTAATTGGATGTTCCTGAAAATAATGCCACAACTTACGATATGCTAAGAACACACCGTAAGGCAGCTTTTGTTAGTGAGGATACCGCTGCTTTGATTCAGTTAAGACTTCGCTGAGATAGTAAGTCGGACGCTGCACCAGGTGTTCCTAATTTTCCTCCGGTCTCTCCACCACCATGACGATACTGATGACCCTGTTTGTCGCAGCAAGATAGAGCAACATCGGTTCTTGTGGTTCCGGTGCTGCAAGGAGGGGAGCCCATGAGAGTACTGCTTTTAGGTCTTGTAGTGCAACTTCCGCTTCGTCGGTCCAAACAAATTTCTTGGTCTTTTTCAGGAGCTTGTATAGTGGTGCGGCTCTTTCACCGAGCCGGCTTACAAACCGACTGACTGCGGCAATGCAACCAGTTAGTCTTTGAACGTACTTCAGGCGAGTTGGCCTGGAAATATTGAGTATAGCCTTGATCTTATCTCGGTTTACCTCTATGCCTCTTTGAGAAACGATAAAACCTAACAATTTTCCGGCTGGTATTCGAAAGAAACATTTCTTCGGATTAAGCATTATGTTG
The DNA here is from genome assembly GCA_910589775.1 of Avena eriantha. NCBI lineage: Eukaryota > Viridiplantae > Streptophyta > Magnoliopsida > Poales > Poaceae > Avena > Avena eriantha. The sequence continues at coordinate 270,136,247 of OU342741.1, read as the reverse complement.
TATTTTCGTAGATTAGCGAATGTTTCCTCCAAGTCGGAAATTAGTGTTTCCTTCTTTTTGGACATCATCGCAATATCGTCCACGTATGCATGTATATTGCGTCCGATTTGATCATGGAGGCAACGCTACATAGTGCGCTGCTACGTAGCTCCTACGTTCTTAAGCCCAAAGGGCATCGTAACAAGGCAGAAGGTTCCGAAAGGGGTTATGAATGAAGTTTTGACTTTGTCAGATTCCTTCATCTAGATTTGGTCATAACCGGAATATGCATCGAGAAAACATAGGAGTTCTGAGCCTGCCGTAGAATCGATAACTTGATCAATCCTAGGCAGAGCGAACAGATCTTTGGGACAAGCCTTGTTCAAGGCAGTACAATCAACACACATCCTTAAATCAGTGGTGTCCTTTTTAGGGACCATTATAGGATTGGCCAACCACTCAGTGTGGATGACCTCTTCTATGAATCCGGCTTACTCAAGCCGGGCTAGTTCCTTAGCTATTGCCTTACGCTTTTCATCGCCGAAACGTCATAGGGACTGTTTGACGGGTTTAGCGTTCGGGTGTACATTTAGAGAGTACTCGGCAAGTTCCCTAGGTACTCCGGTCATGTCAGATGGCTGCCATGCGAACATATCTTGATTTGCTTGGAGGAACTTGACGAGCGCGCTTTCCTATGCGCTATCTAGGCCTACGCCTATCTGGGTCACCTTGGAGGGGTCGTCATCCTTCAATGGCGTCTTCTTCGTCTCTTCTGATGCCTTGAACTCCGGATTCGGCTTTGTCACCTCCTTTTTCGTCATGGGCATCTTGGACGGATCAATTGTTTTCTTGATCTCCTAGTATTCCTAGGCGTGCAGCATGGATTCAGCAAAGGCGGCATTTCCGTCCTCGCACTCACGCGCTTTCTTCGGGTCTCCCCTGATGGTGATCATGCCGTTGGGACATGGAATTTTCATCATATTGTAGATGTAACACGGACGAGCCATAAAATCCCAGTAAGCCAGATGTCTGAATATAGCGTGGTACGCGCTCTTGAACAGGACCACTTCGAAGGAAAGTGCTTCCGTCCGATAGTTCTTTGGAGTTCCAACGGTCACATCCAAAGTAATTTCTCCCAGGGAATTTGCTTGTCTTCCTGGGACAACTCCGTGGAAGATCACAGAACTATAATTCAACTAGGTCTCAGAGATCTTCATTCGGCATAGCGTTTCGACATACATAATGTTAATGTTGCTACCGCCGTCCACGAGAGTCTTGGAGAAACCATAGCCGTCAATAAGTGGATTGACAACTAAGGCGTATTTTCCTCGCCTATGCAACTTAGGCAGATGATCAACACGGTCAAAGGTAATTGCCACTTCCAACTAGTCCAAGAATTGGGGGACAGCCGGAACAGTCGCGTTGAGTACGTGCATAACTGCTTTCTTGACCTTAGCTGGTTGAGATCCGAGGAAGGTGACGTAAGTGTCTTTCTTTGTTGGGAAGTTTTTCTTCCCTTCCGGCTTGGGATTTGAAGCATCGGATTCCTCCATCTCGGAATCTTCCTTGGTCTCTTTTTCTTTTTCGGGATTCTTCTTTCCCTTCTTCCGCTTAGCCCTGTAGCCAGCAATATCATCTTCCTTGATGTCGTCATTAAAACGACACTTGGCGTTTGTGTGAGAAGAGCCCCCATTGGCATCTAAGTGATGCACACATGGGTTATTGGCAATGTCGGCCCAGGAGTAGGTTTTGTCAGGTTGTTGGTCTCCTCTACCGTGGACTCTTGATGTCCCACGACCGCGTCCGCGGCCACCGCCGTGCCCTCCTTGTCCTCTAGACCCGAAAGTAGCAGTGACCACTTCCGTTTCCGCGTTGGGATTTTCTTCCGAGGTATTCTTGCGCTTCTGAGCCTGCTGCTTTGGTTGTTTTGCCAACTGTGGCACAACTAGGGCGTTAAGTAATCCCTCTGCATCGTCGTCTGCGTCTGCATACTTGCTCACTATTTCTATCATCTCTCCCAAATCAGTTACATTGTTGCATTTCAAGCAATGACGTAGTAAACCAATTGGGAGTCTTGCAATGAAAGCTTCATTCGTAGTTTGGTCATTTACCCCTTCATAGGAGTTCTTAGTGTCGATCCATTGTCCGAGATAATCTTGGCAAGTTTCTCCGGCTTTTTGGGTGCAACGCTGTAGGTCTCCTAACGTACAGGGCCTCTGATATATGCCTTCGAAATTCCGAAAGAACACGCTTTGCATGTCATACCAGTTGTGGATGATGTTCTCCGGAAGTTCAATGAGCCATGATTGTGCCGTATTCCGCAACATGAGTGGGAGATATCGGGTTGCGACCAGGCTGCGCCTTTGGCGATGCAGCAAGCTTGGAAAAAGTTTTGAAGCCAAGTATCTGGTCGAGATACACCGTTGTAGGGTTGGATGTGTCTTGAGATAGTGAATCCTTTCGGGAATTTTGTTGCTCTTATCCGTGGTCCGAAGCATTTTGGGACCACATATATATCATCGTTTTCGTAGCGCCATGCCTCTATATTGGAATTAATCATGTGCCTCGTATCACTTGGGGATAGAGATCGTCCTGATTGACGGCTATGGCTGCGGTGCCTTGTAGCCGGACATCGGCTTCTGCCACCACCTCCTCTGCCACGACACCCTCCTTGGCCTCCTTGGGAGCCATTCTGATGGCTGCTTGAAGGAGAGGGTGGACCAGCTGGATTGTTTTCGGCTAATCGCCGACCTCCATCTGGAGCGTCATTATTTCGGCTACGGGAGGTTCTTGATGTAGCCCGACCTTCGGTCGTTACCACATCATGGTCTCCAACTTATGCCAAGTCGTCACGGACTCCAAAGGTGAATCCGTTCCTCTATGCGAGCCCACTTCCTACCCTCTTGAATGGTATACTACTTCATACTCCGTCCCATAGCCATGATAGGTTCATACCGATGAGTACGGAGGCAAGGGAGGAAGCCTGGAGCACCAAGCACGACAAGACGAAGGCTTGGAAGAGAAGACGGAAGAAGCAGCAGCTGGAGCACCGGAGTCTCCGGCCTACACACACCGGAGTCTCCGGCCACACCGGAGTCTCCGGCCTGCATACCCCGGAGTCTCTGGACCCACCTCCGGACCGACCCCCAGATCGAGCTGAGGACAGTCTGTCTGCCACTCTAGAGGCGACACCGGAGTCTCCGGCCTAGACTGGAGTCTCCAGACCCCACAACGGAGTCTCCGGCCTGAGCGTGTGGGCCAGCGCGCCGCCAGCTAGGCCTTTGGCCCATGTACCCCTTAGTCCGCCCAGACTTTACCCTTTTATTCCTAAAGTACCCTTGAACTAGTGGCTAGCCTATATATAGTGCCCCCACCCCCTCATGTAACCCTAGGCATAGATGATAGACTAAAGAAAACCCCCCTTCGTGGAATCTCTAGTTTTCCTTCATCCCCTTCTACCAAAGGGGATCGACTATCGTCACCACCTCGTTGGAGTTTGCATCGCGCCTCCCTCGTTGTACAAGGCCTTGGCATCGGTGTCCCTTTGCCAAGACGTCAAGACCCTCTCCAAGGTGTTCTTCCCTCTCCGTGTGGAATCTAGGGAGCACGTTGACCGATCTTTCCTTGCAAGGATTCTATCGGACCGGTGGTCACCGATGAGAGCAATCGGCCTTCTATCGTGTGTGTTTTGCGTGAGTTCATCGTGTTCTTCGCGAGGTGTGCGTCCGCTTCCGCTACCTTCTCCCTTTCCCCTCGCTTTCCCATCGATTTGACCACGAGATCCGTGAAGATCGGGCCACCCACGGGGTTACCCCATAACATCTGGTATCAGCTGCTTTTGGTTGCCACGGATTCCTCATCGATTTGGTCTTTTCCCCCATAAATTCGAAAATTCCACCAAAAACAGCCCCAATTCGTGTTTTGGATCGATCTGTGATTTGAGTGCGTTTTGGTAGGTTTTGATCCGTGGATTACTTGCTAAACTTGTTGATCTACCTTCCCCTGCGTTCCCATGGCCTAATTCCTTGATTCCGCGCACCAATTTGGTGTTTTGGTTCGAGTTTTTCCGCCAAATCGCGTCCCGGGTGAGTTCTGCACGTCCTGGAACCTCCGGACCGGAGACTCCGGCCCAGACCGGAGTTTCTAGAGAAGTCTCCGCCCCCACTGCTAACAGCAAATCTGTTTCACCGTTTTTGGCATAAATTTTGCATACGAACTCAGATTTTGGTGTTCTTTAGCTCGTTTTAAAGAGGAGAAAGAGCTCTACATCATCATCTCCGTGGTTCATGCTATCTACTCCATACAAATTCCGTGAACAAGGCGGAATCCACCAATAAAGGGTGAAGATCAGCGACGAAAGGTATAAACATTCCGCGACTTCTCCCCACTTGCATCCCTTTGTGAGCTACACTATCTTTGCATTCAACAAACACTTATTGAGACTAGTTCCTCCTATGATTGCGTGGGCTATGCACATTTGATACCTTGTAGAATTCCGAGCAAAAGTTGTGAGCGCGCTATCTCATATAGTTATCTTCTATAGTTGTTCGCACAAGGAAGAGGCAAGTAAAAAAGAAAAGAAAAGGAGAAAAAAAATAGAAAAAGAGAAAAGGAAGAAAAAGAAAGAAAAAACAAGTGCCTCATAGAATAGGAAGCGCAAGCTGGATGAACATCAAATAGGTGGTACTTATGGTGCATATCTTGTAGCCCACCAATTTTATTGCAATCGAACTAGCGTCTCTCCTTGCACTTGTGCGACATGAGCTTATAGTCTTCGCTAGGTAATCATTTGGTTCTTAGCTCACTTTCTCCGTCGCACAAGTCCCATTTATCCCACCGTGTGTGTTTCCTTGTACATAATTCCTATCTTGTGGATTGACTTGTTTTGCTTTGTGATCATCGTGGTTCTTTACTTGCCATTACAATATCTTGATTTCGGATTGTTCTTGGACACACCACCTTCCATACCCATCCACCATAAGCTTTGTGTGTGTGTTTTTTTAGTGGTTACTTGGTTTTGGTGTTCCGCATGAACTTCACTTTGCTTGGTTTTGATTGCTCTCAAGTGTTGCCACTTGCACGATACTATCTTTCAAGGTAAAGTAAGGTTTGACGTTGCATCCCTAACCCCCCTACCACTTCCATATACACCACTTGGTCTTGTGAAGCATGTCTAGGAACTCCGGAACCAAGGATGATATCTATGAAGAATCCACGATGAGCCACCATGCCTACGCCTCCACAAGCATGGATGACATGATGGAGCACTACACCGACAATGGCTCCACATGCTTGGGTGATATGGAGTTCTACAAGAACAATAACTCCCCAAGCATGGACGACTTCAAGAACGATAACGACAAGCTCCTCAAGTCGCGTCGAGCAAGACGGAGCCTCCACCTCGAGAGCACCAAGGTCCACCATCAAATGGACAACTTCAAGCGCGACATGGACAACAACTTCGCCAAAACCATGAGCATGATGGCCAAGACTAATGATGCTTTGCGCTCATTACAATGCCTCACCAAGAAGAGTGCCAAGGACAAGAAGCATCGTCGCGAGCGTCATGTGGATGACAAAGTGCGCCATCTACATCAACCTTTGGCAAGGCACACCAATGACCTCCGTCGACACCATCATAAGGCACCTTCAACTACTCGTGCCACCACCAAAATGGCACCAAGAGCAAGTTCTCCTCCACGCCATCAAGGTTCAACGCCAAGACTTGACGTCCTAGATGACGCATGCACCTTCATGGATGAGGAAGACGAAGACCTCTACTTCGCCAAGTTGGACGAGTACGCCAAGAGGATGTCTACACAAGCCAAGGTGCAAGATGGCGATGACAAGATCAAGAATGGTGAGCATGGGACTTTCCCTTCACCAAAGGAGGCGCATGGAGTTGAGAGAACCAAGCCTACCCCCATATGCTTGAGTGATGATGTGGTACCAATCCCATGTGAGTATGAGAGCCACTTAGCCCACTTGAGTGAAAACAAGAGTGAGATGAGCGACTCCACCATATGTGTGAGTGAGTGCTTCCACTTGGAGGGCATGAGTGATACACTGAATGAGTTGAGAGTGGTGGTGATAGGTCAGGTGCCACTTTGATTTCTAACGACTTACCCTCTACCTCTAGTGTGTTCCCTCATGATGTGCTAGGTTCCATGGATCAAGAAGCGCCAAGCTTGGAGATGATGATCCCTCCAACCAAGAAGATGTACATGGTGGATGAAGATGATGCCATCCCCGTACATGATGAAGAAGTCGCCCACATTGAGACCAATACTACCACAACACCCACTTCAGATGAGAGGTATTGATATGGGGTGGCCCGATCTTCTTAGTAAGCGGATGGTGATAAAGATGGTGGATGGTAGATAACTAGTGCGTAGCTATGATCTCTCCCGCTCGATCCCTGATGCCAGTGCAACAGATCTCGAACCTTGTAGGATATTCACAACACCACACTCTTGCACACGCAGCCGTGACCACGAACGGTAGTATGCAATCTACTAATTCCCAATGGAACAACAGATCACACTCAATTATAGTTGGTAGATTCGAACAGACGGTATCTAGAGGTTCTATGAAAGAAACAACTCCAAAATATTTTAACGTGGTCTAAACCCTAACTAGGGGATGTCCCAGGGCTTATAAGGGCAGCTGGTGCGGCTAGAAACCGAAACTAAACGCAAACGACTCAAACTGATACAAACCGACTCGGACCAGATTCGGTCGGCGGGCGGACACTCCGGTCGAAATCGGCCGGACAGTCCGGTCAGGCCGGACACTCCGGGTAGAGTGTGCCGGACAGTCAGGTCTGGCCGGAAACTTTGAAGTTTCCAGGTGATGTCCGGGTAGTATCCGAACTGGCAGACAGAATGTCCACGCTAGTTTTCCTCTCGACGAGGCCGGACAGTCTGGGTGGATCCGGTCGGACACTCCGGTCGTGGCAGATCTTTTTGCCTCCATCTTGATGATCTTCTCTTGCGCCTTCCTCCCGCTCCTCCCTCGCGCATCCTTGGGCGATCATCATATTGGGCTTCTCTTGTAGCCCTTCTCCTCCTCCTCGCGCCATGCTTGTTTCTCCAACGAACCTGATCATACATAAATGCATAGACTTAGGCAGTATAAAGTTCTCATCAATCAAAGTACCAGATTCGTTTAGGAGTAAATTCACCTGTTGATCTAGTAGCTTAGCACGAGCTCTTATAATAGGTCCAATTCTAATCTCATTGGACTGATCCTATCTTGCGACAGTTGTAGCATCTTCAGTAGTCATTGGGGTAGGTGTAATTGTATGGATGTCCTCATCATCTCGCCCCCTTCAAAAGGCGTCGACCTCGACGCTCCAAGGTCTTCTCCAGCATATGGTGACAAATCAGCAACGTTGAAGCTGTTGCTAACTCCACCAAACTCCTCAATAGGTATATCCACTGAGTAGGCGTTATCATTAATCTTGGCTAACACCTTGTAAGGACCAGAACCACGTGGCTTCAATTGGACTTTCGAAGTAGTGGAAACCTATCCTTGCGTAGATGCACCCAAACCATATCTCCAGGCCCGAACAACACTTCTTTCCTTGCTTGATTCCTTGCAGCAGCAATGTTCTTGCCTTTCTTCTCAATAGCCTCTCGAGTCTTCTCATGTATTTTCTTCACATAATCAGCATGTTTTGATGCCTCCATATCAACTCTCTCATGTAATGGCAGAGGCAACATAGCAAGTGGCGTCAATGGTTTGAAACCATACACCACCTCAAAAGGAGAAATCTGAGTTGTTGAATGCACAACCCTGTTGTAAGCAAATTCAACATGTGGCAAACACTCTTCCCACTCCCAAAGATTATTTTTAATCATGGTCCTTAGCAGCTGTGACAATGTTCGATTCACCACCTCCATTTGACCATCTGTTTGGGGATGACATGTAGTACTGAACAACAACTTCGTTCCTAGCTTTCCCCATAAGGTCTTCCAAAAGTAGCTCATGAACTTCACATCCCGGTCAGAAACAATCGTCTTTGGTACTCCATGTAATCTCACGATGTCCCTGAAAAACAGGTTAGCAACATGCGACGCATCGTCGCTTTTGTGGCAGGCAATAAAATGAGGCATCTTAGAGAACCTATCCACTACCACAAATATAGAACCATGACCTCTCTGAGTTTTAGGTAGACCTAGCACAAAATCCATACTAATGTCTTCCCATGGAGTAGTAGGTGCAGAGAGAGGTGTATACAAACCGTGAGGCTTCAGCTTAGATTTCGACTTGTGGCATGTAATACATCGACTCACAAATCTGTACACATCACGCCTCATCTTGGGGCAATAAAAGTGATCAACAAGCATGAGCAACGTCTTCTCACGCCCAAAGTGACCCATCAAACCACCAGCATGTGACTCCTGCACTAAGAACAAACGCAACGACGATTCTGGAATACATAGTTTGTTAGCTCAAAACAAATATCCATCATGTATATGATACTTATCCCATGCGTTTCTAAGAGCACACAAACGATATGGTTCAGCAAAATCATGGTCAGTTGCATAAAGTGCACAAATAGCTTCTAAGCCAGGAATTTTAACATCAAGACTGATTAATAGCATGTTCTTCCTAGATAGAGCATCAGCAACAACGTTCTCTTTTCCCTTCTTATAGTTAATGATGTAAGGAAAACACTCAATGAACTCAACCCATTTAGCTACTATGCAAGTTTGATTGAGCTTTCAAGTATTTCAATGCTTCATGATCAGAATGTATGATGAATTCCTTTGGCCACAAATAATGTTGCAAAACCTCAAGTACTCGAACAAGTGCATACAATTCTTTATCATAGATGGAATAATTCAAACGACCACCAGTCAATTTCTCAGAAAAATAAGCTATAGGCCGACCCTCTTGCATCAAAACGCCACCTATGCCTATACCACTAGCATCACATTCAACTTCAAATTGCTTTGAAAAATCAGGTAACGCAAGCAATGGTGCAGAAGTAAGCAAACGTTTCAATGTATCAAATGCAATGTCTTGGGCCGCGCCCCATACAAAAGGAACACCTTTCTTTGTCAAATTGCTACAGAAACCAGCGAGACCGTGGAAACTACGCACTTGACTAACATTCATTGGAGTAGGCCAATTCTGAATTGATTCAATTTTAGATTGATCTACCTCTACTCCATGCTTAGAAACAACAAATCCTAGGAATATGACCTTATCTTTTGCAAATGTACACTTCTCAAGATTACATACAGTTTATTATCACGTAACACTTGCAAAACTTGTCTAATATGAGTGCAATGTTCAGATTCGGTGTGGCTGTATATAAGTATATCATCAAAGTAAACAACCACAAAACGACCAATAAACTCTCTCAAAACATGATTCATCAAACGCATGAAAGTACTAGGTGCATTAGTAATACCAAACGACATGACTAACCACTCATACAAACCGAATTTAGTTTTGAAAGCAGTTTTCCGTTCATCCCCTTCTTTCATCCTAATTTGATGATAACCACTACGCAAGTCAATATTAGAGAAAACAGCAGCACCACTCAATTCATCTAGCATATCCTATAAGCGTGGAATAGGATGACGATATCGAATAGTGATGTTATTAATCGCTCTACAATCAACACACATGCGCCAAGTACCATCTTTCTTAGGAACTAAAATAACAGGAACAGCACAAGGGCTAAGAAAGACACGGATGTACCCTTTATCCAGCAACGCTTGTACTTGCTTCTGAATTTCCTTAGTTTCTTTGGGATTAGTCCTGTAAGGTGCACGGTTGGGAAGTGTGACGCCATGAATCAGGTCCACTTGATGTTCTATACCACGCAATGGAGGCAAACCTGCGGGTACGTCTTCTGGAAACACATCCCCAAAGTCCTGCAAAACAGAAGAGACACCAAGAGAAATAGGGGTCATGTCGTTAGAAACCAATACCTCACCCTTATACATGAGCACAAGTGGCATGGCTGTAGGATCCTCACGAAACTCTCTCATATCCTCCTTGGTGGCTAATATCAATAACCCAGGCACCCTTCACTTTTCGTTATATCACTCAATTTAGGCTCAATTACATCAGGAACAGCTGTGACACAGTCTCGCCGAGTGGTAGTATCTTCCTTCAAGTTCACCTCTATCTTCTGGCGAGAATCATTCACAATTTCTTGTGGTGTCATTGGCTGCATAGTAATCTTCTTTCCTTTGAATTCCAAGTGATATGTATTGGCTCGGCCATTGTGTTGCACAAGGCGATCATAGAGCCAAGGCCGACCCAATAGTAGGTGACAAATAGTCATAGGAACCACATCAAAATCAATAGAATCTTTGTATGGCCCTATTTGAAAATTCACACGTACCATATGATTTACCTTCATCTCACCATTGTTGCTCAACCATTGTATGTAGTATGGCTTGGGATGAGGTAAGTATGTCAAATTCAGTATGGCACATAGTACCTTACTTGCAAGATTTCTGCAGCTACCTCCATCAATAATGACCTTGCAAGCTTTGTTTGGTCCAACGAGAGCTTTTGTTTGGAACAAGTTGCAACGCTGGGATTCCTCAACCCGTTGCACACTAAGTACACGTGAAGATACGACAATAGTGGGTGCACGCTCAGCATATGCATCAGCACCAACCTCGCCGTCATCAGTATCATCATGAGAAGCTTCATCTCCACTTTCTACTTCACCTTGTTCATTAACAAACATAACCTTGCTGTTTGGACAATCTTTCTTGTAGTGACCTCTACCTCCACAAGTATGGCACACCACATCACGAGTACGTGCAGTAGATATAGCTAGCAGCAGGAGCAGCGGGTTTCCGAGCATTAGAACCAAACGAAGGTGTACTAGTGGGCTTGGCCGATGGTGTAAAGAGAGTAGCAGCTGGTGGCGCGGCTGTAGAAGGTGTAGACCTGGCCGAAAATCTGCTGGAGGACGGAAAACGAGCACGTGACTTTGCCTCTTCTGCCAATTGGGATTCGGCCTCTCTAGCATGATGCAACAACTCATTCATGGTCTCATACTTGTGATGACGAACAATGCTCTTGATCGGTAACTTCAAATTGTTTAGGAATCGCTGCATGGTCATCTCAATGGACTCACGAATTCTAGCACGCTGCATAAGCATCTCCATCTCCATGTAGTACTCATCAACGGTCATGGTGCCTTGCTTCAATTGCGTCAATGTATCAAAAACTGATCGCAAGTAGTTGGTTGGTACGAAACGAGCTTTCATGATTTCCTTCATCTCGCGCCAATCCATCACAGGAAGTTCATTGTCCTCCCTTCTATGTTGCACAAGAGCATCCCACCAACGTAAAGCATAACCATCAAATTTCGATGCTGCAAGCTTGACCTTCTTATCTTCTGGATAGTCAAATAAGCGCCAGAGTTTCTCAATCTTCAACTCCCATGTGAGGTAGTCTTCAGGATCAATGGAACCATCAAACTTAGGAATTGAAAATTTTGGCTTGCCCAAACCGTCATCAGTAGCTTGGTTGGGCACACGTTGACCACGACCAAGATGGGCAAACCCACGACCATGAGCAGGTGCATGGACAGGGGGAATAGCACATCCCCTGCCAACATGTGGAGCAGCATCAACAGCGCTACCCTCATCGAAATCATCAAAGGCATCATCATGTTGAGGATCTTCCCTTCTATGTAAGGCGGCTGTCAAACCCTCAATGGACTGCTGCAAAGCGGTGACATTGACATTGAGCGTAGCCACTTGCGTTTGGATAGTATCAACCGTCCCAATATGCTGATCCAATCTCATATTCATATCTTGGATATTCTTGTCAATGGCATCTGATATGGGGTGGCCCGATCTTCTCAGCAAGCTCTTGTCGATGGTGATGGTGGATGATAGATAACTAGTGCGTAGCTATGATCTCTCCCGCTCGATTCCTGATGCCAATGCAACAGCTCTCGAACCTTGTAGGATATTCACAACACCACACTCTTGCGCACGCAGCCGTGACCACGAACGGTAGTATGCAATGTACTAATTCCCAATGGAACAACAGATCACACTCAATTATAGTTGGCAGATTCGAACACAGGGTAATTCCAGAGGTTCTATGAAAGAAACAACTCCAAAATATTTTAACGTGGTCTAAAAAACCTAACTTGTGACGGCTACAGAGGTTCATATGAGGGCTGGGGCGTCCTCCCCTCTAAACGGGCCTAAAAACAGCCATAACTTGGCCCAAACTGACTCGGTTCGACTCAGACTGATACATACCGACCCATATATGGGTTCGGCCTTATTGCCACGCAGTCCAAACGTCGTGGAACACCTCAAACATGTAATTCTTGGTGCGCCATCTCTCTCTCTTGCTCATACGTGATTTCCTCATTGCATCCTAGTGCGCCTGCCTCCCGCTCCTCCCTCGTGCACTTGTTGATATTGGAAATCAGCGCTTGTCCTTCTTGCTGCAACTCTCCTCCTCCTCGTGCTACGCTTGTGTTATCAATAAACCTAATCATACAAAGATGCATAGACTTAGGTAGTATAAAGTTCTCATTAAATAAAACATCAGGTTCAATTAAGAGTGAATTCACCTGTTGCTCAATCAGCTTTGCACGAGCTCTTGTAATGGGTCCAATCCTGATTTCATTGGACTTGTTCTTTGCAGCAACATCTTCATTGTGAATAGGAGTAGGAGATAGTGGAATAGTATGGATGTCCTCATCATCTCCCCCCCCCTTCAAAAGGCGTCGACCTCGACGCTCCAAGGTCTTCTCCAGCATATGGTGATAAATCAGCAACGTTGAAGCTGTTGCTAGCACCACCAAACTCCTCAATAGGTATATCAACTGAATAGGCATTATCATTAATTTTGGCTAGCACTTTGTAAGGACCAGCACCACGTGGCTTCAACTTGGACTTCCGAAGTAGTGGAAATCTGTCCTTGCATAGATGCAGCCAAACCATATCTCCAGGCTGGAACAACACTTCTTTTCTTGCTTGATTCCTTGCAGCATCAATGTTCTTGCCTTTCTTCTCAATAGCCTCTCCAGTCTTCTCATGTATTTTCTTCACATAATCAGCACGTTTTGATGCCTCCATATCAACTCTCTCATGTAATGGCAGAGGCAACATATCGAGTGGCGTTAATGGCTTGAAGCCATACACCACCTCAAAGGGACAAAGCTGAGTAGTTGAATGCACAGCCCTGTTGTAAGCGAACTCAACATGTGGAAAGCACTCTTCCCACTCCCGCAGATTCTTTTTAATCATGGTCCTTAGTAGTTGTGACAATGTTCTATTCACCACCTCCGTTTGACCATCTGTTTGGGGGTGACATGTAGTACTGAACAGCAACTTCGTTCCTAGCTTCCCCCATAAGGTCTTCCAAACGTAGCTCATGAACTTCACATCACGGTCAGAAACAATCGTCTTTGGTACTCCATGTAATCTCACGATGTCCCTGAAAAACAGGTTAGCAACATGCGACGCATCGTCGCTTTTGTGGCAGGCAATAAAATGAGCCATCTTAGAGAACCTATCCACTACCACAAATATAGAATCATGACCTCTCTGAGTTTTAGGTAGACCTAGCACAAAATCCATATTAATGTCTTCCCATGGAGTAGTAGGTGCAGAGAGAGGTGTATACAAACCGTGAGGCTTCAGCTTCGATTTCAACTTGTGGCAAGTAATGCATCTGCTCACAAATCTGTACACATCACGCCTCATCTTGGGCCAATAAAAATGATCAGCAAGCATGAGCAACGTCTTCTCACGCCCAAAGTGACCCATCAAACCACCAGCATGTGATTCCTGCACTAAGAACAAACGCAACGACGATTCTGGAATACATAGTTTGTTAGCTCGAAACAAATATCCATCATGTATATGATACTTATCCCATGCGTTTCTAAGAGCACATAAACGATATGGTTCAGCAAAATCATGGTCAGTTGCATAAAGTGCACAAATAGCTTCTAAGCCAGGAATTTTAACATAAAGATTGGTTAATAGCATGTTCTTCCTAGATAGAGCATCAGCAACAACATTCTCTTTTCCCTTCTTATAATTAATGATGTAAGGAAAAGACTCAATGAACTCAACCCATTTAGCTAATCTTCGATTTAAGTTTGATTGAGCTTTCAAGTATTTCAATGCTTCATGATCAGAATGTATGATGAATTCCTTTGGCCACAAATAATGTTGCCAAACTTCAAGTACTCTCACAAGTGCATACAATTCTTTATCATAGATGGAATAATTCAAACAAGCACCAGTCAATTCCTCAGAAAAATAAGCGATAGGCCGACCCTCTTGCATCAAAACGCCACCTATGCCTATACCACTAGCATCACATTCAACTTCAAATTGCTTCGAAAAATCAGGTAATGCAAGCAATGGTGCAGAAGTAAGCAAACGTTTCAATGTATCAAATGCAATGTCTTGGGCCGCGCCCCATACAAAAGGAACACCTTTCTTTGTCAAATCATTTAATGGTGCAGCAATGGTGCTAAAATCTTTCACAAAGCGCCTATAGAAACCAGCGAGACCATGGAAACTACGCACTTGACTTACATTCATTGGAGTAGGCCAATTCTGAATTGATTCAATTTTAGATTGATCTACCTCTACTCCATGTTTAGAAACAACAAATCCTAGGAATATGACCTTATCTTTTGCAAATGTACACTTCTCAAGATTAGCATACAGTTTATTATCACGTAACACTTGCAAAACTTGTCTAATATGAGTGCAATGTTCAGAATCGGTGTGGCTGTATATGAGTATATCATCAAAGTAAACAACCACAAAACGACCAATAAACTCTCTCAAAACATGATTCATCAAACGGATGAAAGTACTAGGTGCATAAGTAAGACCAAACGGCATGACTAACCACTCATACAAACCGAATTTAGTTTTGAAAGCAGTTTTCCATTCATCCCCTTCTTTCATCCTAATTTGATGATAACCACTACGCAAGTCAATTTTAGAGAAAACAGCAGCACCACTCAATTCATCTAGCATATCCTCTAAACATGGAATAGGATGACGATGTCGAATAGTGATGTTATTAATCGCTCTACAGTCAACACACATGCGCCTTGTACCATCTTTCTTAGGAACTAAAATAACAGGAACAGCACAAGGGCTAAGAGAAACACGAATGTACCCTTTATCTAGCAACGCTTGTATTTGCTTCTGAATTTCCTTAGTGTCTTCGGGATTAGTCTTGTAGGGTGCACGGTTTGGAAGTGTGGCACCAGGAATCAAGTCCACTTGATGTTCTATACCATGCAATGGGGGTAAGCCTGCGGGTACTTCTTCTGGAAACACATCCCCAAAGTCTTGCAAAACAGAAGAGACACCAAGAGAAATAGGGGTCATGTCGTTAGAAACCAATACCTCGCCCTTATACATGAGCACAAGTGGCATGGCTGTAGGATCCTCACGAAACTCTCTCATATCCTCCTTGGTGGCTAATATCAATAACCCAGGCACTCTCTCACTTTTCGTTATATCACTCAATTTCGGCTCAATTACATCAGGAACAGCTGCCACGCAATCTCGCCGAGTGGTAGTATCTTCCTTCAAGTTCACCTCTATCTTCTGGCGAGAATCATTCACAACTTCTTGTGGTGTCATTGGCTGCATAGTAATCTTCTTTCCTTTGAATTCCAAGTGATATGTATTAGCCCGGCCATTGTGTTGCACATGGCGATCATAGAGCCAAGGCCGACCCAATAGTAGGTGACAAACAGTCATAGGAACCACATCAAAATCAATAGAATCTTTGTATGGCCCTATTTGAAAGTTCACTCGTACCATATGATTTACCTTCATCTCACCATTGTTGCTCAACCATTGTATGTAGTATGGCTTGGGATGAGGTAAGTATGTCAAATTCCGTTTGGCACATAGTACCTTACTTGCAAGATTTCTGCAGCTACCTCCATGAATAATGACCTTGCAAGCTTTGTTTGGTCCAACAAGAGCTTTTGTTTGGAACAGGTTGCAACGCTGGGATTCCTCAACCGGTTGCACACTAAGTACACGTGAAGACATGACGATAGTTGGTGCACGCTCAGCATATGCATCAGCACCACCCTCGTCGTCATCAATATCATCATCAGAAACTTCATCTCCACTTTCTACTTCACCTTGTTCATTAACAAACATAACCTTGCTGTTTGGACAATCCTTCTTGTAGTGACCTCTGCCTCCACAAGTATGGCACACCACATCACGAGTACGTGCAGTAGACATGTTGGAACCCGAGCTAGCAGCAGGAGCAGCGGGTTTCCGAGTATTAGAACCAAACGAAGGTGTACTTGCTGGTTTGGCCGATGGTGTAAACGGAACAGCAGCTGGTGGCATGATAGTGGGAGGTGTAGATCTGGCCAAAAATCGGCTAGAAGATGGAAATCGGGCACGTGACTTTGCCTCTTCAGCCAGCTGGGACTCAGCCTCTCTAGCATGGTGCAACAGCTCGTTCATTGTCTCATACTTGTGATAACACACAATACTCTTGATTTGAAGCTTCAAATTGTTGAGGAAACGTTGCATCGTCATCTCTCGTGATTCACGAACATTAGCACGCTGCATAAGCATCTCCATCTCCATGTAGTACTCATCAACTGTCATTGTGCCTTGCCTCAACTGTGTGAGCTTGTCAAACACAGAACGCAAATAGTTGGAGGGAACAAAACGAGCCGCCATGATGGCCTTCATCTCACGCCAATCCCTCACAGGAAGTTCATTGTC
The DNA here is from genome assembly GCA_910589775.1 of Avena eriantha. NCBI lineage: Eukaryota > Viridiplantae > Streptophyta > Magnoliopsida > Poales > Poaceae > Avena > Avena eriantha. The sequence goes on along the minus strand of OU342741.1, from coordinate 270,119,511 downwards.
GTTCCGTCTATTCTGCACAATAGCTTCCCACCAACGCAAAGCGTAACCATCAAATTCTGACGCAGCAAGTTTTACCTTCTTGTTTTCTGGGTAATCAAATAAACGCCAGAGCTTTTCAATCTTCAATCCCAAGTAATATAATCCTCTGGATCAAGCGAGCCATTGAACGAAGGAATTGAGAACTTGGGCTTGCCCAAACTTTCATCAGCTGGATTGTAAGCACGCTGGGCACGTCCAAGAGGAGCATACCCACGGCCATACAGAGGAGCAGCCGCAAGTGCAGGGGGATTTGCACGTCCCCTGCCACGATGTGGAGCCGCATCAGCCGCACTCCCCTCATCAAAGTCCTCAAACCCATCATCATGTTGTGCCAGTCCGGGCTGGAGTGTTGCCTGAATTTCCTCAATGGAACGCTGCAAAGTGGCAAAGTTGACATTCATAGCAGTCAGCTGCGTCTGAATATTATTGATGGCTCTAGTATTATTCTCCACAGCATCTTGTATGTCGGTGATATTTCTATCAACACTCTCTCCAAGTAACAAGCTCCTCCACATGCTTTTTCTGTGACACAATTTCATCATCACTCAAAGACATGATTAGTAAGTTAGTGCAAAAATCAAAATCAGTATGGTGGAAACTCTCACAACTCACTCACAACTGATAAGAAAGAAGATCTTACCGTTCCAAAGTGAATAGAGATGCTCTACCAAACGTAATCAAGGACTGATGCACTGAAGTGATGAAGTGAATATCAAAGGTATAGAGAACGATCACAGGGCACACAAGTTATTTATGGTGGAGCTATAGGTATGGTATCCTAACTACACCGCAAACAAGTCCTAGTGCTGATCGTATGACAAAGACCCACAGAAACACACACGGTGGAGATAAATGGGGCAATTGCAACTATGAAAATGAGCTCAAAAAGTAAGGTATGTCGGAGGAATGCTCGTGTTGGAATGCACAAGGAGAGACGCTAGCAATGTCTCAACGAAACGGGCACAAGATTGCTAACTGAGCAGCCCGTAGAGCACTAAGCACGCTAGTCTCGTAGGATAGTTATAGACACAAAGAAAGGCTTACTAAGGCTCACAAGGATAGGTACGCTATGTGGACTCAGTAAAAAAAATAAACAAAAAAAGAAATTTTTTTGACCTGAGAATTGGTCTCTGCCACGGCAGAAAAACGGCCTAAAATCCTGCCGCGGCAGGATGCCGACAGATTTTTTTTTCCTCTCGTACTAGCACAGACTGGTCTGTGGTAAGGCGACGGTTCGATTTTTTTCGAAATTTTTTTTTGGGTCACGCTAGAGCACAGACTTGTCTGCGGTCAGGCGTGAGGCAGCGAGCCGAATTTCTTTTGCTCGCCAAGTAGTACACAACTAGGAATCTTTACTTGGATCGGATCTGACTTGATGGTTGCGGAAAAAGATGGTGGAAAACAACTAGAACACTAGAAAACAAATCTACGAAGAACAGATCTAGATCTAATCTAATAGAGGAACGTGATCAGCAACTATTACTCGAATACGTTGTAATCTATGCTATGGCAACTCTTTTTGTGGGGCTTTTTCTGTATAGGATGAAAAACACTCTCTAATCTATGGATGGATTGTGGATTGCTTACCGAGGCAACGAGGAAATCTGATACCAAGATAATATGGGGTGGCCCGATCTTCTCAGCAAGCTCTTGTCGATGGTGATGGTGGATGATAGATAACTAGTGCGTAGCTATGATCTCTCCCGCTCGATCCCTGATGCCAATGCAACAGCTCTCGAACCTTGTAGGATATTCACAACACCACACTCTTGCGCACGCAGCCGTGACCACGAACGGTAGTATGCAATCTACTAATTCCCAATGGAACAACAAATCACACTCAATTATAGTTGGCAGATTCGAACACAGGGTAATTCCAGAGGTTCTATGAAAGAAACAACTCCAAAATATTTTAACGTGGTCTAAAAAACCTAACTTGTGACGGCTACGGAGGTTTGTATGAGGGCTGGGGCGTCCTCCCCTCTAAACGGGCCTAAAAACAACCATAACTTGGCCCAAACTGACTCGGTTCGACTCAGACTGATACATACCGACCCATATATGGGTTCGGCCTTATTGGCACGCAGTCCAAACGTCGTGGAACACCTCAAACCTGTAATTCTTGGTGCGCCATCTCTCTCTTGCTCATACGTGATTTCCTCATTGCATCCTAGTGCGCCTGCCTCCCGCTCCTCCCTCGCGCACTTGTTGATATTGGAAATCAGCGCTTGTCCTTCTTGCAGCAACTCTCCTCCTCCTCGTGCTACGCTTGTGTTATCAATAAACCTAATCATACAAAGATGCATAGACTTAGGTAGTATAAAGTTCTCATTAAATAAAACATCAGGTTCAATTAAGAGTGAATTCACCTGTTGCTCAATTAGCTTTGCACGAGCTCTTGTAATGGGTCCAATCCAGATTTCATTGGACTTGTTCTTTGCAGCAACATCTTCATTGTGAATAGGAGTAGGAGATAGTGGAATAGTATGGATGTCCTCATCAACATCTGTCGTGTTAGTAAACACACGTGTCAAGTGGGATTTCAAAGCCTCATATTCACGCCAATTGACGAGCTCCTCATCCTTCTTTTTCTGCAACACAACATCACCATCACTAGTAGACATGATTAGTAGGTTAGTGCAAAAATCAGAATTTGTATGGTGGAAACTCTCACAACTCACTCACAACTAATAAGAAAGGAGATCTTACCGTTCCAAAGTGAATAGAGATGCTCTACCAAACGAAAAAAGACTGATGCACTTGATGTGATGAAGTGAATATCAAAGGTATAGAGAACGATCGCAGGGCACACAGGTTATGTAAAGGTGGAGCTATAGGTATGGTATCCTATCTACACCGCAAATAAGTCCTAGTGTTGATCGTACAAATACCCAAGAAACACACACAGTGGAGATAAATGTGGCAAAGCAACTTATGAAAAGGAATATTGCAATGCACAAGAGAGATTCTAGTAATAGCTCAAATAGAACAGGCATAAGATTTCTCAATCTACTAGTGCTATACACAACAAGGTCTCCAATATTGCACACTTCGATGTCTCTTTTTGTCAGGCTTGTAGCTCTTTCTCTCTCTTTTTTAATACTGATTCTCTTTTCTTTTCTCTTTTTTTTTGATTTTACAACTATATTACTCAATACAAACGAGTTGATGAGGATATCTACAGGGATTATGATGATTCTGACTGCCTGAACTGCAAGGAAATACTGAGTCAAATCAATAATGACTATCAGGTGAATTCATTCTTAATTGAACCTGATGTTTTACTTAATGAGAACTTTATACTACCTAAGTCTATGCATCTTTGTATGATCAGGTTTATTGATAACACAAGCGTAGCACGAGGAGGAGGAGAGTTGCAGCAAGAAGGACAAGCGCTGATTTCCAATATCAACAAGTGCGCGAGGGAGGAGCGGGAGGCAGGCGCACTAGGATGCAATGAGGAAATCACGTATGAGCAAGAGAGAGAGATGGCGCACCAAGAATTACATGTTTGAGGTGTTCCACGACGTTTGGACTGCGTGCCAATAAGGCCGAACTCATATATGGGTCGGTATGTATCAGTCTGAGTCGAACCGAGTCAGTTTGGGCCAAGTTATGGCTGTTTTTAGGCCCGTTTAGAGGGGAGGACGCCCCAGCCCTCATACAAACCTCCGTAGCCGTCACAAGTTAGGTTTTTTAGACCACGTTAAAATATTTTGGAGTTGTTTCTTTCATAGAACCTCTGGAATTACCCTGTGTTCGAATCTACCAACTATAATGGAGTGTGATCTGTTGTTCCATTGGGAATTAGTAGATTGCATACTACCGTTCGTGGTCACGGCTGCGTGCGCAAGAGTGTGGTGTTGTGAGTATCCTACAAGGTTCGAGAGCTGTTGCATTGGCATCAGGGATCGAGCGGGAGAGATCATAGCTACGCACTAGTTATCTATCATCCACCATCGACAAGAGCTTGCTGAGAAGATCGGGCCACCCCATATCATCTTGGTATCAGATTTCCTCGTTGCCTCGGTAAGCAATCCACAATCCATCCATAGATTAGAGAGTGTTTTTCATCCTATACAGAAAAAGCCCCACAAAAAGAGTTGCCATAGCCTATATTACATCGTATTCGAGTAATAGTTGCTGATCGCGTTCCTCTATTAGATTAGATCTAGATCTGTTCTTCGTAGATTTGTTTTCTAGTGTTCTAGTTGTTTTCCACCATCTTTTTCTGCTACCATCAAGTTAGATCCGATCCAAGTAAAGATTCCTAGTTGTGTACTACTTGGCGAGCAAAAAAAAAATTCGGCTCGCTGCCTCACGCCTGACCGTAGACAAGTCTGTGCTCTAGCGTGACCCAAAAAAAAATTCCAAAAAAAAGAAAATTGAACCGTCGCCTTACCACAGACCAGTCTGTGCTAGTACCAGAGGAAAAAAAATCTGCCGGCATCCTGCCGCGGCAGGATTTTAGGCCGTTTTTCTGCCGTGGCAGAGACCAATTCTCAGGTCAAATTTTTTTATTTTTTTGTTTATTTTTTTTACTGAGTCCACATAGCGTATCTAGCCTTGTGAGCCTTAGTAAGCCTTTCTTTGTGTCTATAACTATCCTACGAGACTAGCGTGCTTAGTGCTCTACGGGCTGCTCAGTTAGCAATCTTGTGCCCGTTTCGTTGAGACATTGCTAGCTTCTCTCCTTGTGCATTGCAACACGAGTATTCCTCCGACATACCTTACTTTTTGAGCTCATTTTCATAGTTCCAATTGCCCCATTTATCTCCATCGTGTGTGTTTCCGTGGGTCTTTGTCATACGATCAGCACTAGGACTTGTTTGCGGTGTAGATAGGATACCATGCCTACAGCTCCACCATAAATACCCTGTGTGCCCTGTGATCGTTCTCTATACCTTTGATATTCACTTCATCACTTCAGTGCATCAGTCTTTGATTACGTTTGGTAGAGCATCTCTATTCACTTTGGAACGGTAAGATCTTCTTTCTTATCAGTTGTGAGTGAGTTGTGAGAGTTTCCACCATACTGATTTTGATTTGTGCACTAATGTACTAATCATGTCTTCTAGTAGTGTTGATGTGATGCAGAAAATGGAGGCAGGTGATGTTACAAATAATGTGGAGACGTACAATTACAAATTCATCGACAATTGGCGTTGTAGTGGAACTTTTTGGAAGGAAGAACGCGGTATTTTTGATGGTGATGGTCTTTTCCACCATAGTGTGATGATTGGTGAGCGATGTGCTTCCATTACCATTGATAGTAACTCTACTATTAATTTGATCAGCGTTGAAGTTGTACAAAAGTTGCAGCTACCCACATGTGCCCGTGCGGTGCCATATCTCTTGCATTCATCATATGGCACATTGCTGATTTCACACACCGCTGATGTTCCTATGACTTTTAAAGAGCATACTGAGATTGTGCGCTGTGATGTATCTCCTATACCACTTGATTCTTGTCACATACTATTGGGAGAACCTTGGAGCAGAAGGTTTGACGCTCAAATATGTCCTGTTGTTGGAAGGATTTCTTTCAAATGGAACATGAAGAGGCGTGTTATGCTCAGGATTTCAGCCGACAAATTTCATGAGTATCATCTTCTTCGCAAGGAGAGGACAAAAGAGTTCAGTTTGTCTGCTAAGTACAAGGTCATGATGAATGGTGACAATTCTATTATTTGTCATCTTGAACACGGTGTGCATTACAACCCATGTGAGAATGAGAGCCACATAGCCAAGCTGAGTGAGAGTGTTATCAAAAGTGAGCTGTGTGATTCCACTAAACCTGAGGTTGAGAGCATCCATTCTAAGAGTATGAGAGAAAAAGAAAACATCAGTGCAGTAGATGATAATACATGTGAGGATATTTCTCCTAATGTAATCATCTCTACTCCTGGTATTGTTTCTTGTGCTATGCAGGTTGCTTTTGAAGAAAGGGAGCCGCCTATTTTACAACCTGCATCACACAATCTGGTATTGTTACTTGAGGAGGATGTCGTAGTACCTACTACAGCTGAGAAGTTTGTTAATGACATTGGTACTGATTTGGAGTTTCAGCCAACATGTGCGACATATTGTGAGTCTATTCCTTTACTGAAGCCTCCTTGTGATTTGCCTTGCACTACTGTTTCAGCACCATGTGATAGTTTACCAAATTCAAATTTTGATCATGTGGTACTGATAACACATAAGGAAATACTTGCTCGAATACCACCTGTTGATATTGTGTATTCCATCATGCTAAATGAACCTATGAGTATGAGTTGTGCTATGGATAAGATTTCTGAAATTTCATTTCTGAATTCTAGCACATATTCTCCTTGTTTCACTTTCAATCTGATTGGTGAATATAGCATGCATGAAATTTTTCTTGTGGATCACATATGCATTACTTGTGATCGAATCGCTGAACTGAAACATGCTGTTTTCAGCCATACATGTTGTGTGTCAACGATTTTGTGTTGTGAGATATGTGCTAAAATTTGTGATAATATGAAACTAAAGTCAGGTCTAGTTGATATAATGCAGACAACACAAGTAATTTTACCTATGTTGGATCGTTGTAATCTTGCTAGAATAGAACCCCAGTTTTCATATTCATTGTGTTTATCCCAAAATTCGTTGTCTAGTTGTGCTAATGCTTTATACTTCACTTATATTTGCAAATTGAGTTGCATTTTACATACTGGACAACATGATCATGTTCATAATAATCAGAGTAGCGCAGTTGAAGCATGGCATGATTCAATTTGGTTTTCAGACATATTAAATTGGTTTGATCTTGTTCACAAATTTGATCATAGATCTTCTTTGAGAAAACTGAATTTAATATTGAAGAACATGACTATCTATTTAGGTTTTTTTACCATGATCATGATTCTTTGTACTTCACTTATACCTGCAATTTAAGTTGCTTGATGTATACTGGACATACTTTTCATGTGAACAACAATAATACAACATGTTATATATACATATACTTTGCGTACACGTTGTTCTTTTTGTTTCTCCCACTTTCAGCTTACCTAAAGCCGAGGATGGCTTTTCATGAAGAAAGGGAGGATGATGAGGATATCTACAGGGATTATGATGATTCTGACTGCCTGAACTGGAAGGAAATACTGAGTCAAATCAATAATGACTATCAGGTGAATTCATTCTTAATTGAACCTGATGTTTTACTTAATGAGAACTTTATACTACCTAAGTCTATGCATCTTTGTATGATCAGGTTTATTGATAACACAAGTGTTGCGCGAGGAGGAGGAGAGTTGTAGCAAGAAGGACAAGCGCTGATTTCCAATATCAACAAGTGCGCGAGGGAGGAGCGGGAGGCAGGCGCACTAGGATGCAATGAGGAAATCACGTATGAGCAAGAGAGAGAGATGGCGCACCAAGAATTACATGTTTGAGGTGTTCCACGACGTTTGGACTGCGTGCCAATAAGGCCGAACCCATATATGGGTCGGTATGTATCAGTCTGAGTCGAACCGAGTCAGTTTGGGCCAAGTTATGGCTGTTTTTAGGCCCGTTTAGAGGGGAGGACGCCCCAGCCCTCATATAAACCTCCGTAGCCGTCACAAGTTAGGTTTTTTAGACCATGTTAAAATATTTTGGAGTTGTTTCTTTCATAGAACCTGTGGAATTACCCTGTGTTCGAATCTACCAACTATAATTGAGTGTGATCTGTTGTTCCATTGGGAATTAGTAGATTGCATACTACCGTTCGTGGTCACGGCTGCGTGCGCAAGAGTGTGGTGTTGTGAGTATCCTACAAGGTTCGAGAGCTGTTGCATTGGCATCAGGGATCGAGCGGGAGAGATCATAGCTACGCACTAGTTATCTATCATCCACCATCACCATCGACAAGAGCTTGCTGAGAAGATCGGGCCACCCCATATCACGAGTACAACAACGTATAACAGAACTGGGCCGGATAGTCCGGTTGATATGCACCGGAGACTCCGGTTGGGCCGGATAGTCCGGTTTTGCCTGTCGAAAATTTCTGCACTTCAAAAACCTAATGAGCAGCCTGTCGGAGCAAAGCAACTAGTCTCGTGGGTACGTTCGTAGGCACAGATGTTGTAGATAGGCTATGTCTATGGTATGCCAACAAAAGTACGCTATGTGGACTCGGAAAAAACGATAAAGACTTGCGGAAACGGTAACAGTGGGAACAGCGGAAAACAAGATCAATCCCTAAACCTAGACACAAACGGAAACTAGGCTCCTATGAGGAAAACCTGCAGATCGGATCTACGAGAAGATACAATCAGCAACTAAAACTCGAAAACAATGCAATCTAGTCTATGGCAAATCTTTTTGTAAGGCTTTTTCTGTATAGGACGACAAACACTCTCTAATCTATTATGGATTTGTGGATGCTTACCGAGGCAACACTGGAAATCTGATACCAAGATGATATGGGGTGGCCTGATCTTCTCAGTAAGCGGATGGCGATAATGATGGTGGATGGTAGATAACTAGTGCGTAGCTATGATCTCTCCGGCTCGATCCCTGATGCCAGTGCAACAGATCTCGAACCTTGTAGGATATTCACAACACCACACTCTTGCGCACGCAGCCGTGACCACGAACGGTAGTATGCAATCTACTAATTCCCAATGGAACAACAGATCACATTCAATTATAGTTGGTAGATTCGAACACAGGCTAATTCCAGAGGTTCTATGAAAGAAACAACTCCAAAATATTTTAACGTGGTCTAAACCCTAACTAGGGGTTGTCCTAGGGCTTATAAGGGCAGCTAGGGCGGCCAGAAACCGAAACTAAACGCAAACGACTCAAACTGATATAAACCGACTCGGACCAGATTCGGTCGGCGGGCGGACACTCTGGTCGAAATCGGCCGGACAGTCCGGTCAGACCGGACACTCTGGGTAGAGTGTGTCGGATAGTCCGGTCTGGCCGGGAACTTTGAAGTTTCCGGGTGATGTCCGGGTAGTATCCGAACTGGCAGACAGAATGTCCACGCCAGTTTGCCTCTCGACTAGGCCGGACAGTCCGGGTGGATCCGACCGGACACTCCGATCGTGGCAGATCTTTTTGCCTCCGTCTTGATGATCTTCTCTTGCGCCTTCCTCCCGCTCCTCCCTCGCGCATCCTTGGGCGATCATCATGTTGGGCTTCTCTTGTAGTCCTTCTCCTCCTCGCGCCATGCTTGTTTCTCCAACGAACCTGATCATACATAAATGCATAGACTTAGGCAGTATAAAGTTCTCATCAATCAAAGTACCAGATTCGTTTAGGAGTAAATTCACTTGTTGATCTAGTAGCTTAGCACGAGCTCTTGTAATAGGTCCAATTCTAATCTCATTGGATTGATCCTGTCTTGCGATAGTTGTAGCATCTTCAGTAGTCATTGGGGTAGGTGTAATTGTATGGATGTCCTCATCAGGTATGAACATGGTAAAAATAAGGGTGCTGATGATGCCATGATCCCACTAGTGGACATGATGACTTGTGATGATTGGCATGCTATGGATGATGTTTGTGATATCACATATGCTTCATTGATATTTCCATGTGATACTTTAAATTTGCATAATGTTGAGCATGTGAAATTATTTGATTGTGATGATGTTGCCATAGACATGCCATACTCTAAACGTTATGTTGATGATATCATTGCTTGCACTTTGTTGAACAATTACTCTTTCCAATGTTTTGCTTGCAATGATGTTACCAATGGTACCCCTCGAACCATGCTTTGTCATGAGTGTTTTACAATTTCTCCCGTTGCTTGCAATATGGATGATTGCTCCTTCACTTGTTTTGCTTGCAACAATAATTTCCATATGTTGTCTATTGAGATGGCCCCCATAGCTTTCTCAAATTTTGGAGATTTTGATGATTGCCATGATAAGCATGTTCACCGCTTGCATACTCACCATGCACCTATGTTACACTTGCTTGACACTAATGGTGATGTCCACAAGAAGAGATATGTCATGATGGATGATGTATTTCTCCAATATGCACACACGTTCTTCTTTTTGTGTTTGATGTGTGTAGGTACCCCGCACAAGAATGTCAACCTCGGTTGAGCACGAGTTGACAAAAAGAGCTCTAGAGAGCATCCCCCAAGTGAGTTCAAGAGCGAACCCAGCTCTGATACCTTTCTCATGCTTTGCATCTTTCATGTTGACAAATTGCTCTTTCCTATGGTTTGATTGCAAGCATGTTGATGGTATTCGTTCACCTTGTGACAATAATGTCTCGTTGCTTTTGGATATTGATGCTTTGTGTGTTGCCACAAAAATGTTGAACAAATTCTCTTTCCAATGTTTTGTGTGCAACCATAATGCCATTTTGAGCATGTATTGTCATGAGAGCTTCCACGTCTCTCGTATTGTTGTTGCAACAAACATAAAGACCACTTGCTCTTTCATTTGGTTTGTTTGCAAACATGTTGTATTTGCTTCCGCTTGCGATACTCATACCCCCATGATCTTGGCTTTTGATGATATGTGTATGGCATCCAACATATTGAACAATTGTTCTTTCCAATGGTTGGTTTGCACACATAATGATGTTTTTTTGGATGTTCTTCCGCATGTGTTTTTGCCGAATTCTCCTACTCTTGCATCAAAGATGTTGACCAATATTGTCCATTGCTTTGAGTGCCACACGAAGATGTTTTATGGAGTTTTTGAGTTCCCACATTTGGATGATGTTCAAACAATTCCCATGCACTTTGACCTTGCATACGCATTTCGTTTGCGATACTTGAGTTGTGCTAATAGTGTTGTGAACAAGAATTGACATGCCACAAATGACATGCTCCTATATCACACACGAACATATTTTGCTTGGTCTTTGTTGCGTGAAGGTACAATTCCTTCCGCGTCAACCTCTATGGACAAAGAGTTGACAAGACGAACCGTAGAGAGTTACCTATGGCTTCTCCTCAACGAGCTATCTCTACATCATAAGGTGACTCCACTCTACTTGAGGACTCATACTATAATCTTCATGAATTGGCTATGCTTTGAGTGTTGCTTCACTTTTGTGGTGAGCTTTGTAGGCTTCATTGAAGGTGAAGGAACATTGAGGTGTTGTCAATTCAATCTTCCCGAGGACGACTATATGGTGAACCCCAGGATCAAGAAGGTCTCTCGACATCTTCTACTTTGTGATGAGCATGTAGAGTCGAGGACGACTCTTTTTGAAGGGAGGGGAGATGACGTAGCCCGACCTTTGGTCGTTACCACATCATGGTCTCCAACTTATGCCAAGTCGTCATGGACTCCAAAGGTGAATCCGTTCCTCTATGCGAGCACACTTCCTACCCTCTTGAATGGTATACTACTTCATACTCTGTCCCATATCCATGATAGGTTCATACCGACGAGTACGGAGGCAAGGGAGGAAGCCTGGAGCACCAAGCACGACAAGACGAAGGCTTGGAAGAGAAGACGAAAGAAGCAGCAGCTGGAGCACCGGAGTCTCCGGCATGCACACACCGGAGTCTCCGGCCTGAAGACACCGGAGTCCTCGGCCTGCATACCCCGGAGTCTCTAGACCCACCTCTGGACCGACCCCCAGATCGAGCTGAGGACAGTCTGTCTGCCACTCCGGAGGCGACACCGGAGACAGACCGGAGTCTCCAGACCCCACAAAGGAGTCTTCGGCCTGAGCGTGTGGGCATGCGCAATGCCATCTGGGCCTTTGGCCCATGTACCCCTTAGTCCGCTCAGACTTTACCCTTTTATTCCTAAAGTACCCTTGAACTAGTGGCTGGCCTATATATAGTGCCCCCACCCCCTCATGTAACCCTAGGCATAGATGATAGACTAAAGAAAACCCCCCTTTGTGGAATCTCTAGTTTTGCCTCATCCCCTTCTACCAAAGGGGATCGACTATCGTCACCACCTCGTTGGAGTTTGCATCGCGCCTCCCTCGTTGTACAAGGCCTAGGCATCGGTGTCCCTTTGCCAAGACGTCAAGACCCTCTCCAAGGTGTTCTTCCCTCTCCGTGTGGGATCGAGGGAGCACGTTGACCGATCTTTCCTTGCAAGGATTCTATCGGACCGGTGGCCACCGGTGAGAGCAATCAGCCTTGTATCGTGCGTGTTTTGCGTGTGTTCATCGTGTTCTTCGCGAGGTGTGCGTCCGCTTCCGCTACCTTGTCCCTTTCCCCTCGCTTTCCCATCGATTTGACCACGAGATCCATGAAGATCGGGCCACCCACGAGGTTACCCCATAACAGTTCTTCATTATGATGAGCCCCCTGCCAGCTTGACTCGGCACAGTGTCCGTCGTTACTTCGTCCCTCATTCCCATTGCGATGGGGTTCAGCTAGACGACTTGTATGCCTAGGAGGTGGCATTCTTTGTCGGTCCTCCTCCCGACGCTTCTCTTTGTCTTCTTCCCTACGATCGTTCGACTCTCGCTGGGGAGGATTCTTCGGATACAGGGCAACGATCACCTCTGCTTGGCGGCTAGAGCAACATTGCGCCAATCACGTGCAGCTCTGTGATGCTGTCCTAAAGATCCGGTTCTTGAGTAATTGTCTTCGTGACGGTCGGAATGGTGATGTTGTTCCGGAACCCACTGGGGTCTTACATCGCTCCAGGCCGGATCCATGCGACATTGGTCGGATTGAGAGACCAGTTTTCCGCTTCCTGATTTTGCGTCCTTCTGCTGTTCCAGACCCTTGGTGAGTAGCTTGATGCCCAATCGAACCTGTTCCGGTCCTAGATTATTTGCTAGGATGTCTCGAGCAGTGGCAGTGTTTTGCACTGGTGTCGGATACACCAGATCTCCCTTGCTATCGAGCCGAGGCATCCCCGGATCTCCCTCAAAGAGAACCTTACATACTTCCGGAAATTGATTGTCATGTGTATGTCGTTTCCCGTTCTTCTGATGTTGCAGAGAGATGAGCTTCTCTGCCTTGGCCATGCGCTTCTTCTCTTCCTCGATGTTTTTGGCTTCATCTAGGAGTACTTTGCGATGCGCTTCTAGGGCTTGGGCCCTTTCGTCCAATTCCGCAGTAGTTAGTTCTGCTGCAGTAGGGATAGGTGTGGTTAATGCAGCGTCGATGAGCTTATGGGCACCTGCGGTGACCATGTGTCCATCCACCGACTCTTCTTTGGGCTCGTTTGGGATAAGTGCTCCATCCGAGTCTTCCTGATATTCCTCGGCAATCACTTCCTCTGCTAGAAGTTCCTTTGCCGGGGTCTTGTTCTTCTTCTTTGCCTTCTTGGTAGCGCCGGTAGCAAAGATGTCTTTGGGTCCATTTCCTGGAGTCAAGCTCTGATTGGCACTTTCGGACATCTGGACCTCGGGATTATCTCTGATATCCATGTCATCCTGCGCTTTGGGAGAGTTTTCTCTGGATCCTTCATCCATGGCTTCTCCTTCTTACGCAGCTTTGGAGTTGTACTCCTCTTCATATTCCACAAAGAACTTTCAGAAATCCTCCGACGTCATTGAGTCATCCGAGGATGCGGGTATGTCGATGTTTCTTCCGATCGCCTCCAGCACTGAGTCAGTGTTGTCTCTAGCAGCGGCAGAGCCGAATCCGGATCCAACATATCCGACGAAGTGCGATGTGTGGGTCCTTAGGCAGTTGCGGCTTTCCTCGTGGGCTTCCTCAAAAACCCTAATGGTTTTGAGAATCTCATCCACGCTTGCGTCTTTCATCATCATGCGCCTCAACGTGTGCCTCAGGAATGGCTGATCTGTTCCGGCGTTGGCAGATCCGGAACCAAGGTTGTTGTTGTGATCCTCCTGGATTTCGACATCAGTGGGTGGATCGATCTGGGATTTTGCCTCGCTAGGGAGATCCACTCTAGATTCGAGTTGAACCGCAAGATCTGCTTCAGGCTCAAATTTCTCCACTACCTCCGCAACGGGTGTGGGATGGGTGGGATTAGGATTTTATGAGATCCGGAACTCTACCGCCTCCGCGGACAAAGGGGACCCAGAAATTTCTTCTGCCTCTATCATCACCACTTGGTGGGTGGGACAGGTTCAGCGAATCTGATATACACATTGATCTTGCTAAAAGACATAATGGTATAGGCAGTCACGACCTCCCTAGCCGGAATCTAGGTCTCATCAAGAACAATGAGAGGGACGTCACTGCCATAGAGGATGCGACCAACGACGATAGTCTCGCCAATTCCGATTCTTGCAGATTCCGCTCAGAACGCTGATCCGAAGCTCACTTGACCCACGGTGGGTGCCAACTGTCGTCGGATTGATGACTGGTACGCCATGAGGGGGTCCTCGAGGCGTGTGGAGGAGAGGGGTGTGAGGCATACGGTGTTCCGGGACAGTGAGCACACAAGTTTACCCAGGTTCGAATCCGCTGGCTTTGGACGGATCCTACTCCTTCTAGCAATCCAGTAATACGGCAGAGCTGGAATATGGGTTACAAGGATTTTCTCCTGTGCGAATTGATATTGTACACTATTGTGAGGGTGCCCTAAAAGCTTCCCCTAGGACGTCTTATATAGATATCCGGCCTAGGGTTTACAGGAGAGCTCTATCCGGCTACGACTAAGAGTCGGTTATAGAGTACATCTTAAACTACAAGTAACACTATGGGCCTATGTCGGTAAGTCTTCTGGGCCTTCCCGTAGCCGGTCCCTAACTGGGCCGCTCGTGAAGCAAAGCTCTAACCCAAAGTGGGCCACCCTGGTCAGTGAGGCAGAGTGAGGATACCGGAAAGTATATCCCCAACATTGCACACTGATACACACACATCCAAGTGGGTGTGGTGATACAGCATGTTTCAAACTAGTGCAACAATGCATGTTGCAGTTGAATCCCGACATGTTGCTAGGGTTCCTAGACATTATTGGACACATGCTAGAGTGGCATCGTTGCATGTGTTCATTTACAAAACCAGATGCACCTAGATACACACACACACATCCTAGTGGGTGTGGTGATGCAGCATCTTTCAAATTGGTGATACAATGCATAATGCAGTTGAATCCCAACATGCTTGATGCAGCCAGTCCTACGGACGCTTCTACATCTACACCAACAAGTCCCCCAAGTGGACCCATGACTCGTGCCCGAGCCAAACTACTGCAAGCTAAGGTGAACTCACTCCTCTCCTTGATGAGGACATCCCTACAATTACACCTACCCCAATGACTACTGAAGATGCTACAACTGTCGCAAGACAGGATCAATCCAATGAGATTAGAATTGGACCTATTACAAGAGCTCGTGCTAAGCTACTAGATCAACAGGTGAATTTACTCCTAAACGAATCTGGAACTTTGATTGATGAGAACTTTATACTGCCTAAGTCTGTGCATTTATGTATGATCAAGTTCGTTGGAGAAACAAGCATGGCACGAGGAGGAGAAGGGCTACAAGAGAAGCCCAACATGATGATCGCCAAAGGATGCGCGAGGGAGGAGCGGGAGGAAGGCGCAAGAGAAGATCATCAAGACGGAGACAAAAAGATCTGCCACGACCGAAGTGTCCGGCCGGATCCACCCCGACTGTCCGGCCTGGTCAAGAGGCGAACTGGCGTGGACAATCAATATATCAAATCGGACACTGCCCAGACACCGTCCGGAAATTTGAAGTTTCCGGCCAGACCGGACTGTCCGGCACGCTCCACCCGGAATGTCCGGCCTGACCGGACTATCCGGCCGAATTCGACCGGAGTGTCCGCCCGCCGACCAGAGTCGATTTGTATCAGTTTGAGTCGTTTGCGTTTCGTTTCGGTTTCTGGCCACCCCAGCTACCCTTATAAGCCCTGGGACGACCCCTAGTTAGGTTTCAGACCACATTAAAATATTTTGGAGTTGTTTCTTTCATAGAACCTCTGGAATTACCCTGTGTTCGAATCTACCAACTATTATTGAGTGTGATCTGTTGTTCCATTGGGAATTAGTAGATTGCATACTACCGTTCGTGGTCACGGCTGCGTGCGCAAGAGCGTGGTGTTGTGAATATCCTACAAGGTTCGAGAGCTGTTGCATAGGCATCAGGGATCAAGCAGGAGAGTTCATAGCTACAGGCTAGTTATCTATCATCCACCATCATCACCGCCATCCGCTTACTGAGAAGATCGGGCCACCCCATATCATCTTGGTATCAGATTTCTAGTGTTGTCTCGGTAAGCATCCACAAATCCATCCATAGATTAGAGAGTGTTTTTCGTCCTATACATAAAAAGCCTTACAAAAAGATTTGCCATAGACTAGATTGCATCGTTTTCGAGTTTTAGTTGCTGATTGTATCTTCTCGTAGATCCGATCTGCAGGTTTTCCTCGTAGGAGTCTAGTTTCCGTTTGCGTCTAGGTTTAGGGTTTGATCTTGTTTTCCATTGTTTCCACCGTTACCGCTTCCGCAAGTCTTTATCATTTTTTCCGAGTCCACATAGCGTACTTTTGTTTGCATACCATAGAAACAGCCTATCTACAGCATCTGTGCCTAGGAACGTACCCACGAGACTAGTTGCTTTGCTCCGACAGGCTACTCATTAGGTTTTTGAAGTGCAGAAATTTTCGACAGGCAAAACCCGGACTATCCAGCCGAATCACACCGGACTGTCCGGCCCGACCGGAGTCTCCGGCGCATATCAACCGGACTATCCGGCCTAGTTCTGTTATAAGTTGCTGTACTCGTTTGCATTTGAGTAATATAGTTGAAAAATCAAAAAAAAAAGAGAATCAGTATAAAATAAATAAGAGAAAGAGCGAAAAGAGCTACAAGCCAGACAAAAAGAGAGATATAGAAGTGTGCAATTTGTGAGGCCTTGTTGTGTATAGCATTGGTAGATTGAGCAATCTTGTGCCTGTTCTATTTGAGCTATTACTAGCGTCTCTCTTGTGCATTGCAATATTCGTTTTCATAAATTGCTTTGCCACGTTTATCTCCACTTTGTGTGTTTCTTGGGTATTTCTACGATCAGCACTAGGACTTGTTTGCGGTGTAGATAGGATACCATACCTATAGCTCCACCTTTACATAACCTGTGTGCCCTGTGATCGTTCTCTATACCTTTGATATTCACTTCATCACATCAAGTGCATCAGTCTTTGATTTCGTTTGGTAGAGCATCTCTATTCATTTTGGAACGGTAAGATCTCCTTTCTTATTAGTTGTGAGTGAGTTGTGAGAGTTTCCACCATACAAATTCTGATTTTTGCACTAACCTACTAATCATGTCTACTAGTGATGATGATGCTGTGTTGCAGAAAAAGAAGGATGAGGAGCTCGTCAATTGGCGTGAATATGAGGCTTTGAAATCCCACTTGACACGTGTGTTTACTAACACGACAGATGCCATTGACAAGAATCTCCAAGATAAGAATATGAGATTGGATCAGCATGTTGGGACGGTTGATACTATCCAAACGCAAGTGGCTACGCTCAATGTCAATGTCATTGCTTTGCAGCAGTCCATTGAGGGTTTGACAGCCGCCTTACATAGAAGGGAAGATCCTCAACATGATGATGCCTTTGATGATTTCGAGGAGGGTAGCGCTGTTGATGCTGCTCCACATGTTGGCAGGGGACGTGCTATTCCACCTGTCCATGCACCTGCTCATGGTCGTGGGTTTGCCCATCTTGGTCCTGCTCACTGTGTGCCCAACCAAGCTGCTGATGACGGTTTGGGCAAGCCAAATTTCTCAATTCCTAAGTTTGATGGTTCCATTGATCCTGAAGACTACCTCACATGGGAGTGGAAGATTGAGAAACTCTGGCGCTTATTTGACTATCCAGAAGATAAGAAGGTCAAACTTGCAGCATCTGAATTTGATGGTTATGCTTTACGTTGGTGGGATGCTCTTGTGCAACATAGGAGGGAGGACAATGAACTTCCTGTGAGGGATTGGCGTGAGATGAAACAAATCATAAAAGCTCATTCCGTACCAACCAACTACTTGCGATCAGTTTTTGATAAATTGACGCAACTGAAGCAAGGCACCATGATAGTCGATGAGTACTACATGGAGATGGAGATGCTTATGCAGCATGCTAGAATTCGTGAGTCCATTGAGATGACCATGCAACGATTCCTAAACAATTTGAAGTTACCGATCAAGAGCATTGTTCGTCATCACAAGTATGAGACCATGAATGAGTTGTTGCATCGTGCTAGAGAGGCCGAATCCTAGTTGGCAGAAGAGGCGAAGTCACGTGCTCGTTTTCCGTCCTCCAGCAGATTTTCGGCCAGGTCTACACCTTCTACAGCCGCGCCACCAGCTTCTGCTCCCTTTACACCATCGGCCAAGCCAGCAAGTACACCTTCATTTGGTTCTAATGCTCGGAAACCCGCTGCTCCTGCTGCTAGCTCGGTTTCCAACATGTCAACTGCACGTACTCGTGATGTGGTGTGCCATACTTGTGGAGGTAGAGGTAACTACAAGAAAGATTGTCCAAACAGCAAGGTTATGTTTGTTAATGAACAAGGTGAAGTAGAAAGTGGAGATGAAGCTTCTGATGATGATATTGATGACGGTGAGGTTGGTGCTGATGCATATGCTGAGCGTGCACCCACTATTGTCGTATCTTCACGTGTACTTAGTGTGCAACCGGGTGAGGAATCCCAGCGTTGCAACTTGTTCCAAACAAAAGCTCTAGTTGGACCAAACAAAGCTTGCAAGGTAATTATTGATGGAGGTAGCTGCAGAAATCTTGCAAGTAAGGAACTATGTGCCAAACTGAATTTGACATATTTACCTCATCCCAAGCCATACTACATACAATGGTTGAGCAGCAATGGTGAGATGAAGGTAAATCATATGGTACCTGTGCATTTTCAAATAGGGCCATACAAAGATTCTATTGATTTTGATGTGGTTCCTATGACTGTTTGTCACCTATTATTGGGTTGGCCTTGGCTCTATGATCACCATGTGCAACACAATGGCCGATCCAATACATATCACTTGGAATTCAAAGGAAAGAAGATTACTATGCAGCCAATGACACCACAAGAAATTGTGAATGATTCTCGCCAGAAGATAGAGGTGAACTTGAAGAAAGATACTACCACTCGGCGAGACTGTGTCACAGCTGTTCCTGATGTAATTGAGCCTAAATTGAGTGATATAACGAAAAGTGAGAGAGTGCCTAGGTTATTGATATTAGCCACCAAGGAGGATATGAGAGAGTTTCGTGAGGATCCTACAGCCATCCCACTTGTGCTCATGTATAAGGGCGAGGTATTGGTTTCTAACGACATGACCCCTATTTCTCTTGGTGTCTCTTCTGTTTTGCAGGACTTTGGGGATCTGTTTCCAGAAGACGTACCCGCAGGTTTGCCCCCATTGCGTGGTATAGAACATCACGTGGACCTAATTCCTGGCGCCACACTTCCCAACCGTGCACCGTATAGGACTAATCCCGAAGAAACTAAGGAAATTCAGAAGCAAGTACAAGCATTGCTGGATAAAGGGTTCATCCGTATTTCCCTTAGCCCTTGTGTTGTTCCTGTTATTTTAGTTCCTAAAAAAGATGGCACTTGGCGCATGTGTGTTGATTGTAGAGCGATTAATAACATCACTATTCGATATCGTCATCCTATTCCACGCTTAGAGGATATGCTAGATGAATTGAGTGGTGCTGCTGTTTTCTCTAAAATTGACTTGCGTAGTGGTTATCATCAAATTAGGATGAAAGAAGGGGATGAATGGAAAACTTCTTTCAAAACTAAATTCGGTTTGTATGAGTGGTTAGTCATGCCGTTTGGTCTTACTAATGCACCTAGTACTTTCATGCGTTTGATGAATCATGTTTTGAGAGAGTTTATTGGTCGTTTTGTGGTTGTTTACTTTGATGATATACTTATATACAGCCACACCGAATCTGAACATTGCACTCATATTAGACAAGTTTTGCAAGTGTTACGTGATAATAAACAGTATGCTAATCTTGAGAAGTGTACATTTGCAAAAGATAAGGTCATATTCCTAGGATTTGTTGTTTCTAAGCATGGAGTAGAGGTAGATCAATCTAAAATTGAGTCAATTCAGAATTGGCCTACTCCAATGAATGTTAGTCAAGTGCGTAGTTTCCACGGTCTCGCTGGTTTCTATAGGCGCTTTGTGAAAGATTTTAGCACCATTGCTACACCATTAAATGATTTGACAAATAAAGGTGTTCCTTTTGTGTGGGGCGCGACCCAAGACATTGCTTTTGATACATTAAAACGTTTGCTTACTTCTGCACCATTACTTGCATTACCTGATTTTTCAAAGCAATTTGAAGTTTAATGTGATGCTATTGGTATAGGCATAGGTGGCGTTTTGATGCAAGAGGGTCGGCCTATAGCTTATTTTTCTGAGAAATTGACTGGTGCTTGTTTGAATTATTCTATCTATGATAAAGAATTGTATGCGCTTGTGAGAGTACTTGAAGTTTGGCAACATTATTTGTGGCCAAAGGAATTCATCATACATTCTTATCATGAAGCATTGAAATACTTGAAAGCTCAATCAAACTTGCATAGAAGATTAGCTAAATGGGTTGAGTTCATTGAGTCTTTTCCTTACATCATTAACTATAAGAAAGGAAAAGAGAACGTTGTTGCTGATGCTCTATCTAGGAACAACATGCTATTAATCAATCTTGATGTTAAAATTCCTGGATTAGAAGCTATTTGTGCACTTTATGCAACTGACCATGATTTTGCTGAACCATTTCGTTTGTGTGCTCTTAGAAACGCATGGGATAAGTATCATATACATGATGGATATTTGTTTCGAGCTACCAAACTATGTATTCTAGAATCGTTGTTGCGTTTGTTTTTAGTGTAGGAATCACATGCTGGTGGTTTGATGGGTCACTTTGGGCGTGAGAAGACGTTGCTCATGCTTGCTGATCACTTTTATTGGCCTAAGATGAAGCGTGATGTGTACAGACTTGTGAGCCGATGTATTACATGCCACAAGTCGAAATCTAAGTTGAAGCCTCACGGTTTGTATACACCTCTCTCTGCACCTACTACTCCATGGGAAGACATTAGTATGGATTTTGTGCTAGGTCTACCTAAAACACAGAGAGGTCATGATTCTATATTTGTGGTAGTGGATAGGTTCTCTAAGACGGCTCATTTTATTGCCTGCCACAAAAGCGACGATGTGTCGCATGTTGCTAACCTGTTTTTCAGGGACATCGTGAGATTACATGGAGTACCAAAGACGATTGTTTCTGACCATGACGTGAAGTTCATGAGCTACTTTTGGAAGACCTTATGGTCAAACGGAGCTAGGAACGAAGCTACTATTCAGTACTACATGTCATCCCCAAACAGATGGTCAAACGGAGGTGGTGAACCGAACATTGTCACAGCTGCTAAGGACCATGATTAAAAAGAATCTGCGGGAGTGGGAAGAGCGTTTGCCACATGTTGAGTTTGCTTACAACAGGGCTGTGCATTCAACTACTCAGCTTTGTACTTTTGAGGTGGTGTATGGTTTCAAGCCATTGACGCCACTTGATATGTTGCCTCTGCCATTACATGAGAGAGTTGATATGGAGGCATCGAAACGTGCTGATTATGTGAGGAAAATACATGAGAAGACTCGAGAGGCTATTGAGAAGAAAGGCAAGAACATTGCTGCTGCAAGGAATCAAGCAAGGAAAGAAGTGTTGGTCGAGCCTGGAGATATGGTTTGGGTGCATCTACGCAAGGATAGGTTTCCATTACTTCGAAAGTCCAAATTGAAGCCACGTGGTGCTGGTCCTTACAAGGTGTTAGCCAAGATTAATGATAACGCCTACTTGGTGGATATACCTATTGAGGAGTTTGGTGGAGTTAGCAACAGCTTCAACGTTGCTGATTTGTCACCATATGCTGGAGAAGACCTTGGAGCGTCGAGGTCGACGCCTTTTAAAGGGGGGAAGATGATGAGGACATCCATACAATTACACCTACCCCAATGACTACTGAAGATGCTGCAACTGTTGGAAGACAGGATCAGTCCAATGAGATTAGAATTGGACCTATTACAAGAGCTCGTGCTAAGCTACTAGATCAACGGGCGAATTTACTCCTAAACGAATCCGGTACTTTGATTGATGAGAACTTTATACTGCCTAAGTCTATGCATTTATGTATGATCAGGTTCGTTGGAGAAACAAGCATGGCGCGAGGAGGATAAGGGCTACAAGAGAAGCCCAACATGATGATCGCCCAAGGATGCGCGAGGGAGGAGCGGGAGGAAGGCGCAAGAGAATATCGTCAAGACGGAGGCAAAAAGATCTGCCACGACCGGCGTGTCCGGTCGGATCCACCCGGACTGTCCGGCCTAGTCAAGAGGCGAACTGGCGTGGACAATCAGTATATCAAATCAGACACTACCCGGACACCGTCCGGAAACTCTGAAGTTTCCGGCCAGACCGGACTGTCCGGCACGCTCCACCCGGAGTGTCCGGCCTGACCGGACTATCCGGCCGAATTCGACCGGAGTGTCCGCCCGCCGACCGAATCTAGTCCGAGTCGGTTAGTATCAGTTTGAGTCGTTTGCATTTTGTTTCGGTTTCTGGCCGCCCCAGCTACCCTTATAAGCCCTGGGACGACCCCTAGTTAGGTTTCAGACCACGTTAAAATATTTTGGAGTTGTTTCTTTCATAGATCCTCTGGAATTAGCCTGTGTTCGAATCTACCAACTATAATTGAGTGTGATCTGTTGTTCCATTCGGAATTAGTAGATTGCATACTACCGTTCGTGGTCACGACTGCGTGCGCAAGAGCGTGGTGTTGTGAATATCCTACAAGGTTCGAGAGCTGTTGCATATGCATCAGGGATCGAGTGGGAGAGTTCATAGCTACAGGCTAGTTATCTAACATCCACCATCATCACCGCCATCCGCTTACTGAAAAGATCGGGCCACCCCATATCACTCCTCGTGGCAATTTGATACCTCCGTGGATGGCGTGCTACTTCATACCTCTGCTCTGTGCATCATCAGGTACGAACCCCCGCCGCATCGACCCACAAGCCCTGAAGCTGCACCTGAGCTGAAGCTGCCGGAGTCTCCGCCCGAATCCAGCCGGAGTGTCCGGCCACGCCGGAGTGTCCGGCCCGACTCAGCGGAGTGTCCGGCCTGCCCGAGCCCGGACCTGGCGTGGACACTCAGAAGGTCGAATCGGACACTCCCCGGACACCACCCGGAGTGTCTGCCCTGCTCGGACTGTCCGGCCGTGCCGACCCGGACTGTCCGGCCCAAGTGATGGACCTGCGAGCCTAGCTGGGCCCTGTGGCCCATGTACCCCTCTACTTCGCCCAGAACTCTAATTTAATGCCTAAATTACCCCTGAACTTGTGGCTGGCCTATATATAGACCCCCACCTCCATTGTAAACCCTAGGCATGATATT
Source organism: Avena eriantha (assembly GCA_910589775.1). Classification (NCBI taxonomy): domain Eukaryota; kingdom Viridiplantae; phylum Streptophyta; class Magnoliopsida; order Poales; family Poaceae; genus Avena; species Avena eriantha. The sequence goes on along the minus strand of OU342741.1, from coordinate 270,096,129 downwards.
GGAATTAGTGGAAACCCCTTTGTGGATCTATCTAATTCTTGCCTCATGCTCCTTGACTAAGGAGCACCAATATCCACAAAGCTCGTTGGAGTTTGCATCGTGCCTCCGCCGTTGTACAAGGCCTAGGCATCGGTGTCCCTTTTCCTAGACGTCAAGATCTCACTGAGTCGCCCATCTCGCCGTGCCAGTTCGAGAGAGAGTCCTCCGCCCGACGCCGATCATAGGGATTGCGCCGGACCAGTCACCGCCGGTGTGAGCTATTGGTGTTTATCGCGGGTTTGCGTGTATGTGTTCATCGCGTTCTTCGTGCGTGTGTTCGTCGTGTTCATCCTTCCCTCCTTTCCCCGCACTCCACCCTCGATTTGAAAGGGAATCGTGAAAGATCGGGCCACCCTAGAGGTTTGCCCTCAACATATTGGTATCAAGAGCTTCGTTGCTCACGATTTCCCCCACAAATTTTTCTTCTATCCACCAAAAATTTGAAAATCCCCACAAAAAACAGCCCATATTTGCCTTTGGATCGATCTCTTGATTTGGAGTGTTATTTGTGGTTTTGATCCGACCAAACCTTGTCTAAGGAGTTGGTCCAGCTTTATCCTGCGTTTCCCCAGCCTGATTTGGCTAGTTTCTCGCGGATTTGAGGCCCGAAGGAGAGGATTTCCGCTCATGAACACGAGCAGGAAACCCGTGCCGGAGTGTCCGGCTCATACCGACCAGAGTGTCCGGCCGAACCAGACCGGAGTGTCCAGCAAGACCGGAGTATCCGGCCCAGACAGACCAGAGTGTCCGGCTATAACGCCCTCATTTTTCGCATTGGCTAATCTCCTTTGTTTGCTCGTGTCCCGTGTGTGTGTCAGCAAGTACCAGCAAGCTTCCGCATCATCAACTTCCACGCTCATCGACACCACGGACCACGAACATCATCCCGCACCACCGACGCCAAGTTCATCATCAAAGAAGGTATAACTTGCGTCACCTTGTTAACCCCCATCTTCCTTTGTGTGTACCTATCCCATGATAGTGGCTCATCTTGTGTTTGCTTGAGCATTGTGCATTTGTCCTTGGATAGTGAGAGTGCAAGAGCAATATCAAGTGTGACTAGGTAGCATCAAGGGAGAGCAAAAAAATACAAAGAAAAAGCAAAAGAAAAATAGTCTCCCCTTGCAAAAGAGAGTCTCAAAGCTTGTAAGCAAGAGAGAAAGAAGAGCGCCCAAGGCAAGTGCACAAATCCGTTGCTCACTTTTAATCTTTGCAAACGAGCCACGGTCTCTCCTTGCATTGGCATGACAACGAGCTTAGTCTTCGTTAGGACATTTTGTTTGCTCATTTTCATAGTCGTGTCAATCCCGACTTTCTCCACGTGTGTGTACATAGTCGTAGGTTCCCGTCACCCTTTTGAGTTGTTGACCTTCGCCTTTAACTTGAGTTTGGTTGGATTTTTACCACTTTTGACTATCCCTTTTCTTTTGGTTGGTTCTTTGGCTTTCCACAACCCTAACCTACCACCAACAAGCTTTTGAGAGTTAGTGTGAGTTTTCTTGGCATTTCCACTTTGCACGCTAATAGCTCTCACTTGTGGTTTCTAGTTTGGTGCAATCCCCAAGGTGAGGTACAAGGCTAACACCACCATATTCCACTTCCATATACAATACTTGTGTGTTTTGCATGATGGATAGGCACGGTGAGACGAGCCAACCACCTCCCCAAGAAGAAGAACAAGCTCCGTACATGACGCGCACAAGTCACTTCATCGTTCGACAAGAGTTCCGTGAACGTTGCCAAGCACTTGAGACGCGATAAGATGAACAATTTGGCGAGACGCAAGCCGAGTTCAAGAACATCGACAACCGGTTCGACGGCCTCGAACGACAAATGCATGCAATGCATCACAACTTCGGCCACCAAAATGAAGCGCTTCAACGCTCCGTCGCCGAAACAAATGACAATCTTCGACGCCTCATCGATGGTATGGCAAGACCACGTTCATGCGCATCAAGCTCGCCAAGTTCTTCGCATCGTCATGCACCTCTTCCACAAGATCTACATCAAAGTGCTCAAAGTTGCAATGATGCCCCCGTGGTTGAAGATGGAATCTCTTCGAACTATGTACCTTCCCCACGGCACGCCACAACGTCAAGCTATGACGGTGACCTCTCTTCAAGGCCACGAGCAAGGCAGGAAGCACACCGTCATCACACAAGGGCACTAGTGATCCGACAAGAGAAACCACAAGAGGAACCGCATGCGCAACCACAAGTACAACCGCAAGTCTACCACCATCGACCGCGACACATACTTGACACAACAAGTGATGACTCCAACTTGGAGAATCAAGCTCGTCATCGACGTCAAGCTCTTCAAGATCCTCCTCCTCATCATCAACGTCATGAAAGTCAACAACGACACCTTGGTCATCATGAGGCGCCTCCTCCACATCAACAAAACTTGGAGCGTCAAGTGATACAAGTTGAGTGACACCCACCACGTCAAGAGGCTCATGACCATGTTCTTCGCCGTGAGGCCCATGTGCCTAACCAACATCACCAACCAAGGAACGAGCCTCATCTTCGTCATCAACCACGTCAAGAGGCTACACACCTTCGCCACCATGAGGCCCAAGTACCTCAACCACGTCAACAACCACGCCAAGAGCAAGAACAAGCTCCTCATCAACAACAATACCAAGAGCAAGCTCCGCAACAAGGACGCGAGAACCAAGTTCCACCTCCCCAACTACAAGATCATCAACAAGGTCACCAAGCTCGTCGCAATGACCGCAACGATGAAGAAACTTTTGGCAAGCTCAAGTTCACAATGCCCAAGTTCACCGGATCCAATGACCCTGAAGAATACCTCTCGTGGGCACTCAAAGTCGACAAGATCTTCCGCATGCACAACTATAGCAACGAGAAGATGGTCGCCATGGCTTCGCTAGAGTTTGATGATTACGCAAACCTTTGGTGGGAACAAGTTCAAGTTGCTCGTGATGCAAGACAAGAAATGCCAATCACAACTTGGCATGACATGAAGGCTCACATGAGATCTCGGTTCGTCCCCGCGCACTACACACGTGACCTCTTCAACAACCTTCAAGCGCTTCGTCAAGGGACAAAGACCGTGGAAGAATACTTCAAGGAAATAAAACTCAACTTGCTTCACGCCAACGTTGATGAGCGCATGGAGCAAACAATGGCACGTTTCCTTATTGGCTTGAATCACCCAATCAAGCGCATCGTCGAGTTCCAAACATACAACACCATGGTTGAGCTTGTGCACATTGCAACAAAGGCTGAACGTCAAGTGCAAGAGGATATCAAGTACAACAAGCCCAAGACGTACTTCACCTACAAGCAAGCATCAACCCCTACACCAACAACTTTCAATGGTAGCTCCTCAAGTACCTCCAAGCCTTCCTTCAAGCCCACACTTCCTCAAGGAAAACTGCCACCAAATGGCAAGCAAGCAAAAAGTGATACACCTTTCAACGGTGAATGCTACAAGTGTGGAGGTAAAGGACACAAGTCGGCTGAATGTGGAAACAAGAAAGTCTTGTTCATCCATGACAATGGTGATGAAGAGCACTTGAGTGAAGATGAGTTTGATGCCCGTGTCAAGGAAGCAATGGCAGGGCAACGAGTGGAAGATGATCAAGAACTTCTCATGTGTGAACATGACGCAAGTCCATTGCTTGTCGTCACAAGAATCTTGACTACTCAAGCACAAGAGCATGAAGACCAACGCTCCAATATCTTCCAAACACGAGCCGGCATCAATGGAAAATCTATCAAGGTGATCATTGACGGAGGGAGTTGTCACAATCTTGCTAGCACCGAGTTGTGTGAGAAGCTCAACCTCACCCTCCATCCACACAAGCACCCCTACCACGTGCAATGGCTAAGTGACCAAGGGTCCGTGAAGATCAAGCATACCGTATCGGTCTCCTTCGCCATTGGTCCTTACAAAGATACGGTGGAGTGTGATGTGGTTCCTATGATAGTTTGACACATGCTTCTTGGTCGACCATGGCAATTTGACAAGGCTTCTCAACATGATGGTCGCACCAATATATACACCTTCAAATGGCTCAACAAAACATGTGTTTTGCAACCGATGACTCCTAGCCAAATAATTGCGGACAATGCAAAGGCTTTAGCGAGGGCGCAAAGCACAACACCTACTTGTGAGAAGAGCGGTGAGAGAGAGAACCACCTCATAGTGAGTGAGAGCCACAAGCCAAATTCGAGTGGAAAAACGAAGAGTGTTCTCCTTGCCACCAAAAGTGAGATGAGAGATGTTCGGAACAACCCATCCATCTTGCACTATGTCCTCCTTTGCAAGGGACTAGCGCAAGGAACTAACGAATTAACCAATGTTCCTCCATATTTGATGAGTGTTTTGCAGGAATTCAAGGATGTGTTCCCCGAGGAGCTTCCACATGGACTACCTCCTCTTCGCGGCATAGAACATTGCATTGACCTCATCCCCGGTGCACCACTTCCCAACCGCGCCGCTTACTGCACGAACCCGGAGGAGACAAAGGAGATTGAACGTCAAATCAACCAACTCGTCTCCAAAGGTTTGATCCAAGTTAGCACTAGTCCAAGTGTCGTACCCGTGATTCTTGTTCCAAAGACGGATGATACATTACGGTTATGCATGGACTGCCGTCCAATCAATGCTATCACCGTGCGTTATCGACATCCCATACCACGTCTAGATGACATGCTTGATGAGTTGTGTGGAGCCACTATTTTTTCGAAAATTGATCTTCGTAGTGGTTACCATCAAATACGCATGGCTGAAGGTGATGAGTGGAAAACCGCCTTCAAGACCAAACTTGGTCTCTATGAATTGTTGGCTATGCCCTTTGGTTTATCAAATTCCCCATCCACCTTCATGCGCTTTATGAATCACATCTTGCGTTCTCTCATTGGAAAAAGTGTTGTTGTCTATTTCGATGATATTCTTGTTTATAGCAAATCACGTGAGGACCATATAACACATGTCAAGGAAGTTTTGCAAATCCTTCGACGTGAAAAGCTTTATGCTAATCTTCCCAAGTGCACTTTTTCTAAAGACAAGTTGATTTTTCTTGGATTTGTCGTTTCTTCGAAGGGAATTGAAGTTAATGTTTCCAAGGTAAAGGACATACGAGATTGGCCCATACCAACAAATGTGAGTGAACTCCGAAGTTTTCATGGGTTGGCCGATTTCTATCGTCGCTTTGTGAAAGACTTTTCAACCATTGCTTGTCCCCTTAATGAATTAACCAAAAAGACTATCACCTTCGTGTGGGGCAAAGCACAACAAGAAGCTTTTGATGAACTTAAAAAGAGGCTCACCGAAGCACCTCTTATTGCTTTACCGGATTTCACAAAAACTTTTGAGATAGAGTGTGATGCTAGTGGTATTGGGATTGGAGGTGTCCTTATGCAAAACGGACGTCCTATAGCCTACCATAGCGAAAAACTTGATGGTGCTCGCCTTAACTATCCGATTTATGACAAAGAGCTTTTTGCCTTAGTTCGTGTCCTTCAAGTTTGGCAACACTACCTTTGGCCCAAGGAATTTATCATACATTCCGACCACAAGTCGTTGAAATATCTCAAAGGCCAAGCTAACTTGAGCAAGAGGCACGCTTAGTGGGTTGAGTTCATGGAGTCTTTTCCGTACATTGTCAAGTATAAGAAGGGCAAAAATAATGTAGTTGCGGACGCATTGTCTCGCAAACATACAAGCCTTCTTACGAGACTTGAAATCAACGTGTTGGGTCTTGAGGAAATAAAATCTTTGTATGCTTCCGACCCGTTCTTTGAACCAATTTTTGCAAAGTGCTCCAATGACAAGGGAGTTGATGATTTCTATTTGCATAAGGGCTTTCTTTTTAAACAAAACAAGCTATGCATTCCAAAGTCGTGGCTTCAACTTTTGCTTCTCCAAGAATCTCATGGTGGAGGCCTTATGGGTCACTTTGGTCGCGACAAGACATTGGACATGCTCTCCAATCACTACTTTTGGCCCAAGATGAAGCGTGACGTGGAGCGCTACGTTCAACGATGCACGACATGTGTTCAAGCTAAGTCGCAAGCTAATCCCTATGGTCTTTATATGCCATTGCCTACTACTCATACACCTTGGTCCGTCATTAGAATGGATTTCGTGTTAGGATTGCCTAGATCTAAGCTTGGTCATGATTCTATATTTGTTGTTGTGGATCGTTTTTCCAAGATGGCACACTTCATACTGTGCCATAAGACCGACGATGCTTCACATTTTGCAAATCTGTTTTTCAGGGAAATCGTCCGTCTTCACGGTGTGCCAAGGACAATAGTCTCCGACCGTGACTTCAAATTCATGAGCTACTTGTGGAAGACCCTCATGGCCAAGCTCGGCGTCAAGCTCCTCTTTTCATCCGCATCACATCCTCAAACTGATGGCCAAACCGAAGTTGTCAACCGAAGCCTCGGAACTCTCCTTCGTGTGTTGATCAAGAAAAACCTGAAGGATTGGGAGGAATGCATTCCACACGCCGAGTTCGCCTACAATCGAGCCAAGCACTCAACAACCAAGATGAGTCCATTCATGATCGTCTATGGTTTCGAGCCCCTCACCGCGCTCGACATCCTACCACTACCTCTCCATGAGCGCACAAACATGGATGTCGAGAAGCGCGCACAAGATATGAAGAAGCTTCATGAAGAAACAAGAGGAACTATCGAACAACAAGTCCTTCGCCAAGCTTCAAGGTTAAACAAGGACAAGAAGGAGATGATATTTGAAGAAGGTGACCTTGTGTGGATACACCTAAGCAAGGACCGCTTCCCCAAGGAACGTGACTCCAAGCTCAAGCCAAGAGGAGATGGTCCCTTCAAGGTCCTCAAACGAATCAACAACAACGCCTACATCATCGACATCCCGACCTCCAAGTACCTTGCAAGCAGTACGTTCAATGTCAAGGATCTCTCACCCTACCATGAAGATGTTCAAGATGATATCCATGAAGAGTTGAGGACGACTCGTTCCCAAGGGGGGGAGCTGATGCAGCCCGTCCTATGGACGCTTCTACATCTACACCAACAAGTCCCCCAAGGGGACCCATGACTCGTGCCCGAGCCAAATTCCTGCAAGCTTGGGTGAACTCACTCCTCTCCTCGTGCCAATTTGATACCTCCTTGGATGGCGTGCTACTTCATACCTCTTCTTTGTGCATCATCAGGTACGAACCCCCGCCACGTTCGAGAGAGAGTCCTCCGCCCGACGCTGATCCTAGGGATTACGTCGGACGGGTCACCGCCGATGTGAGCTATTGGTGTTTATCGCGGGTTTCCGTATGTGTGTTCATAGCGTTCTTCGTGCGTGTGTTCGTCGTGTTCATCCTTCCCTCCTTTCCCCGCACTCCACCCTCGATTTGAAAGGGAATCATGAAAGATCGGGCCACCCTAGAGGTTTGCCCTCAACAATGCTGCTAGGGTTCCTGGACATGGTTAGACACATGATGGAGTGGCATCATTGCATGTGTTCTTTTCCAAATCCACACTGATGCACACTGACACACACACATCCAAGTGGGTGTGGTGATGCAGCATCTCTTAAACTAGTGATACAATGCATTTGGCAGTTGAATCCCAGCATGCTGCTAGGGTTCCTGGACATGGTTGGACACCTGCTGGAGTGGAATCATTGCATGTGTTGTTTTCCAAAACCACAATGATGCACACTGATACACACACACATCCCAGTGGGTGTGGTGATGCATTATCTTTTTAACAGGTGCTCCACTTCATGTTGTAGTTGAATTCCAGCATGCTACTAGGGTTCCTGCACATGGTTTGACACATGCTGGAGTGACATCATTGCATGTGTTCTTTTTAAGAAACCACAATGATGCACACTAATACACAAACACACACACACACATCCAAGTGGGTCTGGTGATGTAGCATCTTCCAAACTAGTGATATAATGCATATTGCAGTTGAATCCCAGCATGCTGCTAGGGTTCCTAGACATGGCTGGACACATGCTGGAATGGCACCATTGCATGTGTTCTTTTCCAAAACGACAATGATGCACACTAATAAACATACATCCAAGTGGGTGTGGTGATACAACATCGTCCAAACTGTTGATACAATGCATATTGGAGTTGAATTCGACCATGCTGCTAGGGTTCCTGGACATGGTTGGACAGATGCTGGTGTGGTATCATTGCATGTTTTATTTTCCAAAACCACAATGTTGCACACTAATACACACACACATCCTAGTGGGTGTGGTGATGCAGCATATTTCAAACTGGTGCTCCACTACATGTTGTAGTTGAATCCTAGCATGCCGCTAGGGTTCCTGGACATGATTCGACACATGCTGGAGTGGCATCATTGCATGTGTTCTTTTCCAAAACTATAATTATGCACACTGATACACACACATCCTAGTGGGTATGGTGATGCAACATCTTTCAAACTGGTGATACGTCAGTTGAATCCCAGCATGTTGGTAGGGTTCCTAGACATGGTTGGACACATGCTGGAGTGGCAACATTGCATGTGTTCTTTTCCAAAACCACAATGATGCACACTGACACACACACATCTAAGTGGTTGTGGTGATGCAACATCTTTCAAACTGGTGATACAATGCCTGTGGTAGTTGAATCCCAGCATGCTGCTAGGGTTCCTGGACATGGTTGGACACATGTTGGAGTGGCATCATTGCATGTGTTCTTTTCCAAAACCACAATGATGCACACTGATACACACACATACCAGTGGGTGTGGTGATGCAACATCTTTCCAACTAGTTTTCCACTGCATGTTGCAGATGAATCCTAGCATGCTTCTAGGGTTCCTAGACAAGGTTGGGCACATGCTGGAGTTGCATCATTGATTGTGTTCTTTTCCAAAACCACAATGATGCACACTGATACACACACATACAAGTGGGTGTGGTGATGCAGCATGTTCCGTACTGGTGATACAATGCATGTTGGAGTTGAATCCAAGTATGTTAGGTTTTCTAGACATGGTTGGACACATTCTAGAGTGGCATAATTGCATGTGTTCTTTTCCAAAACCACAATGTTGCACACTGATACACACACATCCCAGTGGGCGTGGTGATGCATCATTGATGACTACAAGTGCACAGATCGTTTGTAGCTAGTTTCAAAATAAAGATATAATCCAACAGGGAGCGGTAGGCGAAAGACTAAAATGCTTTTAACTATAACTAGACGAATACTTAATAAATAACTTTAATATGCAAGATAAGTAGAGTTGTTTTTGGGTTTTTTGTTGAACAAGGTAATTTAAAGTAAAGCAAAACTTAATGCAGAAAGTAAGAATTGTGTGTGTAATAGAACTTTGGAACTACATAGGGAAAATGCGTTCTCAGGGAGTAGCGGATACACCGCTAGCAATTTAGACTAAGTAATCGAGAGTATTATAACGAATATTCTCATAGTGTGTATGTATGTGGTAGGAGCTCCATATATGGACGATCTGCCAGCAACTGATGCACATATCGTCCTCATAACCACAACAGATCGTAACCGACAACCATAGCATTACCACGCTGTTAAGGGATTTCTCCCGTGGCATGGACATGGCTTGATGAGTTCTCCTTGGTTACCCAAGTTAGTACGGAAGGAATAACAATAGATTTATAGTCACAGTAAGCGCTATCATCCCTCCTTCTACTAATAAGTAATCCCCTCCATCGAGTCCCCATAAGAGGCAAATATTAAGGAGGTGCACTTCTCCCTAATATCAAGATGAAGACAATTAACACGTACACATACTGATGTATAACATAATAATCTCTATCTCATGTTAGTCATATGCTAGGGTTTCTCCATCTCCCCAAGAACTAGAGATCTACTCAGACATGGAGGCAATTAACATCATGGCAATGGTAATGGAAACAATCATAGATGAATAGTACTTGTATAAATCCATAATGAGTATAGGAATTACAACAAGATCTAGACAAAATGAAGATGGGATGGATGAACATGGTGTTGATGCAGCGGTGGTTGATGAAGATCGATGCCTTAGGGCGAAGATGGATCCCTTATGGGTGAGTTCCCCCTCAGATGCCTTCCGGAGGTGAGGTTTTCGCGATTCTGGGTGTTCTATATGTCGTCTCCTTGAACCAATTGCACGGGGTGAAACTATTTAACGAGGCAGAGGCGGCGCCAACTATACGGCCGGAGCTATACGGGCGGAAGAGTTGCTCCCGCCGTATAGTTGGTCGTTGGGCCCTCTGCCTCTCTTGTTCGCTTCTGGTTTTCTTCTAGTATTATTAATATTTCCCAAATAAGCGATTTACCTTGTTTTTGACTCCTTTTCTCCATAGTACAATTGCTTAAATAATTGTATCCATTGTATCCATCCTCTATTCTGATCCTGGTGAAAACAGACATAAAATGTGCGCACGAGCGCCATAAAATACCAAGATCCTACATCTACAATGCAAAATAATAATATAAAACATGATGCAAATATGCACTCATCAACTTCCCCAATCTTAGACTCTTGCTCGTCCCGAGCAAGTTTTTAGCTTAATGGATGTGATCCTCATATTCATGAAGCTGAGTCGATAAAATAAATGAGGCAATTGCAACATGTGTTTATCATGTACGATACAGAGGAATAAGTTCATGAATAGTACCTTACTCGAACCATCTGAATAGTATTGGAAGGCTTCCACACCTTAGTTATTAACAGTTCATAAAAGATGAATCTCAACATAATGTAAAAGTATCCAATTCAACCGAATGAGCTAACGAGGTAGTCCCAAGTGTTTTAGGACCAATGTATTCACTTGGGATTGAAAATCTCAAAAGTGTCTCTTTGTCATACTACAATACAGTGGTATATGCCTATTTGCTCTTTGCGCATTCGCTCTTTTTCTTCTTTCTTTTTCTTTTTTTTTCATATATGCTCACACTTTTGTTTTAAGTGTTGTGCAAAGGAGCTAGCCATATATTCCACCTTATGTAGGCATTCAAAGTTCAACGATCTCAATTATAAAATTCCAACTATATATGAAGCATTCTTATGACTTGGAGATTCTACCTCGACTTGTTCTCACTCTATTCAGATAGTACTTTCATTTTCCTTTGTTCAAGGTTTCTCTTTTAACTTAATTGAATACATAATTTTTCTTTGTGAATCAAACCATAAACTTATAGCATATTGACCAAATTATTTTTATGTGTTCCATTAATACCAATGGTGTGGAAATCTCATATTGCTATCATCAAGTGCAAGTAAAATCATACTCAATCCATTCATATATCAATAAAGCAAACACAAACTCCATATTGCTCCATATATAATAATAAACTCGGAATTTCATAAATGGGATCGACTATTCCTAAAGGGAATTCTAATGATGCAAACTTTATTTCTAGTTTGAACTAATGCAAAAACTGTAATATAAAACTTATAAGAAAGATTACAAGGTCATTAAAGATCTCCCCGAGCTTGGAATCAAGCCAGGTGGGATCAATTAACTCCTTGTGGGTACCTATTCCTCCTCTTGGGTAGATAGAGCATCGCCTTCTTCCTTTACGTTGACCGCTTTAACTATGCTTTCAAAGAGAATGCTGAGCTTGGCCATGTTGTATTGGAGCTTCAACATTTTCCTCTTGAGGAATTTCTTCTCATCTATTAACTCAAAGACAGTTTTAATCAAGAAACCAACTCTACCATCGATTGCATCGACCTTCTTCTCAAGGTCTTTGCCCATCATCCAGTAGGAGTCAATCCCTTCTCCAATTGTTTCAACGCATGCCTTAGAAGCCTTTTCTAACTCACAGATCTTATCATGAATCTCATCTTGCCACACTTTCTTAGGTTTAAGGGGTGATGGACCAAGAGGAAGTTTATAATAGGATCCTATGTTGTAGCGATAAGTATTAGGGAGGTACTCATCCTTGTTCATTCCCCACTTAGCTTGTCTCATCATCTCCATCCTCTGTGGGAATAGGTCCTCCCAATTTGGGAGAGGCTTGATCTCTAGGCCGGATGATGACGATGATCCTTTAGGTTCTGCTTCCTCGATCCTCTTCACGGGCATCTCATCTTTCTTCTTCCAGATCTTGTTGATGTGGAAGGGCTGCATAGCTTCACTGCACGGATGTTATTAGAGGGCTTGTATAGGGATGGCGAGGATTTTTCGAGGCTGGAGGTTGTAGCTCTACGAAAACTTAATGAAAAAGATTATATGCGATCATATTTAAAAGGAGGGGTTAAAAACACTAGCCGCCTTACGTAACGAGCAACTATACGGGCGCAACCCGTATATCTCCCGCCGTATAGTTGTGAACCGACTATAGATTAGGTCTACGGCGGAACCTAACTATACTACCGGAACTATACGGCTGGAATTTTTAATTCCGACCGTATAGTCGGTCGTTAAACTCTCAGTATTCCAGAAATTATTTTGTCAAAGGTGTAGACAACTATACGACCGCAACTATATGGGCGAAATTTTTATTTCCGGCCATATAGTTGGTCGTTAAACTCTCTGTTTCCTGGATAAATTTTTTGGAGAAGGGTCAATAACTCTACGACCGCAACTATACGGGCGGAATTTTTAATTCCGGCTGTATAGTTAGTCGTTAAACTTTCAGTACCTTTTGAGGATGGAAGCGTTGACGTCGCAACAACTATACGGTCAGAATTATATGGCTGGAAGTTTTATTCCCGCTGTATAGTTGGTCGTTAAACCTTCCGTGTCCACCAAAAATTTTCTGCTTCTCCAAGTATTCTTTATTAATCTAAAACTTAATGAAATATCGAGTTTTGATAGAGAAATGTGAGCTTAGACTTTCGACCAATTTTGGCATCATCAATCTTCCTTCTTCTTTGCTAGAGCATGAATCGTTCTCATTAAAAATAATACTCAAACTAGACTTTAACTGAAAATTTAAAAACTTACTCAACCTTTATTTCACATGGGTTGCCTCCCATGAAGCGCTCTTTTATGGTGAATAGCTTGACTGTAGTACTGCTCATTCTATCTTGAGTCCATTCTTCTTGTAATTGCCGTTCTTCGTATATTTTCGCTTTATCACTTCTTCGGGGGTGCTCAACTCTATAGTGATTGCACTTATATATTCTTTCACCCGATAATGCTTCAAGCATTGTCCATTTACTACCCATGCAAGAGAGGGTGTTTTTCCTTAGAGCTTCACTTCTCCCGATGGATAGGCTTCTTCAACTACATATGAACCTTCCCACTTCGATCTGAGTTTTCCTAGAAACAACTTAAGACGAGAATTATAGAGCAACACTTTGTCTCCACTTTTAAAAAATTATTCTCTATTTTTCTGTCATGCCATCTTTTAACTTTTTCCTTAAACAACCTAGCATTCTCATAGGCTTCACTTCTAAACTCATCTAAAGCATGCATATCTAATAAATGCTTTTCCCCTGCTGCTTTGAGATCATAATTTAGATTCTTGATTGCCCAAAAAGCTTGGTGTTCTAGTTCTAAGGGTAGATGCCATGCCTTACCGTACACCATCTTATAAGTTGTCATACCCATTGGATTGTTAAACGCAGTACGGTATGCCCATAGAGTGTCATTTAACTTGTATGACCAATATTTCCTTGATTTGTCTACCGTTTTCTTGAGTATGGTCTTTAGTTCTCTATTTGAGAGTTTCACTTGACCACTTGTTTGGGGATGATATGGTGAAGAAATGCGGTGAGTTACTCCATACTTGCTGAGGATGTTCCTGAAAGTCCCTTTCATAAAATGAGAACCACCATCAATAATTAAAAATCTAGGAACTCCAAACCTGGGGAATATTACATCCTTGATCATCTTTACTGAGGTAGCTGCATCTGCATGATTTGTTGGGATAGCTTCAACCCACTTAGTAACATAGTCAATAGCAACAAGAATATGAGTATAACCATTCGACTCTATAAATGGTCCCATGTAATCCATTCCCCATACATCAAAGGGTTCACTTATTAGACTATAATTCATCGCCATTTCTTGTCTCCTACCTATATTACTTCTTCTTTGGTAAGCATCACAGTATTCCACATACCTGTGTGCATCCTTGAGCAAGGTGGGCCAATAGAATCCGGATTGAAGTACCTTTGCAGTAGTTCTTTTACCTACATGATGCCCTCCATATGGACTGACATGACAAGCCTTCAATATCGCATTCATTTCGTGATTAGGAACACACTTCCGAATCATTCCATCAAGTCCATGACGATATAGATACGGATCATCCCAAAAGGAATATTTAAGATCATTAAAGAATTTCATTCTTTGATTACTTGACATACCGGGAGGTAATTTTTTGTTGCTAGATAGTTAGCATAATCTGCATACCATTGATCATCAATTTCTACCTTTGCTAAATATTCTCCCAGAAATGATTCATTAATAGGTGCAGTGTCATTAATTATTTCCCCCATCCAAGAGAGATGATCTACTACCGGATTATCCTTACCCCTCCTATCTACTATTTGAAAATCATATTCTTGTAGTAATAAAACTCACCTAACCAACCTAGGCTTAGCATCCTTTTTCACAAGAAGGTGACACAAAGCTTGGTGATCTGTATGAATTATTACCTTAGAATTAATTATGTAAGATAAATTTGTCGCAAGCAAAAATTATAGCTAGAAACTCTTTTTCTGTAGTAGCATAATGTTCCTGAATCTTATTAAGAGGTCAACTAGCGTAATAAATAACATTCAAATTCTTTCCATCTCGTTGTTCCAACATAGCTCCTAAAGCATAATCACTAGCATCACATATAATTTCGAAAGGTTCATCCCACTTTGGAGATTGCATGATAGGTGCTGAAACTAGTTTATCCTTTAGGTTCTCAAAAGCTGCAATGCAGTCATGGTCTAAATAGAATGGAGTTTCTTTGTCAAGAAGATTGGTAAGGGGCATAGCTAGTGTAGCAAAATCTTTTATAAATCGCTTATAAAATCCTGCATGTCCCAGAAACATTTTTAAGTTTTTAATGTCCTGCGGTATTGGGAGATTATCTATAGCATTTATATTAGTTTTAACTATTTCTATCCCCTTCGCCGAAAATTTGTGCCCGAAAACTTTACCTTCTCTTTCCATGAAACGGCATTGCTCCCAATTCAAAACCAAGTTTGATTTCCTGCATCTTTGCAAAACTTTGGTCCGATTGTAGAGACAATTATCAAAAGTTGTTCCACAAACGACAAAATCGTTTGTTAGGACTTGCATAGTCTTCTCAAAAAAATCATCAAAAATCTTTAGAACACATTCCTGAAAAGTTGGTTCTCCATTACATAAGCCAAATGGAATCAATCTATAAGCATATGTGCCATAAGGACAAGTGGAAGTTGTTTTCTCTTGATCTTCCGGTTGTATGGCAATTTTAGAATATCCAGAATAACCATCAAGAAAACAAAAATAAGAATTACTACTAAGTCTTTCTAGAATTTTATCCATGAATGGTATAGGTTTATGATTCTTTTGTGTCTCATGGTTTAGTTTCCTAAAGTCAACGCGCATACGGTATCCTACAATTGGTCTCATAGGAACTAGCTCACCTTCCTCATTCATAGCAGCATCAAGACCACCTTGTCTTGGTATGCAATGAGCTGGGCTAAACCACTTACTATCAGAAATAGGATATATTATGCTAGCATCAAGTAAGCGTACAACTTCTTTTCTTACTACTTCCTTCATCTTAGGATTAAGCCTTCTTTTCGTATATACTACGGGTTCAGCATCGTCAAGCATGGTAATCTTATGTGTTACAATAGATGGATCTAGTCCTTTAATATAACTTAATGTGTATCCAAAGGCTTCACGATGCTTAACCAAAACTGAAATGAGTTTATTCGTTTCATTTTCTGATGGATTCTTGCTAATAATAACAGGACATTTATTTTATTTCTCTAAAAACTTATACCTCATATTGTCTGGAAGTTTTTTCAATCCTATTAGTGGAGGTTCTTCATCTCTTGTTCTTACCAATTCTTCATAGTCGTGTGGATTTGTGCTTCCGGAATTGAATCAAGGTAGTCATCCATGTCTTCTTTCTTCTCATCATCCGGTGCTTATTCCCAATTAATCAAGCTCCTTTCTAATTCTTCTTGTTGAGTACTGAAATGAATTACCGCTAGCTCGGCAATTGTCTTTTCTTCCTTGATATCCTCCACTTCATATGGCATCTTCTTTAGTTTGGCAAACTGGAATGGCATTTCCTCGTCTCCAAACTTTAGTGAAATGGTTTCTTCTGATTATCCAATCGAGCTTTGGTAATGGAAATAAAAGCCCTGCCTAAAATAATAGGGCAAAAAGAATCTCGAGGCATATCAACAATATGAAAATCAAGGGGGTACATGAGCGAGCCAATAAATACATAGATATTTCTGATTACCCCTTCCGGTTTTATATTGGTTCTATTAGACAATTTAATAATAGTGTCTACCGGTTTAACATATGGATTATTTAAGTTGTAGCAAAGTTCTTCATAAAGTGATGACGACATAATATTTATGGTGGAAACTAGTTCACAAATTCCATTTAAGAAAGTTTCTCCACAATATATCGGGGTCATAGGTTTTGAAGTTTCATTACCTCAAACCTTACCTTGGATGAATTTCGAAGTTTCACGCTCTAACATAACCACTTCATCCTCCACTATTCGTGCTTCCATAAGATCTGTTATTATAAAATTATTTATATTTGTAGCTTCGGAATTCCTTTCTAGTTTCTTCAGTCTCTTCTTTATTTGTTCTTCCTCTCTTTGTCGTTTTTCAAAAATTCCTTGTATAGGTATCGAGGAGAACTCCTCCATTAGTGCTCTTGCACGCTCCTTTTCTTCGAGAGGTTTACGAGGTTCCTATTTTGTAGGTACCTGCAAATGCCCTGCATAATTCTCAATAATTTTCTTTACTAAGTAAGAATCAATACTGAGGGTTTTAATCATTGTATCCGTCCTCTCAACTGCAAGGAAATCTTAATGCAAGCAAATTCTCAAAAACTATTTGTAATATTTTCGTTATCTTTAGAATTTTCAGTTGCTTCTTTAATTTTTATTATTAGATTCCAAGCCTCATCATAGGTATAAGATAGAAAACTACCATTTGAAGCAGTGCCTAGATTTGTCCTATTTTCAATATTTAGCCCTCCATAAAATCAATGGGTGATTAACCAAGGCAAACGATGATGGGCAATTATCTAGGTAACTTTTATACCTTAGACATCCTTCATATAAGCCTTCACTAGGATTATTTTTGAAACTGATAATAATACCTCTCATCATGTGAGCTTTGATTTCAGAATAATATTTTGATAGGACCTTAGTTGTCCATTCCTCCCAAGTCCTTGGTGCTTCTCCCTAAAAAGATCTGTACCAGTCACAAACAATATTAGAGAGAGTTTGTCTACACAACTGGATTTTAACCATATCAAGATTACAGTCATCGAAAATAAAGGAACTGAGAATATCTTCAAAGAATTGTAAGTGTCCATATGGACTCTCTTCATTGGTTCCTAGAAATTTCTTAGAATGTAACAATTTGAATGATAAATGATGGATCTCGACTCCATCCGGATTTATGCTTTCGTTCACAGTTATAAAAGTGTCCATGGACGAACCCATTTTCATTACTGCCTCAAGCTGGTTTAAATGTTGAGTATTGTCCATTGTTGTGGTCCTGCAACACAAGTAAAAATTAGTACAACGAAAGTAAATAACTAAAAGTAAAGTGACTTATAGTGCTAAGATCCCCGGCAACGGCGCTAGAAAATAGCTTGATGACTGCAAGTGCACAGATCGTTTGTAGCTAGTTTCAAAATAAAGATATCGATCCCACAGGGGCAAAAGACTAAAATGCTTTTAACTATAACAAAACGAAGTACTTAAGAAATAACTTTAAGATGCAAGATAAGTAGAGTTGTTTTTGGGTTTTTGGTTGAACAAGGTCATTTAAAGTAAAGCAAAACTTAATGCAGAAAGTAAGAATCGCGTGTGTAATAGAACTTTGGAACTATAATAGGGAAAAGGCGTTCTCAGGGAGTAGCGGATACACCGCTAGGAATTTAGACTAAGTAATCGAGAGTAGTATAACGAATATTCTCATAGTGTGTATGTATGTGGGAGGAGCTCCATAAATGGACGATCTGCCAGCAACTGCCACACACATCGTCCTCATAACCACAACAGATAGTAACCGACAACCATCGCATTACCGCGCTATTAAGGGATTTCCTCGTGGCATGGACATGGTTTGTTGAGTTCTCATTGGTTCCCAAGTTAGTACGTAAGGAATAACAACAACTTTATAGTCACAGTAAGCACTATCATCCCTCTGTCTACTAACAAGTAATCCCCTCCATCGAGTCCCCATAAGAGGCAAATATTAAGGAGGTGCACTTCTCCCTAATATCAAGATGATGACAATTAACATGTACACAAAATGATGTATAACATAATAATCTCCATCTCTTCTCAGTCATATGCTAGGGTTTCTCCATCTCCCCAAGAACTTGAGATCTACTCAGACATGGAGGCAATTAACATCATGGCAATGGTAATGGAAACAATCATAGATGAATAGTACTTGTATAAATCCTCAACGAGTATAGGTGATGTAGCCCGACCTTCGGTCGTTACCACATCATGGTCTCCAACTTATGCCAAGTCGTCATGGACTCGAAAGGTGAATCCGTTCCTCTATGCGAGTCCACTTCCTACCCTCGTGGATGGTATACTACATCATACTCCGTCCCATATCCATGATAGGTTCACACCAACAAGTATGGAGGCATGGGAGGAAGCCTGGAGCACCAAGCCTAACAAGACGGAGGCTTAGAAGAGAAGACGGAAGAAGCAGCAGCTGGAGCACCAGAGTCTCCGGCCTGCGCACACCGGAGTCTCCGACCACACCGGAGTCTCCGGCCTGAAGACACCGGAGTCTCCGGCCTGCATACCCCGGATTCTCCGGACCCATCTCCGGACCGACCCCCAGATCGAGCTCGAGGACAGTTTGTCTGCCACTCCGGAGACGACACCGGAGACAGACCCGAGTCTCCGGCCCAGACCGGAGTCTCCGGACCACCACACCGGAGTCTTCGGCCTGAGCGTATGGGCCTGCACGCCGCCAGCTGGGCCCTTGGCCCATGTACCCCTTAGTCCGCCTAGACTTTACCCTTTTATTCCTAAAGTAACCTTGAACTAGTGGCTGGCCTATATATAGTGCCCCACCCCCTCATGTAACCCTAGGCATAGATGATAGACTAAAGAAAACCCCCTTTGTAGAATCTCTAGTTTTGCCTCATCCCTTTCTACCAAAGGGGATCGACTATCGTCACCACCTCGTTGGAGTTTGCATCGGGCCTCCCTCGTTGTACAAGGCGTTGGCATCGGTGTCCCTTTGCCAAGATGTCAAGACCCTCTCCAAGGTGTTCTTCCCTCTCCGCGTGGGATCGAGGGAGCACGTTGACCGATCTTTCCTTGCGAGGATTCTATCGGACCGGTGGCCACCGGTGAGAGCAATCGGCCTTGTATCGTGTGTGTTTTGCGTGTGTTCATCGTGGTCTTCGCGAGGTGTGCATCCGCTTCCGCTACCTTCCCCTCGCTTTTCCCATCAATTTGACCACGAGATCCGTGAAGATCGTGCCACCCACGGGGTTACCCCATAACATCTGGTATCAGCAACTTTTGTTTGCCACGGATTTCTCCTTGATTTGGTCTTTTTCCCCATAAATTCGAAAATTCCACCAAAAACAGCCCCAATTCATGTTTTGGATCGGTCTATGATTTGAGTGCGTTTTGGTAGGTTTTCATCCATGGATTACTTGCTAAACTTGTTGATCTACCTTCCCCTGCGTTTCCATGGCCTAATTCCTTCATTTCCCCCACCAATTTGGTGTTTTGGTTCGAGTTTTTCCGCCAAAATCGCGTCTCGGACGAGTTCTGCACGTCCTGGAACCTCCGGACCGGAGATTCCGGCCCCCGAACCGGAGACTCCGGCCCAGATCGGAGATTCCGATCCAGACCAGAGTTTTTGGCAAAGTCTCCGCCCCCCCCCCCCCCCCCACTGCTGACAGCAAATCTGTTTCACCATTTTGGGCATAACTTTTGCATACAAACTCGGATTTTGGTGTTCTTTAGCTCGTTTTGAAGAGGAGAAGGAGCTATACATCATCATATCCGTGGTTCATGCTATCTACTCCATCCAAATTCCGTGAGCAAGGCAGAATCCACCAATAAAGATTGAAGATCGGCGAAGAAAGGTATAAAAATTCCGCCACTTCTCCCCACTTGCTTTCCTTTGTGAGCTACACTATCTTTGTGTTCAACAAACACTTATTGAGACTAGTTACTCCTATGATTGCTTGGGCTATGCACATTTGATACCTTGTAGAATTCCGAGCAAAAGTTGTGAGCGCGCTATCTCATATAGTTATCTTGTATAGTTGTTGGCACAAGGAAGGGGCAAGTGAAAAATAAAAGAAAAAGAGAAAAAATAGAAAAAGAGAAAAAGAAGAAAAAGAAAGAAAGAAACAAGTGCCTCATAGAATAGGAAGCACAATCTCGATGAACATCAAATAGGTGGTACTTATTGTGCATATCTTGTAGCCCACCAATTAATTGCAATCGAACTAGCGTCTCTCCCTACACTTGTGTGATACGAGCTTATAGTATTCGCTAGGTAATCATTTGGTTCTTAGCTCACTTTCTCCGTCGCACAAGTCCCATTTATCCCACCGTGTGTGTTTCATTGTATATATTCCTTCTTGTGGATTGACTTGTTTTGCTTTGTGATCATCGTGGTTCTTTACTTGCCATTACAACATCTTGATTTCGGATTGGTTCTTGACATGCCACCTTCCATACCTATCCACCATAAGCTTTGTGTGTGTGTGTGTGTTTTTTAGTGGTTAGTTGGTTTTGGTGTTCCACGTGAACTTCACTTTGCTTGGTTTGATTGCTCTCAAGTGTTGCCACTTGCACGATACTATCTTCCAAGGTAAAGTAAGATTTGACGTTGCATCCCTAACCCCTACCACTTCCATATACACTACTTGGTATTGTGAAACATGTCTAGGGACTCCGAAGCCGAGGATGATTTCTATGAAGAATCCACGATGAGCCACCATGCATATGCCTCCACAAGAATGGATGACAGGATGGAGCACTACACCGACAATGGATCCACATGCTTGGGTGATATGGAGTTCTACAACAACAATAACTCCCCAAGCATGGACGACTTCAAGCACGACAACGACAAGCTCCTCAAGTCACTTCGACCAAGAGGGAGCCCCCACCTCAAGAGCAACAAGGTCCACCATCAAATGGACAACTTCAAGCGCGACATGGACAACAACTTCACCAAAACCATAAGCATGATGGCCAAGAAAAATGATGCTTTGCGCTCATTACAACACATCACCAAGAAGTGTGCCAAGGACAAGGAGCATCATCGCGAGCGTCATGTGGATGACCAAGTGCGCCATCTACATCAACCTTTGGCAAGGCACGCCAATGACCTCCATCGACACCATCAAAGGGCACCTTCAACTACTCGTGCCACCACCACAATGACACCAAGAGCAAGCTCTCCTCCATGCCATCAAGCTTCAATGCCCAAAATTGATGTCCTATATGACGCATGCAACTTCATGGATGAGGAAGACTACTTCGCTAAGTTGGACGAGTATGCCAAGAAGACTACACAAGCCAAGGTGCAAGATGGCGATGACAAGGTCAAGAATGGTGAGCATGGGATTTTCCCTTCACCAAAGGAGGCGCATGGAGTTGCGAGAACCGAGCCTACCCCTATATGCTTGAGTGATGATGTGGTACCAATCCCATGTGAGTATGAGAGCCACTTAGCCCACTTGAGTGAGAACAAGAGTGAGATGAGTGACTCCACCATACGTGAGATTGAGTGCTTCCACTTGGAGGGCTTGAGTGATACACCGAGTGAGTTGAGAGTGGTAGTTGATAGGTCATGTGAGACCACTTTACCTTCTAACGACTTACCCTCTACCTCTAGTGTGTTTTCTCATGATGTTCTAGGTTCCATGGATCAAGAAGCGCCAAGCTTGGAGATGATGAGGACTCCAACCGAGAAGATGTACATGGTGGATGAAGATGATGCCATCCCCATGGATGATGAAGAAGTCGGCCACATGGAGGCCAATGCTACCACAACACCCACTTCATATGAGAGGTATGACCAAGGTAATAATACGGGTGTTGATGATGCCATGATCCCACTAGTGGACATGATGACTTGTGATGGTCGGCATGCTTTGGATGAAGTTTGTGATATCACATATGCTTCATTGATATTTCCATGTGATACTTTGCCTTTGCATAATGTTGAGCATGTGAAATTATTTGATTGTGATGATGTTGCCATAGACATGCCATGCTCTAAACGTTACATTGATGATATCATTGCTTGCACTTTGTTGAACAATTGCTCTTTCCAATGTTTTGCTTGCAATGATGTTACAAATGGTACCCCTCGGACAATGCTTTCTCATGGATGTTTTACAATCTCTCCCGTTGCTTGCAATAAGTTGAATAATTGCTCTTTCACTTGTTTTGCTTGCAACAATGATTCTAATATGGTTTATATTGAGATGGGCCCCATAGCTTTCTCAAATTTTGGAGATTTTGATGATTGGCATGATAAGCATGTTCCCCACTTGCATACTCACCATGGACATTTCTCACACTTGATTGACACTAATGGTGATGTGCACAAGAAGAGATACGTTATGATGGATGATGTGTTTCTCTAGCGTGCACACACGTTCTTCCTTTTGTGTTTGATGTGTGTAGGTACCCGCACAAGAATGTCAACCTCGGTTGAGCACGAGTTGACAAAAAGAGCTTTAGAGAACATCCCCCAAGTAAGTTCAAGATCGAACCCAGCTCTGATACCTTTCGCATGCTTTGCATCTTTCATGTTGCAAATGGCTCTTTCCTATGGTTTGATTGCAAGCATGTTGATGGTATTATTTCATCTTGTGACAATCATGTCTCGTTGCTATTGGATATTGATGCTTTGTGTGTTGCCACAAAAATGTTGAACAATTTCTCTTTTCGATGTTTTGTGTGCAACCATAATGCCATTTTGAGCATGTATTGTCATGAGAGCTTCCACGTCTCTCGTATTGTTGTTGCAACAAACATAAAGACCACTTGCTCTTTCATTTGGTTTGTTTGCAAACATGTTGTATTTTCTTCCGCTTGCGATACTCATACCCCCATGATCTTGGCTTTTGATGATATGTGTATGGCATCCAACATATTGAACAATTGTTCTTTCCAATGGTTGGTTTGCACACATAATGATGTTGTTTTGGATGTTCTTCCGCATGTGTTTTGCTGAATTCTCCTATCCTTGCATCAAAGATGTTGATCAATACTTTAGTCAATTGCTTTGAGTGCCACTCTAAGATGTTTTATGGAGTTTTTGAGTTCCCACATTTGGATGACCTTCAAGCAATTTCCATGCACTTTGACCTTGCATATGCATCCCATTTGCTATACTTGAGCTGTGCTAATAGTGTTGTGAACAAGAATGGACATGCCACATATGACATGCTCCTCTATCACACAAAAACATATTTTGCTTGGTCTTTGTTGTGTGAAGGTACAATTGCATACTCATCAACCTCTATGGATAAAGAGTTGACAGGACGAATCGAAGAGAGTTACCTAGGGCTATCCTACAACGAGTTATCTCTACAACATAAGGTGACTTCCTTCTACTTGAGGACTCATGCTATAATCTTCATGAATTGGCTACGCTTTGAGTGTTGCTTCGCTTTTATTGTGAGCTTTGTAGGCTTCATGGAAGGCGAAGGAACATTGAAGTGTTGTCAAGTCAATCTTTTTGAGGACGACTATATGGTGAACCCCAGGATCAAGAAGGCCTCTCGACATCTTCTACTTCGTGATGAGTGTGTAGAGTCGAGGACAACTCTTTTTGAAGGGAGGAGAGATGATGTAGCCCGACCTTCGGTCGTTACCACATCATGGTCTCCAACTTATGCCAAGTCGTCATGGACTCGAAAGGTGAATCCGTTCCTCTATGCGAGTCCACTTCCTACCCTCTTGGATGGTATACTACATCATACTCCGTCCCATATCCATGATAGGTTCACACCAACAAGTAAGGAGGCATGGGAGGAAGCCTGGAGCACCAAGCCTGACAAGACGGAGGCTTGGAAGAGAAGACGGAAGAAGCAGGAGCTGGAGCACCAGAGTCTCCAGCCTGCGCACACCGGAGTCTCCGGCCTGAAGACACCGGAGTCTCCGGCCTGCATACCCCGGATTCTCCGGACCCATCTCCGGACCGACCCCTAGATCAAGCTCGAGGACAGTTTGTCTGCCACTATAGAGATGACACCGGAGACAGACCGGAGTCTTCGGCCCAGACCAGAGTCTCCGAACCACCACACCGGGGTCTCCGGCCTGAGCGTATGGGCCTGCGCGCCGCCAGCTGGGCCCTTGGCCCATGTACCCCTTAGTCTACCCAGACTTTACCCTTTTATTCCTAAAGTACCCTTGAACTAGTGGCTGGCCTATATATAGTGCCCCACCCCCTCATGTAACCCTAGGCATAGATGATAGACTAAAGAAAACCCCCTTTGTGGAATCTCTAGTTTTGCCTCATCCCCTTCTACCAAAGGGGATCGACTATCGTCACCACCTCGTTGGAGTTTGCATCGCGCCTCCCTCGTTGTACAAGGCCTTGGCATCGGTGTCCCTTTGCCAAGACGTCAAGACCCTTTCCAAGGTGTTCTTCCCTCTCCGCGTGGGATCGAGGGAGCACGTTGACCGATCTTTCCTTGCGAGGATTCTATCGGACCGGTGGCCACCGGTGAGAGCAATCGGCCTTGTATCGTGTGTGTTTTGCGTGTGTTCATCAAGTTGTTCACGAGGTGTGCGTCCGCTTCCGCTACCTTCTCCCTTTCCCCTCGCTTTTCCCATCGATTTGACCACGAGATCCGTGAAGATCGGGCCACCCACGGGGTTACCCCATAACAATAGGCATTACAAAAAGATCTATACAAGATGTAGATGGGATTAATGAAGATGGTGTTGATGCAGCGGTGGTTGATGAAGATCGATGCCTTAGCCTCTCGGATCTGTGCAGGGCGAAGATGGATCCCTTATGGCTGAGTTCCCCCTCCAGATGCCTTCCGGAGGTGAGGTTTTCGCAATATCTAGGTGTTCTGTATGTCGTCTCCTCGAACCAATTGCACGGGGTGAAACTATTTGACGAGGCGGAGGCGGCGCCAACTATACAACCGGAGCTATACGAGCGGAAGAGTTGCTCCCGCCGTATAGTTGGTCGTTGGGCCCTCTACCTCCCGTGTTCGCTTCTAGTTTTCATCCGGTATTATTAATATTTCCCAAATAAGAAATTTATATTGTTTTTGACTCCTTTTCTCCACAGTACAACTGCTTCAATAATTGTATCCATCCTCTGTCCTGATCCTGGTGAAAACAGACATAAAATGTGCGCGCGAGCTCCGTAAAATACTAAGATCCTACATCTACAATGCAAAATAATAATATAAAACATGATGCAAATATGCACTCATCAACTTCCCCAAGCATAGACTCTTGCTCGTCCCGAGCAAGTTTTTAGCTTAATGGTTGTGATCCTCATATTCATGAAGCTGAGTTGATAAAATAAATGAGGCAATTGCAGCATGTGTTTATCATGTACGATACAGGGGAATAAGTTCATGAATAGTACCTTACTCGAACCATCTGAATAGGTTTCTTGGACATGGTTGGACACATGCTGGAGTGGCATCATTGCATATGTTCTTTTTCAAAACCACAATGATGCACACTAACACACACACATCCAAGTGGGTGTCGTGATGCATCATGTTTCAAATTGGTGATACAATGCATGTTGAACTTGAATGCCAGCATGCTGCTAGGGTTGCTGGACATGGTTGGACACATGTTGGAGTGGCATCATTGCATGTGTTCTTTTCCAAAACCATAATGACGCAAACTGATACACACACATCGTAGGTGGCAATGTTATGCAGCATCTTTCAAACTGGTGATATAATGCATGTTGAAGTTGAATCCAACATGTTGCTAGGGTTCCTGGACATGGTTGGATACATGCTGGAGTGACATCATTACATGTGTTCTTTTACAAAACCACAATGTTGCACACTGATACACACACATATCCTAGTGGATGTGGTGATGCAACATCTTTCAAACTAGTGATACAATGCATGTGGAAGTTGAATCCTAGCATGTTGCTAGGGTTCCTGGACAAGGTTGGACACATGCTGGGGTGGCATCATTGCTTGTGTTCTTTTCCAAAACCAGAATGATGCACACTGATACACACACATCCAAGTGGATGTGGTGATGCAACATCTTTTAAACTGGTGATACAATGCATGTTGAAGTTGAATCCTAGCATGCTACTAGGGTTCCTGGACATGGTTGGACACATGCTGGAGTGACATCATTGCATGTGTTCTTTTTCAGAAACCACAATGATGCACACTAATACACAAACACACACACACATCCAAGTGGGTGTGGTGATGCAACATCATTCAAACTGGTGATACAATGCATGTGGCAATGGAATCCCAGCATGCTGCTAGGGTTCCTGGACATGGTTGGGCACCTGCTAGAGTGGCATCATTGCATGTCTTATTTCCAAAACCACAATGTTGCACACTGATACACACACATCCTAATTGCTGTGGTGATGCAGCATCTTTCAAACTGGTACTCCACTGGATTTTGCAGTTGAATCCCAGCATGTTCCTAGGGTTCCTGGACATGGTTTGACACATGCTGAAGTGGCTTCATTGCATGTTTTCTTTTCCAAAACCACAATGATGCACATTGATGCACAATGATACACACACATCCCAGTGAGTGTGGTGATGCAGCATCTTTCAAACTGGTGATACAATGCATATTGTAGTTGAATCCTAGCATGCTGCTAGGGTTCCGAGACATGGTTAGACACATGCTGGAGAGGCATCATTGCATGTATTATTTTCCAAAACAACAATGTTCCAAACTGATACACACACATCCTAGTGGATGTTGTGATCCAACGTCTTTTAAACTGGTGATACAATGCATGTTGCAGTTGAATCCCAGGATGCTGCTAGGGTTCCTGGACATTGTTGGACACATGCTGGAGTGGCATCATTGCATGTGTTCTTTTCCAAAACCACAATGATGCACACTGATACACACACACCCATCCAAGTGGGTGTGGTGATGCATCATCTTCCAAACTGGTGATACAATGCATGTTGAAGTTGAATCCAGGCATGCTGCTAGGGTTCCTAGACATTGTTGGACACATGCTGGAGTGGCATCATTGCATGTGTTCTTTTCCAAAACCACAATGATACACACTGATACACACACATACATCCAAGTGGGTGTGGTGATGCAGCATCTTCCAAACTGGTGATACAATGCATGTTGTAGTTGAATCTCGGCATACTGCTACGGCTCTTGGACATGGTTGTACACATGCTAGAGTGGCATCATTGCATGTGTTCTTTTCCAAACCCATAATGATATACACTAATACACACACATCCAAGTGGGTGTGGTCATGTAGCATTTTCCAAACTGGTGATACAATGCATGTTGCAATTGAATCCCAGCATGCTACTAGGGTTCCTGGACATGGTTGGACACATCCTAGAGTGCCATGATTGCATGTGTTCTTTTCCAAAACCACAATGTTGCACACTAATAGACACACACACATGCAAGTGGGTGTGGTGATGCATCATCTTTTAAACTAGTGATACAATGAATGTTACAGTTGAATCCCAGCATGCTGCTAGGGTTCCTGGACATGGTTGAACACATGCTGGAGTGGCATCATTGCATGTGTTCTTTTCAAAAACCACAATGATGCACACTAATACACACACCCACACATCCCAGTGGGTGTGGTGATGTAGCATCTTTCAAACTGGTGATACAATGCATGTTGCAGTTGAATCCCAACATGCTACTAGGGTCCTGGACATGGTTGGACACATGCTGGAGTGGCATCATTTCATGTATTACTTTCCAAAACCACAATGATGCACATTGATACACACACATGCAAGTGGGTGTGGTGATGCACTATCTTTCAAACTGGTGCTCCACTGCATGATGTTGCTGTTGAATCCTAGCATGCTGCTAGGTTTTCTGGACATGGTTGGACACTGATACGTCCATTTTGCATCATTATTCTATATCATAATTTACTTTTATTCATTGATATATTTCACATTAAGACATGATACTTATGTTATTTCATCTATTGTTGCATGGTTGATGACTTTTGGAGGATGGACCACTGAAGTCAGGATTCTGATTGAAAAGGCACTGTTTCGAGTCGAAATTCGCGAAGATCAGAAAATCCTGAAAAATATATGGAAAATCCTATTTTTCCAGAAGACGAAGGAAGCCAGAAGGGGAAGTAGAGATGGGCCACAAGGGGCCCACGCCACCCCCTGGCGCGGGCCAGACCTGGCCGTGCCACCAGGTGGTGTGGCCACCCTGGCCCACCTCTAGCATCGCCCTTTGGCGTATATAATCCCCTCGAAACCCTAAGACTCGAGGGAGCGACCACAGAAAGATTCTGCCAGCTCTGCGGGGTAGAAACTAAGAGAGAGAAAGAGCTCTCCGACAAGCAGAAATCTACGGGGGAAATTCCTTCCCGGAGAGGGGAGATCGTCGCCATCAACACCATCATCAAGCTAGACTTCATCAGGATCATCATCATCTTATTCTTCTTCGTCATCATATCCACCAACACCATCATCACCACTCCATACCGCTCTAACAATTGGGTTCAATCTTGCATAGTTCTTGGGGGAAACTTTCCCGGTGTTGATTACTTGTTGTAGTTGATGCTGTTGAGTGGAACCATTGAATTATCATTCATGTTCATATTGTTACATATCATTATTTCATCTCTAATCTTGATCCATATGATGTCTTGTGAGTAGTTCGTTTAGTTCTTGAGGACATGGGAGAAGTCATGTTGTTAGTAGTGGAATTGTGTTGAGAAAGATTGAATAGTTTGATATTTAAATTCTGGTGTTATTCTTCTAGTGGTGTCATGTGAGCGTCGACTACATGATACTTCACCTTTATGGGCCTAGGGGAATGCATTGTGTATTTGGCTACTAATCGCAGGGTTGCGGGAGTGACAGAAACCTGAACCCTCGTTAGGAAACCTTTGCGCAAGGGAGTGTAGGATCTCAAAGTTTATGGTTGTGGTTAGGTTTTTATCTTAATTACTTTCTTGTAGTTGCAGATGCTTGCAAGGGGTATAATCACAAGTATGTATTAGTCCTAGTAAGGTCAGTACATTAGCATAGGTTCACCCACACAACACTTATCTAACTAAAGAAGATTAATCAACTATATGAAGCGAAAGCACTTGGCGATATTCCCATGTGTCCTCGAGAACGTTTAGTCATCTTAAGTAATACAACCGGCTTGTCCTTTGCTAAAGAAAGGATTGGGCCACTTGCTGCAATTATTATTATTGTCTTTTATTTGCTCGTACTTTATTTATCTGCATTACCAAAACCCCTAAAAATCTGTTTGCTAAGTATTTACAGAGAATTCCTGATCCAAACCACTTGTCAACACCTTCTGCTCCTCGTTGGGTTCGACACTCTTACTTATCGAAAATACTGCGATACACCCCCTATACTTATGGGTCATCAAGACTATTTTCTGGCGCCGTTGCCGGGGAGTGAAGCGCTATTGAAGAGTGGAACTGGTAAAGGAAACTTGTATTGTGAGTATTGTTTATTTCTGTTAGTTACTTTATTTCAATATGGATAATTCACTTAGTTTCCTATTTTGTAATTCTACTACCACTGCTAAGGTAGTAGATGAACCACCACCTTCGGAAAATGATACTTTTAAGATACCTACAAGAATTATTGACCGTGTTATGGATAACTACTATTTTGGAGATGGAACTGTCCATCCCAGTGATCATTTGCTCTTTATACACGAATTATGCGGGTTGTTCAAGTGTGCAGGTATTACAACAGATCAAGTCAAGAAGAAGTTATTCTCATTATCATTGAAAGGGAGGGCTGAGGAATGGTACAAGCTGCTGAAGAATGGCCAATCTCTTGAATGGGAGGAAGTTGTACCTCTCTTTTATTCAAAATTTTATCCTCCTAGTGACATTCATAAAGATCGGAATCAAATATACAACTTTTGGCCTCGTGATGGAGAGAGTACAACTCAAGCTTGGGGGAGATTGAAGTTACTAATGCTCAAATGTCCTATTCATGAGCTCCCTAACAATATTATTATCAATAACTTTTATGCAAGGCTTTCTCTTCATGATAAGGATCTATTGGATGCTTCTTATGCTGGATCATTTACACGCATGGAAGAAGAAGCTAAATGGGATCTTCTAGACCGTATTCAAGACAATGCTGAAGCATGGGAGAATGATAAAGGAAGAAAGTCAGGTATAAATGCATTAAATCTTTTATGGGAACTGATGACTTTCATAATATTAGTAATGCTTATGGTCTTGATTCTCAAGTTATTGCAAATTGTTTTAAGGCTTTTGCCTCTTATATTGAAGTTGCGAAAAAAGAATGGAACACATATCATGCACCATATAAAGATATTGTTGATTGTTTTCCTGCTAGAAGTACTGAAGTTTGTACTACTGATCGTATTTTACCTGAACCTTATATCGAGAAAATACCTTTTCCGAATAAGGTAAAGAAGCATTCTATGATAACTAGTGTAATTAACAAAAGTACAAAGAGAGCTGGACAACCTGATGAACAAATAAGCATTGAACCTGAAGTAGCAATAGTGAAAGACCTTGTCACTAAAAGTGTAGAAGCTGGACACATTATCTTCTATGAGGATGCTTCTAATATTGTCTCACATCCTAATAGAACTAGAAAAGCTAGTGTTCCTATGCTTTCCGTTAGAATTGGTGATCATTGCTATTATGGTTTATGTGACATTGGTGCAAGTTCAAGTGCTATTCCTTATGAGCTTTACAAAGAAATTATGCATGAAATTGGTCCCTGCGAACTAGAAGGAATTGATGTGGTTATTCACCTTGCCAATAGAGAGACCATTTCTCCAATTGGTATTGTAAGAGATGTGTTCTTTGTGGTAAGATTAAATACCCTGCTGATTTTCTAGTACTTGGTTCAGTTGCTAGTAAAACCTATTCTATCATTTTTGGTACACCTTTCTTGAACACTTGTGGAGCCATTATAGACTGTAAGAGGGAGAAAATTTTAACTAAATTTGATGGAGAATCTTATGAGTTTTATTTTTTGAAATTTGCTAATGTTCCTTATGAAAATGAACTTCCTAATGAGGATTTTAGAGTTGAACACCTTGCTTCTATTTCTCTTGCTCCTAATAATGCTTTGCAGCAATTTATGGAAGACCACGAAAGCGAGACCTTCATGGAAGAAAGAAATGAGATTGACGAGATTCTCCGTCGTCAACCCAAGATGCTTAAGCATAATGATGCAGCCCGTCCAACGGATGCTCCTACATCT
Organism: Avena eriantha; assembly: GCA_910589775.1. Taxonomy (NCBI): domain Eukaryota; kingdom Viridiplantae; phylum Streptophyta; class Magnoliopsida; order Poales; family Poaceae; genus Avena; species Avena eriantha. The sequence continues at coordinate 270,064,518 of OU342741.1, read as the reverse complement.
ACACCACAAAGTCCCGCAAGTGGGCCCATGACTCGTGCTCGAGCCAAGCTTCTCCAAGCTAAGGTGAATTCGCTCTTGTATTCATGTGACTTTGATACACCCTTGGATGGCTTGCTACTTCATGCCCCGACACTATGCATCATCAGGTACGAAGACACGAGTCGGAGGAGCGACACGGCCGCCAACAGCTGCTAGGAGACTGCGGTACTACCGGCTCCTAGAAGCGGTACTACCACTCATGGACAACAGTACTACCGCCCCGGGCAAAGAGATGGACCCGATGCCCCAGATCCCATCGGTACTACCGCACTTAGCAAGCAGTACTGTCGTGCGCACCTGAAGACTCGTGCCAAAGATTCTGCCCGCTCTGGTACTACCGCACCCTTCCAGCGGTACTACCGCATCTGATTGGTACTACCACTGAACCAACCGGTACTACCGGACACCCCAGGGCCTGCGTGCTCCAGCTCGGCCCTTTGGCCTTGTAACGCACCCTTTTGATACTTTAGTTGCCTAAACTACCCTTGAACTTGTGGCTGGCCTATATATAGCCCCTCACCTCTATTGTAAACCCTAGGCATGATATTTGGAATTAGTGGAAACCCCTTGTGGATCTATCTAGTTCTTGCCACATGCTCCTTTGACAAAGGAGCACCAAATATCCCAAACCTCGTTGGAGTTTGCATCGTGCCTCCGCGTTGTACAAGGCCTAGGCATCGGAGTCCGTTTTCCTACCCGTCAAGATCTCACCAAGTCTCCCATCTCACCGTGCCGGTTCGAGAGAGAGTCCTCCGCCCGACGCCGATCCTAGGGATTGCGCCGGACCGGTCACCGCCGGCGTGAGCTATTGGTGTGTATCGTGGTTTTGTGTGTCTGTGTTCATCGCGTTCTTCATGCGTGCGTTCGTCCTATTCATCCTCCCCTCCTCTCCCCGCACTCCATCCTTGATTTGAAAGGAAATCGTGAAAGATCGGGCCACCCTAGAGGTTTGCCCCCAACATATTGGTATCAAGAGCTTCGTTGCTCACGATTTCCCCCACAATTTTTTCTTCTATCCACCAAAAATTTGAAAATCCCTAAAAAAGAGCCCCAAATTTTCCTTCGGTTCGATCTCTGGATTTGGTGCGTTTTTCGTGGTTTTGGTCCATAGATCTATTGCTTGGGGTATCGATCTACCTTCTTTGTGTGTCCCTAGCCCCAATTTTTTTCAGTTTACACCAATTTGAGGATTTTTGGGCCGATTCTGCGTTCAAGTTCAAGATCCAGGTGCCCAGGAATCCGCGAAGTGGTACTACCGCTAAAACGAGCGGTAGTACCGGCGAGCGGTACTACCAGCTGTTCATAGCGGTACTACCGGTCACCGGTACTACCGGACTTTTTGAGCGGTACTACCGCCCCTGCCTGACAAGAAATTTTTCACCACCATTTTGGTTCGCTAATTTTAGTATTGGCTCGTTCGTGTTTCGCATGCGTGTCGCCCAACTAACTTTAAGCTTCCGCAACAATATTCACATCTCGCGCTCATCGACACCGCGACACCGAACAACATCCCCAACACCAGTAGCAAGTCATCAATACCGAAGGTATAACTTGCTCCACCTTGTTAACCCTTCTTCCTTGTGTGTATCTATCCTATGAGAGCAGCTCATTTTGTGTTTGCCTAAGCATTGTGCACTTGTCCTTGGAAAGTGAGAGTGTGAGAGCAAAGACAAGAGTTAACATAGTAGTATAGAGAGGGAGAAAAAGACTCAAAAAAGAAAAAGAAAAAGCAAAACAAAAATAGAAAGATACATAGTCTCCCAATACAAAGAGAGTCTCAAGCTTGTAAGCAGAGAGAGAAAAAGAGCGCGACCGAGGCAAGTGCACAAATCCGTTGCTTATCTCTCTTTTGGCGAACAAGTTGTGGTCTCTCCTTGCGTTGCCACGACACCGAGCGTAGTCTTTGTTAGGACCTTTTGTGCTCATTTTCATAGTCGTGCTAACCACATTCGTCTTCACATGTGTGTATCTTTGTGTTTTGTAGATCGTTTCCTTGTCGCTTTGATCTTTGGTTCTCTACCACTTTTGACAATAACCTTTTCTTTGGATCGTTTCGATTGGTCTTCCACAACCCTAACCTTCCACCCACAGCTTTTGAGAGTTAGTTCTTTCTTTAGTGTGAGTTTTCTTTGCGATTCCACTTTGCATGCTTATAGCTCTCACTTGTGGTTTCTAGTTTGGTGCAATCCCCAAGGTGAGGTACAAGGCTAACACCACCATATTCCACTTCCATATACAATACTTGTGTGTTTTGCATGATGGATAGGCACGGTGAGTCAAGCCAACCACCTCCTCAAGAAGAAGAACATGGACCGTACATGACACACGCAAGTCACTTATTCGTCCGACAAGAGTTCCGCGAACGTTGCCAAGCCCTTGAGACGTGACAAGATGAACAATTTGGCGAGGCGCAAGCCGAGTTCAAGAACATCAACAACTGCTTCGACAGCCTACAACGACAAATGCATGCAATGCATCACAACTTTGGCCATCAAAATGAAGCGCTTCAACGCTCCGTCGCCGAAACAAACGACAATCTTTGACGCCTCATCGATGGAATGGCAAGACCACGTTCACGCGCATCAAGCTCTTCAAGTTCTTCGCGTAGTCACGCACCTCTTCAACAAGATCTTCATGCAAGTGTTCCAAGACGCAATGATGCCCCCGTGGTTGAAGATGGAAGTTCTTCGAACTATGTACCTTCCCCACGGCACGCCGCAACGTCAAGCTACGATGATGATTTCTCTTCAAGGCCACGAAGGCAAGAAGCACACCGTCATCATGCAAGGGCACTATTAATTCAACATGAGCAACCACAAGAAGAACCGCAAGTGCAACCGCAAGTCTACCACCATAGACCCCGACACATACTTGCCACAACAAGTGATGACTCCAATTTGGAGAATCAAGCTCGTCATCGACATGAAGCTCTACAAGATCCTCCTCCTCGTCATCACCGTCATGAACGTCAACAACGACACCATGGTCATCATGAGGCACCTCCTCCACCACACCAAAACATGGAGCATCAAGTGGTACTGATGAGGATATCTACAGGGATTATGATGATTCTGACTGCCTGAACTGGAAGGAAATACTGAGTCAAATCAATAATGATTATCAGGTGAATTCATTCTTAATTGAACCTGATGTTTTACTTAATGAGAACTTTATACTACCTAAGTCTATGCATCTTTGTATGATCAGGTTTATTGATAACACAAGTGTTGCGCGAGGAGGAGGAGAGTTGCAGCAAGAAGGACAAGCGCTGATTTCCAATATCAACAAGTGCGCGAGGGAGGAGCGGGAGGCAGGCGCACTAGGATGCAATGAGGAAATCACGTATGAGCAAGAGAGAGAGATGGCGCACCAAGAATTACATGTTTGAGGTGTTCCACGACGTTTGGACTGCGTGCCAATAAGGCCGAACCCATATATGGGTCGGTATGTATCAGTTTGAGTCGAACCGAGTCAGTTTGGGCCAAGTTATGGCTGTTTTTAGGCCCGTTTAGAGGGGAGGACGCCCCAGCCCTCTTATAAACCTCCGTAGCCATCACAAGTTAGGTTTTTAGAGACCACGTTAAAATATTTTGGAGTTGTTTCTTTCATAGAACCTCTGGAATCACCCTGTGTTCGAATCTGCCAACTATAATTGAGTGTGATCTGTTGTTCCATTGGGAATTAGTAGATTGCATACTACCATTCGTGGTCACGGCTGCGTGCGCAAGAGTGTGGTGTTGTGAATATCCTACAAGGTTCGAGAGCTGTTGCATTGGCATCAGGGATCGAGCGGGAGAGATCATAGCTACGCACTAGTTATCTATCATCCACCATCACCATCGCCAAGAGCTTGCTGAGAAGATCGGGCCACCCCATATCAGGTACAAGTTGAGCGATGCCTACCACGTCAAGAGGCTCAACACCATGATCTTCGCCGTGAGGCCCATGTGCCTAATCATCATCAACAACCGCGTCATGAGGCTCCACATACTCAACACCCTCATGATGTCCAAGCGCCCCAATGTCGTCAACAACGGCGCTAAGAGGAAGAGAAAGGTCCACAACAACATCAAGAGCAAGCTCCTCACCAAGGTCACGAGAACCAAGTTCCACCGCATCAACCACAAGATCATCAACAAGGTCAGCAAGCTCATCGCAATGACCGCAACAATGAAGAAACGTTTGGCAAGCTCAAGTTCACAATGCCCAAGTTTACCGGATCCAATGACCCCGAAGAATACCTCTCATGGGCACTCAAAGTCGACAGGATCTTCCGCATGCACAATTATAGCAACGAGAAGATGGTCGCCATGGGTTCGCTTGAGTTTGATGATTACGCCAACCTTTGGTGGGAACAAGTTCAAGTTGCTCGTGATGCAATACAAGAGCCGCCAATCACAACTTGGCATGACATGAAGGCTCACATGAGATCCCGGCTCGTCCCCGCGCACTACACGCATGACCTCTTCAACAACCTTCAATCGCTTCGTCAAGGGACAAATACCGTGGAAGAGTACTTCAAGGAAATGGAACTCAACTTGATTCACGCCAACATTGACGAGCGCATGGAGAAAACTATGGCACGCTCCCTTATTGTCTTGAATCACCCAATCAAGCGCATCGTCGAGTTCTAAACATACAACACCATGGTTGAGCTTGTGCACATTGCAACAAAGGCTGAACGTCAAGTGCAAGAGGATATCAAGTACAACAAGCCCAAGACGTACTTCACCTACAAGCAAGCTTCAACCCCTACACCAACACCTTTCAATGGTAGCTCCTCAAGTACCTCCAAGCCTTCCTTTAAGCCCACACTTCCTCAAGGAAAACTGCCCCCAAGTGGCAAACAAGCAAAGAGTGATGCACCTTTCAATGGTGAATGCTACAAGTATGGAGGGAAAGGACACAAGTCGGCCGAGTGTGGAAACAAGAAAGTGTTGTTCATCCATGACAATGGCGACGAAGAGTACTTGAGTGAAGATGAATTTGATGCCCGTGTCAAGGAAGGAAAAGCAAGGCAATGGGTGGAAGATGATCAAGAACTCCTAATGTGTGAACATGATGCAAGTCCATCGCTTGTCGACACAAGGATCTTGACCACTCAAGCACAAGAGCATGAAGACCAACGCTCCAATATCTTCCAAATACGAGCCGACATCAATGGCAAATCTATCAAGGTGATCATTGATGGAGGGAATTGCCACAACCTTGCTAGCACTAAGTTGTGTGAGAAGCTCAACCTCACCCTCCATCCGCACAAGCACCCCTACCACGTGCAATGGCTAAGTGACCAAGGGTCCGTGAAGATCAAGCATACCATATCGGTCTCCTTCGCCATTGGCCCTTACAAGGACACGGTGGAGTGCGATGTGGTTCCTATGACATTTTGTCACATGCTTCTTGGTCGACCATGGCAATTTGACAAGGCTTCTCTACATGATGGTTGCACAAATGTATACACCTTCAAATGGCTCAACAAAACATGTGTTTTGGACCCAATGACTCCTATCCAAATAATTGCGAACAATGCAAAGGCTTTAGCGAGGGCGCAAAGCACAACACCTACTTGTGAGAACAGCGGTGAGAGAGAGAACCACCTCATAGTGGGTGCGATCCACAAAGCCAAACTCGAGTGGAAAAACTAAGAGTGTTCTCCTTGCCACCAAACGTGAGATGAGAGATGTTCGGAACAACCCATCCATCTTGCACTATGTCCTCCTTTGCAAGGGACTAGCGCAAGGAACTAATAAATTAACCAATGTTCCTCCATCTTTGATGATTGTCTTGCAGGAATTCAAGGATGTGTTCCCCGAAGAACTCCCACATGGTCTACCACCTCTTCGCGGCATCGAACATCGCATTGACCTCATCCCCGGCGCACCACTTCCCAACCGCGCCGCTTACCACACGAAACCGGAGGAGACAAAGGAGATTGAACGTCAAATCAACCAACCCGTCTCCAAAGGTTTGATCCAAGTTAGCACTAGTCCAAGTGCCGTACCAGTGATTCTTGTTCCAAAGACGGATGATACGTTGCGGTTATGAATGGACCGCCGTCCAATTAATGCTATCACCATGCGTTATCGACATCCCAGACCACGTCACGATGACATGCTTGATGATTTGTGTGGAGCACTATTTTATTGAAAATTGATCTTCGTAGTGGTTACCATCAAATACGCATGGCTAAAGGTGATGATTGGAAAACCACCTTCAAGACCAAACTTGGTCTCTATGAATGGTTGGTTATGCCCTTTGGTTTATCTAATGCCCCGTCCACCTTCATACGCCTTATGAATCACATCTTGCGTTCTCTCATTAGAAAAACTGTTGTTGTCTATTTCGATGATATTCTTGTTTATAGCAAATCACTTGAGGACCATATAACACATGTCAAGGAAGTTTTGCAAATCCTTCGACACAAAAAGCTTTATGCTAATCTTCCCAAGTGCACTTTTGCTAAAGACAAGTTGATTTTTCTTGGATTTGTCGTTTCTTCGAAAGGAATTGAAGTTGATGTTTCCAAGGTAAAGGACATACGAGATTGGCCCATCCCAAAAAATGTGAGTGAACTCCGAAGTTTTCATGGGTTGGCCGGTTTCTATCGTTGCTCTGTGAAAGACTTTTCAACCATTGCTTGTCCTCTCAATGAGCTGACGAAGAAGAATGTCACCTTCGTGTGGGGAAAAGCACAACAAAAAGCTTTTGATGGACTTAAAAAGAGGCTCACCGAAGCACCTCTTCTTGCGTTACAAGATTTCACAAAAACTTTTGAGATAGAGTGTGATGCTAGTGGTATTGGCATTGGAGGAGTCCTTATGCAAAATGGACGTCCTATAGCCTACCATAGCGAGAAACTTGACAGTGCTCGCCTTAATTATCCAATTTATGACAAAGAGCTTTTTGCCTTAGTTTGTCTCCTTCATGTTTCGCAACACTACCTATGGCCCAAGGAATTTTTCATACATTCCGACCATGAGTCGTTGAAATATCTCAAAGGCCAAGCCAACTTGAGTAAGAGACACGCTAAGTGGGTTGAGTTCATGGAGTCTTTTCCGTACATTGTCAAGTATAAGAAGGGTAAAGATAATGTAGTTGCGGACGCTTTGTCTCGCAAACACAAAAGCCTTCTTAAGAGACTTGAAATCAACGTGTTGGGTCTTGAGGAAATAAAGTCTTTGTATGCTTCCGAACCGTTCTTTGAACCAATTTTCGCAAAGTGCTCCATTGACAAAGGAGTTGATGATTTCTATTTGCATAAGGGCTTTCTATTTAAACAAAACAAGCTTTGCATTCTGAAGTCGTCACTTCAACTTTTGCTTCTCCAAGAATCTCATGGTGGAGGCCTTATGGGTCACTTTGGCCGTGACAAGACTTTGGACATGCTCTCCACTCACTACTTTTGTCCCAAGATGAAGCGCGACGTGGAGCGCTACGTTCAACGATGCACGACATGTGTTCAAGCTAAGTCGCAAGCTAACCCCTATGGTTTTTATATGCCATTGCTTATTCCTCATACACCTTGGTGCGACATTAGCATGGATTTTGTGTTAGGATTACCTAGATCTAAGCATGGTCTTGATTCTATATTTGTTGTCATGAATCGCTTTTCCAAAATGGCACACTTCATATCGTGCCATAAGACCGATAATGCTTCACTTGTTGCAAATCTGTTTTTCAGGGAAATCGTCCGTCTTCATGGTGTGGCAAGAACAATCGTCTCCGACCACAACGTAAAATTCATGAGCTACTTATGGAAGACCCTCATGGCCAAGCTCGACGTCAAGCTACTCTTTTCATCCGCGTCGCATCCTGAATCCGATGGCCAAACTGAAGTTGTCAACCGAAGCCTCGGAACTCTCCTTCGTGTGTTGATCAAGAAAAACCTCAAGGATTGGGAGGAATGCATTCCACACGCGGATTTCGCCTACAACCGTGCCAAGCACTCAACAACCAAGATGAGTCCATTCATGATTGTCTATGGTTTCGAGCCCTTCACCACGCTTGACATCCTACCACCTCTCCATGAACGCACAAACATGGACGTCGAGAAGTGCGCACAAGCTATGAATAAGCTTCATGAAGAAACAAGAGCTACTATCGAGCAACAAGTCCTTCACCAAGCTTCAAGGTTAGACAAGACAAGAAGGAGATGCTTTTCCAAGAAGGTGATCTTGTGTGGATACACTTGAGCAAGGACCGCTTTCCCAAGGAACGAGATTCCAAGCTCAAACCAAGAGGAGATGGCCCCTTCAAGGTCCTCAAGAGAATCTACAACAACGCCTACATCATCGACATACCGACCTCCATGTACCTTGCAAGCAATAAATTCAATGTCAAGGACCTTTCACCCTACCATGGAGATGTTCAAGATGATAACCATGAAGAGTCAAAGACGACTCTTTCCCAAGGGGGGGAGCTGATGCAGCCTGTCCTACGGATGCTCCTACATCTACACCACCAAGTCCCCCAAGTGGACCCATTTCTTGTGCTCGAGCCAAGATTCTCCAAGCTAAGGTGAATTCGCTCTTGTACTCATGTGACTTCGATACACCCCTGGATGGCTTGCTACTTCATGCCCCGACACTATGCAACATTTGGTACGAAGACATGAGACAGAGGAGTGACACGGCCGCCAATAGCTGCCAGGAGATCGCGGTACTACCGGCTCTGGAAGCGGTACTACCGCACAAGCGGTACTACCGCTCATGGACAGCGGTACTACCGCCCCGGGCAGAGAGATGGACCCGAAGCCCCAGATCCCACCGGTACTACCACACTCAGCAAGTGGTACTACAACGCGCACCTGAAGTCTCACGCCGAAGCTTCTGCCCGCTCCGGTACTACCTCACCCTTCCAGCGGTACTACCGCATCTGACCGGTACTACCGCTCAACCGACCGGTACTACCGGACACCCCAGGGACTGCGCGCTCGAGCTCGGCCCTTTGGCCTTGTAACGCTACCTTTTGATACTTTATTTCCTAAACTACCCCTGAACTTGTGGCTGGCCTATATAGCCCCCCACCTCTATTGTAAACCCTAGGAATGATATTTGGAATTAGTGGAAACCCCTTGTGGATCTATCTAGTTCTTGCCTCATGCTCCTTTGACAAAGGAGCACCAAATATCCCAAACCTCGTTGGAGTTTGCATCATGCCTCCGTGTTGTACAAGGCCTAGGCATCAGAGTCCCTTTTCCTAGACGTCAAGATCTCACCGAGTCTCCCATCTCGCCGTGCCGGTTCGAGAGAGAGTCCTCCGCCCCACACCGATCCTAGGGATTGTGCCAGATTGGTCACCACCGGCGTGAGCTATTAGTGTGTATCGTGGTTTTGTGTGTGTGTGTTCATCGCGTTCTTCGTGCGTGCGTTCGTCGTGGTCAACCTCCCCTCCTCTCCCTGCACTCCATCCTTGATTTGAAAGGGAATCGTGAAAGATCAGGCCACCCTAGAGGTTTTCCCTCAAAACATAACTTACCTGTGGAAATTTGGGTACCACATTACCACCTAAAAAGGATCCAGATTTCGATATGAAACCTTTACCTGATGATCTTAAATATGCTTACATTGATGATAAGAAAATATATCATGTTATTATTAGTTCTAAACTTTCAGGAAAGGAAGAGGAAAGATTATTGGAAGTATTGAAGAAACACTGAGGAGCTATGGGATATACCCTTGATGATTTAAAGGGGATTTCTCCTACTATATGTCAGCACACTATCAACATAGAACCCGATGCAAAACCAGTGGTAGAACATCAACGTCGTTTAAATCCTAAGATGAAGGAAGTGGTAAAAAATGAGGTATTAAAACTCCTTGATGCTGGTATTATTTCCTATTGCTGATAGTGAATGGGTTAGTCATGTTCATTGTGTCACTAAGAAAGGAGGAATTACTATTGTGCCTAATGAGAATAATGAGCTTATCCCCCAAAGAGTGGTACTTGGTTATAGGATGTACATTGACTTCAGAAAGGTTCACAAAGTTACTAAGAAAGCTCATTCCCCACTACCTTTTATTGATCAAATGTTAGAAAGGTTGTCTAAAAAGACTCATTTTGGCTTTCTTGATGGATACTCTGGGTTCTCTCAAATTGCTATTAAACAACAAGATCAAGAAAAAACTACTTTTACATCCCTTATTGAACCTATGCTTATAGGTGTATTCCTTTTGGTTTGTGTAATGGTCCTGGTACTTTTCAAAGATGCATGCCTTCTATCTTTCATGGTTTTTGTGAGGAAATTGTGGAAGTATTCATGGACGAATTTTCCGTCTATGGAACTTCTTTTGATAATTGTCTGCACAACCTTGATAAAGTCTTGCAGAGATGTGAAGCAACTAATCTTGTTCTTAATTGGGAGAAATGCCACTTCATGGTTAATGAAGGAATTGTCCCTGGACATAAAATTTCCGAAAGAGGCATTGAAGTTGACAGAGCCAAAGTTGAAGCAATTGAGAAAATGCCCTATCCTAGAGATGTCAAGGGTATTCGTAGGATTCTTAGTCATGCTAGTTTCTATAGAAGGTTTATTAAAGATTTCTCTAAGATATCAAAACCCCTTACTAATCTTCTCTAAAAAGGTGTACCTTTTGTTTTTGATGATGATTATAAGAAAGCTTTTGAAACTCTAAAGAAAGCTTTAACTACAGCTCCTATTGTGATGCAGCCTGTCCTATGGATGCTACTACATCTACAACGCCAAGTCCATGCTCGTCCCCAAGTCACCCAAGAAGACAGACGCGAGCGGTACTACTGCTCCCAACAGCGGTACTACCGCGCCCCAGTACTACCGCTCAGCCTTAGCGGTACTACCGGCCATGACTAAAGCCCACGCCATTGCCTCTGGATGCCCCGGTACTAGCTTGCGGTACTACTTCCCCCAAGCGGTACTACCGGCTACACAACCGATACTACCGGACCTGGAGCTCGACAACAGCTGAAGCCCGGAGCTACCATCCCCTAAAGCTGATGTAGCCCGACCTTCGGTCGTTACCACATCATGGTCTCCAATTATGCCAAGTCGCCATGGACTCCAAAGGTGAATCCGTTCCTCTATGCGAACCCACTTTGATGAGGATATATACATGGATTATGATGATTCTGACTGCCTGAACTGGAAGGAAATATTGAGTCAAATCAATAATGACTATCAGGTGAATTTATTCCTAATTGAACCTGATGTTTTATTTAATGAGAACTTTATACTACCTAAGTCTATGCATCTTTGTATGATCAGGTTTATTGATAACACAAGCATTGCACGAGGAGGAGGAGAGTTGCAGCAAGAAGGACAAGCGCTGATTTCCAATATCAACAAGTGCGCGAGGGAGGAGCGGGAGGCATGTACACTAGGAGGCAATGAGGAAATCACGTATGAGCAAGAGAGAGAGATGGCGCACCAAGAATCACATGTTTGAGGTGTTCCACGACGTTTGGACTACGTGCCAATAAGGCCGAACCCATATATGGGTCAGTATGTATCAGTTTGAGTCGAACCGAGTCAGTTTGGGCCAAGTTATGGCTGTTTTTAGGCCCGTTTAGAGGGGAGGACGCCCCAGCCCTCATATAAACCTCCGTAGCCGTCACAGGTTAGGGTTGAGACCACATTAAAATATTTTGGAGTTGTTTCTTTCATAGAATCTCTAGAATTACCCTGTGTTTGAATCTGCCAACTATAATTGAGTGTGATCTGTTGTTCCATTGGGAATTAGTAGATTGCATACTACCGTTCATGGTCACGGCTGCGTGTGCAAGAGTGTAGTGTTGTGAATATCCTACAAGGTTCGAGATCTGTTGCGCTGGCATCAGGGATCGAGCGGGAGAGATCATAGCTACGCACTAGTTATCTATCATCCACCATCATCATCGCCATCCGCTTACTTAGAAGATCGGGCCACCCCATATCATCTTGGTATCAAAGCTCCTCGTTGCCTCGGTAAGCAATCCACAATCCATCCATAGATTAGAGAGTGTTTTTCATCCTATACAGAAAAAGCCCCACAAAAAGAGTTGCCATAGCCTAGATTACATCGTATTCGAGTAATAGTTGTTGGTCGCGTTCCTCTATTAGATTAGATCTAGATCTGTTCTTCGTAGATTTGTTTTCTAGTTGTTCTAGTTGTTTTCCACCATCTTTTTCCGCTACCATCAAGTCAGATCCGATCCAAGTAAAGAGTCCTAGTTGTGTACTACTTGGCGAGTCGGAATAAAAAAAATCGGCTCGCTGCCTCACGCCTGACCGCAGACAGGTCTGTGCTCCAGCGTGACAAAAAAATTCCGAAAAAAAAAATCGAACCGTCGCCTTACCACAGACTAGTCTGTGCTAGTACGAGAAAAAAAATTTCTACCGCCATCCTGCCGCGGCAGGATTTTAGGCCGTTTTTCTGCCGTGGCAGAGACCAATTCTCAGGTCAATTTTTTTTCTTTTTTTGTTTATTTTTTTTACTGAGTGCACATAGCGTACCTATCCTTGTGAGCCTTAGTAAGCCTTTCTTTGTGTCTAAAACTATCCTACGAGACTAGCGTGCTTAGTGCTCTGCGGGCTGCTCAGTTTGGAGTCTTGTGCCCGTTTCATTGAGACATTTGTAGCGTCTCTCCTTGTGCATTGCAACACGAGCATTCCTCCCACATACCTTACTTTTTTGAGCTCATTTTCATAGTTGCAATTGCCCCATTTATCTCCACCGTGTGTGTTTCCGTGGATCTATGTCATACGATCAGCACTAGGACTTGTTTGCGGTGTAGATAGGATACCATACCTATAGCTCCACCATAAATAACATGTGTGCCCTGTGATCGTTCTCTATAACTTTGATATTCACTTCATCACATCAGTGCATCAGTTTTTGATTTCGTTTGGTAGATCATCTCTATTCACTTTGGAACGGTAAGATCTCCTTTCTTATCAGTTGTGAGTGAGTTGTGAGAGTTTCCACCATACTGATTTTGATTTGTGCACTAATGTACTAATCATGTCTTCTAGTAGTGTTGATGTGATGCAGAAAATGGAGGCAGGTGATGTTACAAATAATGTGGAGACGTATAGTTACAAATTCATCGACAATTGTCATTGTAGTGGAACTTTTTGGAAGGAAGAACGCAGTATTTTTGATGGTGATGGTCTTTTCCACCATAGTGTGATGATTCGTGAGCGATGTGCTTCCATTACCATTAATAGTAACTCTACTATTAATTTGATCAGCGTTGAAGTTGTACAAAAGTTGCAGCTACCCACATGTGCCCGTGCGGTGCCATATCTCTTGCATTCATCGTATGGCACATTGCTGATTTCACACACCTCTGATGTTCCTATGACTTTTAAAGAGCATACTGAGATTGTGCGCTGTGATGTATCTCCTATACCACTTGATTCTTTACACATACTATTGGGAGAACCTTGGAGCAAAAGGTTTGACGCTCAAATATGTCCTGTTGTTGGAAGGATTTCTTTCAAATGGAACATGAAGAGGCGTGTTATGCTCAGGATTTCAGCCGACAAATTTCATGAATATCATCTTCTTCGCAAGGAGAGGACAAAAGAGTTCAGTTTGTCTGCTAAGTACAAGGTCATGATGAATGGTGACAATTCTATTATTTGTCATCTTGAACACGGTGTGCATTAAAACCCATGTGAGAATGAGAGCCACATAGCCAAGCTGAGTGAGAGTGTTATCAAAAGTGAGCTGTGTGATTCCACTAAACGTGAGGTTGAGAGCATCCATTCTAAGAGTATGATAGAAAAAGAAAACATCAGTGTAGTAGATGCTAATACATGTGAGGATATTTCTACTAATGTAATCATCTCTACTCCTGGTATTGTTTCTTGTGCTATGCAGGTTGCTTTTGAAGAAAGCGAGCAATCTATTTTACAACCTCCATCGTCGGACTATGCATTGTCACTTGCGGCGGATGTTTTAGTACCTACTACAACTGAGGAGATTGTTGATGACATTGGTACTGTTTTGGAGCTTCAGCCAACATGTGCGACATATTGTGAGTCTATTCCTTTACTGAAGCCTCCTTGTGATTTGCCTTGCACTACTGTTTCAGCACCATGTGATAGTTTACCAAATTCAAATTTTGATCATGTGGTACTGATAACACATAAGGAAATACTTGCTCGAATACCACCTACTAATATTGTGTATTCCATCATGCTAAATGAACCTATGAGTATGAGTTGTGCTATGGATAAGATTTCTGAAATTTCATTTCTGAATTCTAGCACATATTCTCCTTGTTTCACTTTCAATCTGATTGGTGAATATAGCATGCATGAAAATTTTCTTGTGGATCACATATGCATTACTTCTGATAGAATCGCTGAACTGAAACATGCTGTTTTCAGCCATACATCACAAAATGTTTGCTATGGGACAATAGCTCATGTTCTAGATATTATGGAAATACATTCTGGTCTAGTTGATATATTGCAACAACCACAAGTAATTTTACCTATGTTGGATTGTTCTAATCTTGCTAGAATAGGACCCAAGTTTTCATATTCACTATGTTTGTCCCAAAAGTCTTTGTCTAGTTTTGTTACTACTTTAGACTTCCTTGATATTTGCAAATTGAGTTGCATTTTACATAGTGGACAACATGATCATGTTCATAATAATCAGAGTAGCGCAGTTGAAGCATGTCATGATTCAATTTGGTTTTCAGACATATTGAATTGGTTTGATCTTGTTCACAAATTTGATCATAGATCTTCTTTGAGAAAACTGAATTTAATATTGAAGAACATGACTATCTATTTAGTTGTTTTTCACCATGATCATGATTCTTTGTACTTCACTTATACCTGCAATTTAAGTTGCTTGATGTATACTGGACATACTTTTCATGTGAACAACAATAATACAACATGTTATATATACATATACTTTGCGTACACGTTGTTCTTTTTGTTTCTCCCACTTTTAGCTTACCCAAAGCCGAGGACGGCTTTTCATGAAGAAAGGGAGGATGATGAGGATATATACATGGATTATGATGATTCTGACTGCCTGAACTGGAAGGAAATATTGAGTCAAATCAATAATGACTATCAGGTGAATTTATTCCTAATTGAACATGATGTTTTATTTAATGAGAACTTTATGCTACCTAAGTCTATGCATCTTTGTATGATCAGGTTTATTGATAACACAAGCTTTGCGCGAGGAGGAGGAGAGTTGCAGCAAGAAGGACAAGCGCTGGTTTCCAATATCAACAAGTGCGCGAGGGAGGAGCGGGAGGGATGTGCACTAGGAGGCAATGAGGAAATCACATATGAGCAAGAGAGAGAGATGGCGCACCAAGAATTACATGTTTGAGGTGTTCCACGATGTTTGGACTATGTGCCAATAAGGCCGAACCCATATATGGGTCGGTATGTATTAGTTTGGGCCAAGTTATGGCTGTTTTTAGGCCCGTTTAGAGGGGAGGACGCCCCAGCCCTCATATAAACCTCCGTAGCCGTCACAAGTTAGGGTTGAGACCGCGTTAAAATATTTTAGAGTTGTTTCTTTCATAGAACCTCTGGAATTACCCTGTGTTCGAATCTGCCAACTATAATTGAGTGTGATCTGTTGTTCCATTGGGAATTAGTAGATTGCATACTACCGTTCGTGGTCACGGCTGCGTGCGCAAGAGTGTGGTGTTGTGAATATCCTACAAGGTTCGAGATCTGTTGCACTGGCATCAGGGATCGAGCGGGAGAGATCATAGCTACGCACTAGTTATCTATCATCCACCATCATCATCCCCATCCGCTTACTGAGAAGATCGGGCCACCCCATATCACACTTCCAACCCTCTTGAATGGTATACTACTTCATACTCTGTCCCATATCAATGATAGGTTCACACCAACAAGTACGGAGGCATGGGAGGAAGCCTAGAGCACCAAGAACGACAAGACGAAGGCTTGGAAGAGAAGATGGACAAGGAGCAGCAAGCTCCAGAACTGGAGTCTCCGCCGTCATCGCCCCGGAGAGTCCGCCCGGAACCAGCCGATGTGTCCGGCGCAGTCGGACTGTCCGGCGCGACTCGGCCGGATTGTCTGGCCGGCCCCAGCCCCAACCTGGCGTGGACATTCTGAGGTCCAGTTCGGACACTACCTGGAGTGTCCAGCTACCCCGGACTGTCCGGCCCAAGTGATGGGCCTGCGAGCCAACAGCTGGGACCTTGGCCCATGTACTCCTCTATTTCGCACCAAACCCTAGTTTTATGCCCAAACTACCCCTGAACTTGTGGTTGGCCTATAAATAGAGCCGCCACCCCTCATTGTATCCCTTAGGCATAGATGATAGACTAAAGACAACCCCCATTGTGGAATCTCTAGTTTTGCCTCGCCCCTTCTACCAAAGGGGATCAACTATCGTCACCACCTCGTTGGAGTTTGCATCGTGCCTCCCTCGTTGTACAAGGCCTTGGTATCGGTGTCCCTTTGCCAAGACGTCAAGACCCTCTCTAAGGTGTTCTTCCCTCTCCGCTTGGGATTGACGGGAGCACATTGACCGATCTTTCCATGCGAGGATTCTATCGGACCGGTGGCCACCGGTGAGAGAAATCGGCCTTGTATCGTGTGTGTTTTGCGTGTGTTCATCGTGTTCTTCGCGAGGTGTGCGTCCGCTTCCGCTACCTTCTCCATCTTCCCTCGCTTTCCCATCGATTTGACCACGAGATCCGTGAAGATTGGGCCACCCTAGAGGTTTGCCCTCATCATCTGGCATCAGAGCCCAAGTTGCCACGGATTTCCCCTCGTTCTCCCCCACCAAATTTTTTCTTGAAAAACCACAAAAATAGCCACAAATTCGAGTGGACCTTGTGTCAACCCACATCATCTGGTATCACCAGCTTTTGGTTGCCACGGATTTCTCCTCGATTTGGTCTTTTCCCCATAAATTCGAAAATCCCCAAAAAATAGCCCCAATTTCGTGTTTTGGACCGATCTATGATTTGAGTGCGTTTTGGTACGTTTTGATCCGTGGATTACTTGCTAAACTTGTTGATCTACCTTCCCCTGCGTTTCCATAGCCTAATTCCTTGATTTCGCCCATCAATTTGAGGTTTTGGTCCCAGTTTTTCCGCCAAAACTCGTCCCGTTCGTGTTCTAGAAGTTCTGGTTCGACCGGATCGGACTGTCCGGCCAAAACGGACCGGAATATCTGCCCCACCGGAGTTTTTGGCCTAAACTGACCGGAATATCCGGCCCGGCCGGACTGTCCAGCCTACGCGCACCGGACTGTCCGCCCCCTGCTGACAGAAAAATCTGCTTCACAGTTTTGAGCATAACTTTTGCATACGAACTCGGATTTTGGTGTTCTTTAGCTCGTTTTGAAGAGGAGAAGGAGCTCTATATCATCATATCCATGGTTCATGCTATATATTCCATCCAAATTCCATGATCAAGGCGGAATCCACCAATAAAGGGTGAAGATCGGCAACGAAAGGTATAAACATTCCGCGTCTTCTCCCCACTTGCTTTCCTTTGTGAGCTACACTATCTTTGCGTTCAACAAACACCTATTGAGACTAGTTCCTCCTATGATTGCTTGGGCTATGCACATTTGATACTTGTAGAATTCCGAGCAAAAGTTGTGAGCGCGCTATCTCATATAGTTATCTTGTATATTTGTTGGCACAAGGAAGGGGCAAGTGAAAAAGAAAAGAAAAGTGAAAAAATAGAAAAAAAAGAAGAAAAAGAAAGAAACAAACAAGTGCCTCATAGAACAGGAAGCGCAAGGTCGATGAACATCATATAGGTGGTACTTATTGTGCATATCTTGTAGCCCGCCAATATAATTGCAATCAAACTAGCGTCTCTCCTTGCACTTGTGCTACATGAGCTTATAGTCTTCGCTAGGTAAACATTTGGTTCTTAGCTCACTTTATCCGTCGCACAAGTCCCGTTTATCCCACCGTGTGTGTTTCCTTGTATATATTCTTATCTTGTGGATTGACTTGTTTTGCTTTGTGATCATCGTGGTTCTTTACTTGCTAAAACAATATCTTTCGGATTGTTCTTGGACACGCCACCTTCCATACCTATCCAGCATAACCTTTGTGTGTGTGTGTTTTTAGTGGTTAGTTGGTTTTGGTGTTCCACGTGAACTTCACTTTGCTTGGTTTTAATTGCTCTCAAGTGTTGCCACTTGCACGATACTATCTTCCAAGGTAAAGTAAGGTTTGACATTGCATCCCTAACCCCTACCACTTCCATATACGCCACTTGGTCTTGTGAATCATGTCTAGGAACTCCGGACCCAAGGATGATATCTATGAAGAATCTACGATGAGCCACCATGCCTATGCCTCCACAAGCATGGATGACATGATGGAGCACTACACCGACAATGGCTCCACATGCTTGGGTGATATGGAGTTCTACAACAACAATAACTCCCCAAGCATGGACGACTTCAAGAACGACAACGACAACCTCCTCAAGTCGCATCGACCAAGAGGGAGCCTCTACCTCGAGAGCTCCAAGGTCCACCATCACAAGGACAAGTTTGAAAGCTCCCTCAACAACTTAAAGAGCGACATGGATAACAACTTCACCAAAACCATGAGCATGATGGCCAAGACTAATGATGGTTTGCGCTCATTACAACGCCTCACCAAGAAGAGTGCCAAGGACAAGGAGCATCATCGCGAGCGTCATGTGGATGACCAAGTGCGCCATCTACATCAACCTTTGGCAAGGCACACCAATGACCTCCGTCGACACCATCATAAGGCGCCTTCAACTACTCGTGCCACCACCAAAAGGGCACCAAGAGAAAGCTCTCCTCCACGCCATCAAGCTTCATGCCAAGAGTCTACAATTCAAGATGGAGGAAGCCAAGTCCACATATGTGATGAAGTCGATCCGAGCACCGCTCTCGACAACAACATGAGCCTACTTCCACCACTACCACAAGATGGCGACGACAAGGTCGAGAATGGTGAGCATGGGACTTTCCCTTCACCAAAGGAGGCGCATGGAGTTGAGAGAACCAAGCCTATCCACATATGCTTGAGTGATGATGTGGTACCAATCCCATGTGAGTATGAGAGCCACTTAGCCCACTTGAGTGAAAACAAGAGTGAGATGAGTGACTCCACCATATGTGAGATTGAGTGCTTCCACTTGGAGGGCATGAGTGATACACCTAGTGAGTTGAGAGTGGTAGTTGATAGGTCATGTGAGACCACTTTGATTTCTAACGACTTACCCTCTACCTCTAGTGTGTTATCCCATGATATGCTAGGTTCCATGGATAAAGAAGCGCCAAGCTTGGAGATGATGATGTCTCCAACCAAGAAGATGTACATGTTGGATGAAGATGATGCCATCCCCATATTGGATGAAGAAGTCGCCCACATGGAGGCCAATACTACCACAACACCCATTTCATATGAGAGGTATGAACAAGGTAAGAATACGGGTGTTGATGATGCCATGATCCCACTAGTGGACATGATGACTTGTGATGATTGGCATGCTATGGATGATGTTTGTGATATCACATATGCTTCATTGATATTTCCATGTGATACTTTGCCTTTGCATAATGTTTACCATGTGAAATTATTTGATTGTGATGACGTTGCCATAGACATGCCATGCTCTAAACGTTACGTTGATGATATCATTACGTGCACTTTGTTGAACAATTGCTCTTTCCAATGTTTTGCTTGTAATGATGTTACCAATGGTACCCCTCGGATAATGCTTTGTCATGAGTGTTTCACAATTTCTCCCGTTGCTTGCAATAAGTTGAATAATTGCTCTTTCACTTGTTTTGCTTGCAACAATAATTCCCATATGGTTTCTATTGAGATGGCCCCCGTAGCTTTATCAAATTTTGGAGATTTTGGTAAATGCCATGATAAGCATGTTCCCCACTTGCATACTCACCATGCACCTATGTTACACTTGATTGACACTAATGGTGATGTGCACAGGAAGAGATACGTCATGATGGATGATGTGTTTCTCTACCATGCACACACCTTCTTCCTTTTGTGCTTGATGTGTGTAGGTACCCACAAGAGAATGTCAACCTCGGTTGAGCACGAGTTGACAAAAAGAGCTCTAGAGAGCATCCCCCAAGTGAGTTCAAGATCGAACCCAGCTCTGATACCTTTTGCATGCTTTGCATCTTTCATGTTGAACAATTGCTCTTTCCTATGATTTGCTTGCAAGCATGTTAATGGTATTCTTTCACCTTGTGACAATCATGTTTCGTTGCTATTGGATATTGATGCTTTGTGTGTTGCCACAAAAATGTTGAACAATTTCTCTTTCCGATGTTTTGTGTGCAACCATAATGCCATTTTGAGCATGTATTTTCATGAGAGCTTCCAAGTCTCTCGTATTGTTGTTGCAACAAACATAAGGACCACTTGCTCTTTCATATGGTTTGTTTGCAAACATGTTGTTTTTGCTTCCGCTTGTGATACTCATACCCCCATGATTTTGTCCTTTGATGATATGTGTATGGCATCCAACATATTGAACAATTGTTCTTTCCAATGGTTGGTTTGCACACATAATGATGTTGCTTTGGATATTCTTCCTCATGTATTTTTGCTGAATTCTCCTAGCTTTGCATCAAAGATGTTGATCAATATTTTAGTCAATTGCTTTGAGTGCCACACTAAGATGTTATATGGAGTTTTTGAGTTCCCACATTTGGATGATGTTCAATTAACTTCCATGCACTTTGACATTGCATACGCACTTCGGTTGTTACCACTTCATGGTCTCCAATTATGCCAAGTCACCATGGACTCCAAAGCTGAATCCGTTCCTCTATGCGAACCCACTTCCTACCCTCTTGAATGGTATACTAATTCATACTCTGTCCCATATCAATGATAGGTTCACACCAACAAGTACGGAGGCATGGGAGGAAGCCTGGAACACAAAGCACGACAAGACGAAGGCTTGGAAGAGAAGATGGACAAGGAGCAGCAAGCTCCAGAACTGGAGTCTCCGGCGTCATCGCCCCGGAGAGTTCGCCCGGAACCAGCCGGAGTGTCCGGCGCAGCAGGACTGTCTGACGCGACTCGGCCGGAGTGTCCGGCCTGCCCCAGCCCCAACCTGGTGTCGACATTCTGAGGGCCAGTTCGGACACTACCTGGAGTGTCCGGCTACCCCGGACTGTCCGGTCACTCTGACCAGGACTGTCCGGCCCAAGTGATGGGCCTGCGAGCCAACAGCTGGGCCCTTGGCCCATGTACCCCTCTATTTCGCACCAAACCCTTGTTGTATGCCCAAACTACCCCTGAACTTATGGTTGGCCTATAAATAGAGCCCCTACCCCTCATTGTATCCCTTAGGCATAGATGATAGACTAAAGACAACCTCCTTTGTGGAATCTCTAGTTTTGCCTCATCCCCTTCTACCAAAGGGGATCGACTATCGTCACCACCTCGTTGGAGTTTGCATCGCGCCTCCCTCGTTGTACAAGGCCTTGGCATCGGTGTCCCTTTGCCAAGACGTCAAGACCCTCTCCAAGGTGTTCTTCCCTCTCCGCTTGGGATTGACGTGAGCACGTTGACCGATCTTTCCTTGCGAGGATTCTATCGGACCGGCACTACAAGGATTCCGGTCTATTACAACAAAACCATTTGTTGCAATAAGTATCAAATTGTTGCAATAAGTACCTATTGCCACGACATGGCGTTCGTTGCCAGGCATTGCGATAGGACGCATGGTAATAGGTTATTGCCACAAAAAAACAATCGTGGAAATAAAGGTTGCTATTGCAACAGGCATATAGCAAGTTGCCACGTTTTTTTCCCGTGGTAGTATGCACTTGATGCCACAATTTGGTTTGTGGCGATAGTTTATTACAACAGATAATAAAACGTGGCGATAGACATTTGTGGTGATAACCTATGGCAACAACGCTTGTTTCATGGCACATGCTTTTCCGTGGCAATAGTCAATTGTAGCAATAACCTATGGCAACAAATCTTGTTGTGTGACTTTAGTCTTTTACCACGAACCACTATGTTTGGGGCATTAAGTTATGGCAACAACATTACAATCGTGGCAACCCAAAATTGCAACATGCTCGTTTTTGTGGCAATAAACACAATGCGCAAAAAGTTGGTGGCAAGAAGCTGTTGCGACATTATAAATGTTTTGTGGCGATAGTCTAATTCAACAAAACTGAATTTGGTGGCGCCAAAAAGTGTGGCAACAATCTGGTGCAACAAAACATGTATGTGACGACTGAGATTTGATGCCTGTTGCAACCAGGCATTCAATTACATGATTCAAACCATTTGTATAAAATGTAGATTCATACAAATAATTCGTATAGCAAATGTCCATCAAATGAAACTCAAATATAATTTGGGTCAGTTCACAAGAG
Source organism: Avena eriantha (assembly GCA_910589775.1). NCBI lineage: Eukaryota > Viridiplantae > Streptophyta > Magnoliopsida > Poales > Poaceae > Avena > Avena eriantha. The sequence continues at coordinate 270,042,112 of OU342741.1, read as the reverse complement.
CAATACATTTGGGTCTTTTTCGTTTTCCAGTTCTATCTGCAAATAGTACAACAACTAGGAAAGTTGGCACCATGTCACGCCACGCCTGTAGGCTGACTATGGGGTAAAGTATAAAATCTCTTTTTTTCAAATAAACCTAATGAGCCAAAACAGAGTGGATATACAAAGACATCTAATATTAAAGTAGCCTGATTAGAACTAGTAGGTACCTAAGAAAACTGTTCACTTGTCATAATTACACATGATGGTCGATATGTGACAGTATAAAGGCGGTACTCATATATGATACACTGGTAAGTTAGTTGGTGATATTCTACACTGCATTTGAAGTGGCAGGCCTGATCAAAATATAGACAATAGATGAAAGCCCACTGTCAGTACTAGATACTCCAACCCATTAGTGTAATGATTTCCATATCAACAGGGGCGGCAAACATTTTCTGTAGCTGGAAATCTAAAAAGAGATATTTCGAGCATGTCAAGCTAAACAAACACATAAAAATGAATCTATAATCTATGATCTTCCGAAATACACTATGTTGCAGCAGGTCTATGGTATCAAGCACATAAAGATAGAATAAATTTGAGTTGACTACATTATTTCCATAAAAAAATGAAAAGTTTTATGTACTTAACCATTACTACCAGAGCATAGATGCTCTCGATATTCTATAGTACTGATTACCCAATTAATTATGTAGACCCAACACTACCAGAGCATGGACACTCTCAATATGCTGTAACATTATCTACCTAAGCAACTATGTATAATTATCCTAGCTATGCTCTTTAGTTAATTGATGACCATGGCCAGAATATCTTAATTGAATCGCTACATTAGAAGCAAATAATCTGTAGTGGCAGGTTTTTACCACAATGGAGCTCCAAAATTCGATTCATCCAAAGTAATCCATGGCGATAAAAATAATATTATGCAAGCCTGTTCATGCATTGTGAGAAATTATGGAAGCTAGTTAACATCTGGTCACCATATAGTGAGCTACAATGCATATAACATTTAGTATTTATCCCTTGAGAATATGATGCACCAAATCTTTATATACTGCCATTTGTGGCCAACTACCAAAATGCTCCGTTAAAAACTTCTTGCACCATGAAAAACTACGAACAAAAAGATTGTCCATGGTTTAGTAGAAATAAATACCTTAGTTTTGTTTTCCTTTTTGCAGCAACCATCCTTAGTCCACCATAGATTTATACAAATTGCTTCACGAAGAATAGAAGATTTCTAATAGAATGTTCAGCAACACTTTTCTCGCATGTATCAAATAAGTATCACTACATTTTCATATGAGTGATGGAATGTTTCCTATATCCTGAAATAGGTACATGATACTTAGTCAATGCATCCTGACCATGCATGTTAATAAACTATGACAGCTAGTCAATATCTGCCCACCATGTAATAAGATAAAATGCATATAAGAAAGCGCCATACGATAAATAATTGATTGAGCTTCCTATCCAGCTTCCTTTGAAAAAATAAAGAGTGATGATTTTTACTACTTAACAGAAACAAGATTAGTTTTAAGAGTAATTATATGCATCCATCCCTAGAAATAATGTTTAGATTGTACCTCAACATGGCTTCTGTACTAAACACAGCTAATCCCATCTACCAGCAAGAAGTAGCCCCTGTAAAAAATCAAATAGACATAATAGAGAATATAAATGTCCAAAGAAAGTCCACAACAATATGTACTACTAACATCCAATTGCAGTTCACAGAACTAAACCCACTTCCTCAGCTTATGTGTCTTCCATTTTGTGCAAAGTCTTCCATAGAGGTGGTGACGATAGTCGATCCCCTTTCGTAGAAGGGGATGAGGCAAAACTAGAGGTTCCACAAAGGGGGTTGTCTTTAGTCTATCATCTATGCCTAAGGGATACATGAGGGGTGGGGGCTCTATTTATAGGCCAGCCACTTACATAGGGGTAGTTTGGGCATAATACTAGGGTTTCAACATAATAAGGGGGTACATGGCTGTGGCCTAGCTATTGAGGCGCGCAGGCCCAGTCCTGACCGGTAGTACCGGTCCTCGGGTCCGGCAGTACTGGACCGAAGCGGTAGCCGCTTCAGGGGGCGGTAGCTCCGGGCTTCAGCTGTTGTCGAGCTCCAGGTTCGGTAGTACCGGTTGTGTAGCCGGTAGTGCCGCTTGGGGGCGGTAGTACCGCAAGCCAGTACCGGGGCATCCAGAGGAGATGGCGTGGGCTTCAGTCATGGCCGGTAGTACCGCTGAGGCTGAGCGGTAGTACCGGGGCACGATAGTACCGCAGTTGGGAGCGGTAGTACCGCTCGCGTCTGTCTTCTTGGGTGACTTGGAGACGAGCTTGGACTTGGCGTTGTAGATGTAGTAGCATCCGTAGGACGGGCTGCATCATATTGTCCAGCCACCTGATTGGAATTTACCCTTTGAAATCATGTGTGATGCTAGTGATTTTGCTGTAGGTGCTATTCTTGGGCAACAAAATAGATAAAAAGTTAAATGTTATCCATTATTCTAGTAAGACTCTTAACGTTGTGTTGAGGGCAAACCTCTAGGGTGGCCAGATCTTTCACGATTCCCTTTCAAATCGAGGGTGGAGTGCGGGGGAAGGAGGGAAGGATGAACACGACGAACACACGCACGAAGAACGCGATGAACACACACACGCAAAACCACGATAAACACCAATAGCTCACGCCTGCGGCGACCGGTCCAGCGCAATCCCTAGGATCGGCGTCGGGCGGAGGACTCTCTCTTGAACCGGCACGGCGAGATGGGGGACTCAGTGAGATCTTAACGTCTAGGCAAAGGGACACCGATGCCCTGGCCTTGTACAACGCGGAGGCACAATGCAAACTCCAACGAGGTTTGGGGATATTGGTGCTCCTTAGTCAAGGAGCATGAGGCAAGAATTAGATAGATCCACAAAGGGGTTTCCACTAATTCCAATATCAAGCCTAGGGTTTACAATGGAGGTGGGGGTCTATATATAGGCCAACCACAAAGTCAGGGGTAATTCACGCATTAAAGTAGAGTTCTGGGCGAAATAGAGGGGTACATGGGCCATAGGGCCCAGCTAGGCTCGCAGGCCCATCACTTGGGTCGGACACTCCGGGTCGAGTGGGCCGGACAGTCCGGGGTGGCCGGACACTCCGGGTCGAGTGGGCCGGACAGTCTGGGGTGGCCGGACACTCCGGGCAATGCCCGGGCAGTATCTGAACTGGCACACAGAATGTCCGCGCCAGGTTCGTGCTCGGGCAGGCCGGACACTCCGGCTGCGCCGAACACTCTGGCTTTGGCAGCTTCAGCTCAGGTGCAGCTTCAGGGCTCATGGGTCGACACGGCGGGGGCTCGTACCTGATGATGCACAAAGTAGTGGTATGAAGTAGCATGCCATCCAAGGAGGTATCAAATTGGCACGAAGAGAGGAGCGAGTTCACCTTAGCTTGGAGGAGTTTGGCACGGGCACGAGTCATGGGTCCACTTGGGGGACTTGTTGGTGTAGATGTAGAAGCGTCCGTAGGACGGGCTACATCAGCTCCCCCTTGGGAAAGAGTCGTCCTCGACTCTTCATGGATATCATCTTGAGCATCTCCATGGTAGGGTGCGACGTCCTTGACATTGAATGTATTGCTTCCAAGGTACTTGGAGGTCGGTATGTCGATGATGTAGGCGTTGTTGTTGATTCTTTTGAGGACCTTGAAGGGACCATCTCCTCTTGGCTTGAGCTTGGAGTCACGTTCCTTGGGGAAGCGGTCCTTGCTTAGGTGTATCCACACAAGGTCACCTTCTTCAAATATCACTTCTTGTCCTTGTTTAACCTTGAAGCTTGGCGAAGGATTTGTTGTTCGATACTAGCTCTTGTTTCTTCATGAAGCGTCTTCATCACTTGTGCGCGCTTCTCGACGTCCATGTTCGTGCGCTCATGGAGTGGTAGTGGTAGGATGTCGAGAGCGGTGAGGGGCTCGAAACCATAGACGGTCATGAATGGACTCATCTTGGTTGTTGAGTTCTTGGCTCGATTGTAGGCGAACTCGGCGTGTGGTATACATTCCTCCCAATCCTTCAGGTTTTTCTTGATCAACACACGAAGAAGAGTTCCAAGGCTTCGGTTGACAACTTCGGTTTGGCCATCAGTTTGAGGATGTGATGCGGATGAGAAGAGGAGCTTGACGCCGAGCTTGGCCATGAGGGTCCTCCACAAGTAGTTCATGAATTTGACGTTGCGGTCGGAGACGATTGTCCTTGGCACCCCGTGAAGACGGACGATTTCCCTGAAAAATAGATTTGCAACATGTGAAGCATCGTCGGTCTTATGGCACGGCATGAAGTGTGCCATTTTGGAAAAACGATCCACAACAACAAATATAGAATCATGACCATGCTTGAGTCTAGGCAATCCTAACACGTAATCACCATGCTAATGTCGGACCAAAGTGTATGAGGAATAGGCAATGGCATATAAAGACCATAGGGATTAGCTTGCGACTTAGCTTGAACACAAGTCGTGCATCGTTGAACGTAGCGCTCCACGTCACGCTTCATCTTGGGCCAAAAGTAGTGATTGGAGAGCATGTCCAATGTCTTGTCACGACCAAAGTGACCCATAAGGCCTCCACCATGAGATTCTTGGAGAAGCAAAAGTTGAAGCGATGACTTCGGGATGCATAGCTTGTTTTGTTTAAATAGAAAGCCCTTATTCAAATAGAAATCATCAACTCCTTTGTCATTGGAGCACTTTGCGAAAATTGGTTCAAAGAACGGATCAGAAGCATTCAAAGATTTTATTTCCTCAAGACCCAACACGTTGATTTCAAGTCGCATAAGAAGGCTTGTATGTTTGCGAGACAATGCGTCCGCAACTACATTATCTTTGCCCTTCTTATACTTGACAATGTACGGAAAAGACTCCATGAACTCAACCCACTTAGCGTGTCTCTTGCTCAAGTTGGCTTGGCCTTTGAGATATTGCAACGACTCATGGTCGGAATGTATGATAAATTCCTTGGGCCAAAGGTAGTGTTGCCAAACTGGAAGGACACGAACTAAGGCAAAAATCTCTTTGTCATAAATCAGATAGTTAAGGCGAGCACCATCAAGTTTCTCGCTATGGTAGGCAATAGGATGTCTGTTTTGCATAAGGACTCCTCCAATGCCAATACCACTAGCATCACACTCTATCTCAAAAGTTTTTGTGAAATCCGGTAAAGCAAGAAGAGGTGCTTCGGTGAGCCTCTTTTTAAGTTCATCAAAAGCTTTTTGTTGTGCTTTGCCCCACACGAAGGTGACATTCTTTTTGGTCAATTCATTAAGGGGACAAGCAATAGTTGAAAAGTCTTACACAAAGCGACGATAGAAACCGGCCAACCCATGAAAACTTCGGAGTTCACTCACATTTGTTGGTATGGGCCAATCTCGTATGTCCTTTAACTTGGAAACATCAACTTCAATTCCCTTCGAAGAAACGACAAATCCAAGAAAAATCAACTTGTCTTTAGCAAAAGTGCACTTGGGAAGATTAGCATAAAGCTTTTCATGTCGAAGGATTTGCAAAACTTCCTTGACATGTGTTACATAGTCCTCAAGTGATTTGCTATAAACAAGAATATCATCGAAATAGACAACAACACTTTTTCTAATGAGAGAACACAAGATGTGATTCATAAGGCGCATGAAAGTGGATGGGGCATTTGATAAACCAAAGGGCATAACCAACCATTCATAGAGACCAAGTTTGGTCTTGAAGGCGATTTTCCACTCATCACCTTCAGCCATGCGTATTTGATGGTAACCACTACGAAGATCAATTTTCGAAAAAATAGTGGCTCCACACAACTCATCAAGCATGTCATCGAGACGTGGTATGGGATGTTGATAACGCATGGTGATAGCATTAATTGGACGGCAGTCCATGCATAACCGTAACGTATCATCCGTCTTTGGAACAAGAATCACGGGTACAACACTTGGACTAGTGCTAACTTGGATCAAACCTTTGGAGACGAGTTGGTTGATTTGACGTTCGATCTCCTTCGTCTCCTCCGGGTTCATGCGGTAAGCGGCGCGGTTGGGAAGTGGTGCACTGGGGATGAGGTCAATTCGATGTTCGATGCCGTGAAGAGGAGGTAGTCCATGTGGAAGCTCTTCGGGGAACACATCCTTGAATTCCTGCAAAACATTCATCAAAGTTGGAGGAACATATGTTAATTCATTAGTCCCTTGCGCTAGTCCCTTGCAAAGGTGGACATAGTGCAAGATGGATGGGTTGTTCCGAACATCTCTCATCTCACTTCTGGTGGCAAGGAGAACACTCTTAGTTTTTCCACTCGAATTTGGCTTGTGGCTCTCACTCACTATGAGCTCGTTCTCTCTCTCACCGCTCTTCTCACAAGTAGGTGTTGTGCTTTGCGCCCTCGCTAAAGCCTTTGCATTGTCCGCAATTATTTGGCTAGGAGTCATCGGTTGCAAAACACATGTTTTGTTGAGCCATTTGAAGGTGTATATATTGGTGCGACCATCATGTTGAGCAGCCTTGTCAAATTGCCATGGTCGACCAAGAAGCATGTGGCAAACTATCATAGGAACCACATCACACTCCACCGTATCTCTGTAAGGACCAATGGCGAAGGCGACCGATACGGTATCCTTGATCTTCACGGACCCTTAGTCACTTAGCCATTGCATGTGGTAGGGGTGCTTGGGTGGATGGAGGGTGAGGTTGAGCTTCTCACACAACTCGGTGCTAGCAAGGTTGTGACAACTCCCTCCATCAATGATCACCTTGATAGATTTGCCGTTGATGCCGGCTCGTGTTTGGAAGATGTTGGACCGTTGGTCTTCATGCTCTTGTGCTTGAGTGGTCAAGATCCTTGTGACGACAAGCGATGGACTTGCGTCATGCTCACACATGAGGAGTTCATGATCATCTTCCACTCGTTGCCTTGCCATTGCTTCCTTGACACGGGCATCAAACTCATCTTCACTCAAGTACTCTTCATCACCATTGTCATGGATGAACAAGACTTTCTTGTTTCCACATTCGGCCGACTTGTGTCCTTTACCTCCACACGTGTAGCATTCACCGTTGAAAGGTGCATCACTCTTTGCTTGCTTCCCAATTGGGGGTAGTTTTCCTTGAGGAAGTGTGGGCTTGAAGGAAGGCTTGGAGGTACTTGAGGAGCTACCATTGAAAGTTGTTGGTGTAGGGTTGAAGCTTGCTTGTAGGTGAAGTACGTCTTGGGCTTGTTGTACTTGATATCCTATTGCACTTGACGTTCAGCCTTTGTAGCGATGTGCACAAGCTCAACCATGGTGTTGTATGTTTGGAACTCGACGATGCGCTTGATTGGGTGATTCAAGACAATAAGGAAACGTGCCATTGTTTGCTCCATACGCTCATCAATGTTGGCCCAAATCAAGTTGAGTTCCATTTCCTTGAAGTATTCTTCCACGGTCTTTGTCCCTTGATGAAGAGCTTGCAGGTTGTTGAAGAGTTCATGCGTGTAGTGTGCGAGGACAAACCGGGATCTCATGTGAGCCTTCATGTCATGCCAAGTTGTGATTGGCAGCTCTTGTCTTGCATCGCGAGCAACTTGAACTTGTTCCCACCAAAGGTTGGCGTAATCATCAAACTCAAGCGAAGCCATGGCGACCATTTTCTCGTTGCTATAGTTGTGCATGCGGAAGATCTTGTCGACTTTGAGTGCCCACGATAGCTTTGGGGTCATTGGATCCGGTGAACTTGGGCATTGTGAACTTGAGCTTGCCAAAAGTTTCTTCATCGTTGCAGTCATTGTGAAGAGCTTGGTGACCTTGTTGATGATCTTGTAGTTGGGGAGGTGGAACTTGGTTCTTGCGTCCTTGTTGTGGAGCTTTCTCTTGATATTGTTGTTGATGAGGAGCTTGCTCTTGCTCTTGGCGCGGTTGTTCACGTGGTTGAGGTACTTGGGCCTCATGGTGGCGAGGGTGTGGAGCCTCTTGACGCGATGGATGACGAAGAGGAGGCTCGTTCCTCGGTTGTTGATGTTGGTTAGGCACATGGGCCTCACGGCGAAGAACATGGTCATGAGCCTCTTGACGTGGTGGGCGTCGCTCAACTTGTATCACTTGACGCTCCAAGTTTTGTTGATGTGGAGGAGGCGCCGCGTGATGACCATGGTGTCGTTTTTGACGTTCATGACGTTGATGACGAGGAGGAGGATCTTGGAGAGCTTCACGTCGATGACGAGCTTGATTCTCCAAGTTGGAGTCATCACTTGTTGTGTCAAGTATGTGTCGCGGTCGATGGTGGTAGACTTGCGGTTGCGCTTGCGGGTCCTCTTGTGGTTGCTCTTGTCGGATCACTAGTGCCCTTGCGTGATGACGGTGTGCTTCTTGCCTTGCTCGTGGCCTTGAAGAGAGGTCACCATCATAGCTTGACGTTGCGGCGTGCCGTGGGGAAGGTACATAGTTCGAAGAGATTCCATCTTCAACCACGGGGGCATCATTGCGTCTTTGAGCACTATGATGTAGATCTTGTGGAAGAGGTGCATGACAATGCGAAGAACTTGCCGAGCTTGATGCGCGTGAACGTGGTCTTGCCATGCCGTCGATGAGGCGTCGAAGATTGTCATTTGCTTCGGCGACGAAGCATTGGAGCGCTTCATTTTGGTGGCCGAAGTTGTGATGCATTGCATGCATTTGTCGTTCGAGGTCGTCGAAGCGGTTGTCGATGTTCTTGAACTCGGCTTGCGTCTCGCCCAATGGTTCATCTTGTCGCGTCTCAAGGGCTTAGCAACATTCACGGAACTCTTGTCGAATGATGAAGTGACTTGCGCGCTTCATGTACGGACTTTGATCTTCTGCTTGGGGGGTGGTTGGCTCGTCTCGCCGTGCCTATCCATCATGCAAAACACACGAGTATTGTATATGGAAGTGGAATATGGTGGTGTTAGCCTTGTACCTCACCTTGGGGATTGCACCAAACTAGAGACCACAAGTGAGATCTATAAGCGTGCAAAGTGGAATTGCAAAGAAAACTCACACTAAAGAAAGAAATAACTCTCAACAGCTTGTTGGTGGTAGGTTAGTATTATGGAAAGCCAAAGAACCAACCAAAAGAAAAGGGATAGTCAAAAGTGGGTAAAATCCAACAAAACTCAAGTCAAAGGCGAAGGTCAACAACTCAAAAGGGTGACGGAAACCTACAACTATATACACACACGTGGAGAAAGTTGGGATTGACACGACTATGAAAATGAGCTAACGAAACGTCCTAACGAAGACTAAGCTCGTTGTCGTGCCAATGCAAGGAGATACCGTGGCTCGTTTGCAAAGATTAAAAGTGAGCAACGGATTTGTGCACTTGCCTTGGGCGCTCTTCTTTCTCTCTTGCTTACAGGCTTTGAGACTCTCTTTTGCAAGGGGAGACTATTTTTCTTTTGCTTTTTCTTTGTATCTTTTTCAATTTTTTTTTGCTCTCCCTTGATGCTACCTAGTCACACTTGCTATTGCTCTTACACTCTCACTATCAAAGGACAAATGCACAATGCTCAAGCAAACACAAGATGAGCCACTCTCATGGGATAGGTACACACAAAGGAAGATGGGGTTAACAAGGTGACGCAAGTTATACCTTCTTTGATGATGAACTTGGCGTCGGTGGTGTGGGATGATGTTTGTGGTCCGTGGTGTCGATGAGCGCGGAAGTTGATGATGCGGAAGCTTGCTGGTAGTTGCTGACACGCACACGGGACACGAGCAAACAAAGCAGATTAGCCAATGCGAAAAATGAGGCAAAAATGTCAAAAATTGGTGTTACAGCCGGACACTCCGGTCTGTCTGGGTCGGACTCTCCGGCTAGGCCGGACACTCCTGTCTGGTTCGGCCGGACACTCCGGTCGGTACGTGCCGGACACTCTGGCGCGGGTTTCCTGCTCGTGTTCTTGAGCGGAAATCCTCGCCTTCGGTCCTCAACTCCGCGAAAAACTGGCCAAATCGGGCTGGGGAAACGCAGGATAAAGCTGGACCAACTCCTTAGACAAGGTTTGGTCAGATCAAAACCACAAATAACACTCCAAATTAAGAGATCGATCCAAAGGCAAATATGGGCTGTTTTTTGTGGGGATCTTTGAATTTTTGGTGGATAGAAGAAAAATTTGTGGGGGAAATCGTGAGCAACGAAGCTCTTGATACCAATATGTTGAGGGCAAACCTCTAGGGTGGCCCGATCTTTCTCGATTCCCTTTCCAATCGAGGCTAGAGTGCGGGGGAAGGAGGGAAGGATGAACACGACGAACACACGCACGAAGAACACGATGAACACACACACGAAAAACCACGATAAACACCAATAGCTCACGCCGGCGGTGAACGGTCCGGCGCAATCCCTAGGATCGGCGTTGGGCGGAGGATTCTCTCTCGAACCGGCATGATGAGATGGGAGACTCGGTGAGATCTTGACGGCTAGGCAAAGGGACACCGATGCCTAGGCCTTGTACAACGCGGAGGCACAATGCAAACTCCCACGAGGTTTGGCGATATTGGTGCTCCTTATTCAAGGAGCATGAGGCAAGAATTAGATAGATCCACAAAGGGGTTTCCACTAATTCCAATATCAAGCCTAGGGTTTACAATGGAGGTGGGGGTCTATCTATAGGCCAACCACAAAGTCAGGGGTAATTCAGGCATTAAAGTAGAGTTCTGGGCGAAATAAAGGGGTACATGGGCCATAGGGCCTAGCTAGGCTCGCAGGCCCATCACTTGGGCCGGACACTCCGGGTCGAGTGGGCCGGACAGTCCGGGGTGGCCGGACACTCTAGGCAGTGTCCGGGCACTGTCCGAACTGGCACACAGAATGTCCGCGCCAGGTTCAGGCTCGGGCAGGCCGGACACTCCGGCTGAGTCGCGCCGGACACTCGGGCTTTGGCAACTTCAGCTAAGGTGCAGCTTCAGGGCTCGTGGGTCGACGCGGCCGGGCCTCGTACCTGATGATGCACAAAGTAGTGGTATGAAGTAGCACGCCATCCAAGGAGGTATCAAATTGGCTTGAAGAGAGGAGCGAGTTCACCTTAGCTTGGAGGAGTTTGGCTCGGGCACGAGTCATGGGTCCACTTGGGGGACTTGTTGGTGTAGATGTTGATATGGGGTGGCCCGATCTTCTCAGCAAGCTCTTGTCGATGGTGATGGTGGATGATAGATAACTAGTGCGTAGCTATGATCTCTCCCGCTCGATCCCTGATGCCAATGCAACAGCTCTCGAACCATGTAGGATATTCACAACACCACACTCTTGCACACGCAGTCGTGACCACGAACGGTAGTCTGCAATCTACTAATTCCCAATGGAACAACAGATCACACTCAATTATAGTTGGTAGATTCGAACACAGGGTAATTCCAGAGGTTCTATGAAAGAAACAACTCCAAAATATTTTAACGTGGTCTTCAACCTAACTTGTGACGGCTACGGAGGTTTATATGAGGGCTGGGGCGTCCTCCCCTCTAAACGGGCCTAAAAACAGCCATAACTTGGCCCAAACTGACTCGGTTCGACTCAAACTGATACATACCGACCCATATATGGGTTTGACTTTATTGGCACGCAGTCCAAACATCGTGGAACACCTCAAACATGTAATTCTTGGTGCGCCATCTCTCTCTCTTGCTCATACGTGATTTCCTCATTGCGTCCTAGTGCGCATGCCTCCCGCTCCTCCCTCGCGCACTTGTTGATATTGGAAATCAGCGCTTGTCCTTCTTGCTACAACTCTCCTCCTCCTCGCGCAACGCTTGTGTTATCAATAAACCTGATCATACAAAGATGCATAGACTTAGGTAGTATAAAGTTCTCATTAAATAAAACACCAGGTTCAATTAGGAATAAATTCACCTGATAGTCATTATTGATTTGACTCAATATTTCCTTCCAGTTCAGGCAGTCAGAATCATCATAATCCATGTACATACCCTCGTCATCCTCCCTTTCTTCATGAAAAGCCGTCCTCGGCTTTGGGTAAGCAGAAAGTGGGAGAAACAAAAAGAACAACGTGTACGCAAAGTATATGTATATATAACATGTTGTATTATTGTTGTTCACATGAAAAATATGTCCAATATACATCAAGCAACTTAAATTGCAGGTATAAGTGAAGTACAAAGAATCATGATCATGGTGAAAAACAACTAAATAGATAATCATGTTCTTCAATATTAAATTCAGTTTTCTCAAAGAAGATCTATGATCAATTTTGTGAACAAGATCAAACCAATTCAATATGTCTGAAAACCAAATTGAATCATGCCATGCTTCAACTGCGCTACTCTGATTATTATGAACATGATCATGTTGTCCAGTATGTAAAATGCAACTCAATTTGCAAATATAAGTGAAGTATAAAGCATTAGCACAACTAGACAACGAATTTTGGGATAAACACAATGAATATGAAAACTGGGGTTCTATTCTAGCAAGATTACAACGATCCAACATAGGTAAAATTACTTCTGTTGGCTGCATTATATCAACTAGACATGACTTTAGTTTCATATTATCACAAATTTTAGCATATATCTCACAACACAAAATCGTCGACACACAACATGTATGGATGAAAATAACATGTTTCAGTTCAGCGATTCGATCACAAGAAAATTTTCATGCATGCTATATTCACCAATCAGATTGAAAGTGAAATAAGGAGAATATGTGCTAGAATTCAGAAATGAAATTTCAGAAATATTATCCATAGCACAACTCATACTCATAGGTTCATTTAGCATGATGGAATACACAATATCAGCAGGTGGTATTCGAGCAAGTATTTCCTTATGTGTTATCAGTACCACATGATCAAAATTTGAATTTGGTAAACTATCACATGGTGCTAAAATAGTAGTGCAACGAAAATCACAAGGAGGCTTCAGTAAAGGAATAGACTCACAATATGTTGCACATGTTGGCTAAAGCTCCAAAACAGTACCAATGTCATTAACAAACTTCTCAGCTGTAGTAGGTACTACGACATCCTCCTCAAGTAACAATACTAGATCGTGTGATGCAGGTTGTAAAATAGGCGGCTCCCTTTCTTCAAAAGCAACCTGCATAGCACAAGACACAATACCAGGAGTAGAGATGATTACATTAGTAGAAATATCCTCACATGTATTAGCATCTACTGCACTGATGTTTTCTTTTTCTCTCATACTCTTAGAATGGATGCTCTCAACCTCACGTTTAGTGGAATCACACAGCTCACTTTTGATAACACTCTCACTCAGCTTGGCTATGTGGCTCTCATTCTCACATGGGTTGTAATGCACACCGTGTTCAAGATGACAAATAATAGAATTGTCACCATTCATCATGACCTTGTACTTAGCAGACAAACTGAACTCTTTTGTCCTCTCCTTGCGAAGAAGATGATACTCATGAAATTTGTCGGCTGAAATCCTGAGCATAACACGCCTCTTCATGTTCTATTTGAAAGAAATCCTTCCAACAACAGGACATATTTGAGCGTCAAACCTTCTGCTCCAAGGTTCTCCCAATAGTATGTGACAAGAATCAAGTGGTATAGGAGATACATCACAGCGCACAATCTCAGTATGCTCTTTAAAAGTCATAGGAACATCAGCGGTGTGTGAAATCAGCAATGTGCCATATGATGAACGCAAGAGATATGGCACCGCACGGGCACATGTGGGTAGCTGCAACTTTTGTACAACTTCAACGCTGATCAAATTAATAGTAGAGTTACTATCAATGGTAATGGAAGCACATCGCTCACCAATCATCACACTATGGTGGAAAAGACCATCACCATCAAAAATACCGCGTTCTTCCTTCGAAAAAGTTCCACTACAACGCCAATTGTCGATGAATTTGTAACTATACGTCTCCACATTATTTGTAACATCACCTGCCTCCATTTTCTGCATCACATCAACACTACTAGAAGACATGATTAGTACATTAGTGCACAAATCAAAATCATTATGGTGGAAACTCTCACAACTCACTCACAACTAATAAGAAAGGAGATCTTACCGTTCCAAAGTGAATAGAGATGATCTACCAAATGAAATCAAAAACTGATGCACTCATGTGATGAAGTGAATATCAAAGGTATAGAGAACGATCACAGGGCACACATGGTATTTATGGTGGAGCTATAGGTATGGTATCCTAACTACACCGCAAACAAGTCCTAGTGCTGATCGTATGACAAAGACCCACGGAAACACACACGGTGGAGATAAATGGGGCAAGTGGAACTATGAAAATGAGCTCAAAAAATAAGGTATGTCGGAGGAATGCTCGTGTTGCAATGCACAAGGAGAGACGCTAGCAATGTCTCAATGAAACGGGCACAAGATTGCTTAACTGAGCAGCCCACAGAGCACTAAGCACGCTAGTCTTGTAGGATAGTTTTAGACACAAAGAAAGGTTTACTAAGGCTCACAAGGATAGGTACGCTATGTGGACTCAGTAAAAAATAAACAAAAAAAATAAACAAAAAAGAAAAACAAATTGACCTGATAATTGGTCTCTGCCACGGCAGAAAAATAGCCTAAAATCCTGCCGCGGCAGGATGGCGGCAGAATTTTTTTTTCTCGTACTAGCACAGACTGGTCTGATACCAAGATGATATTGGGGTGGTCCGATCTTCTCAGAAAGCTCTTGTCGATGATGATGGTGGATGATAGATAACTAGTGCGTAGCTATGATCTCTCCCGCTCGATCCCTGATGCCAATGCAACAGCTCTCGAACCTTGTAGGATATTCACAACACCACACTCTTGCGCACGCAGCCGTGACCATGAACGGCAGTATGCAATCTACTAATTCCCAATGGAATAACAAATCACACTCAATTATAGTTGGCAGATTCGAACACAGGGTAATTCCAGAGGTTCTATGAAAGAAACAACTCCAAAATATTTTAACGTGGTCTTCTCCAGCATATGGTGATAAATCAGCAACGTTGAAGCTGTTGCTAGCACCACCAAACTCCTCAATAGGTATATCAACTGAATAGGCATTATCATTAATTTTGGCTAGCACTTTGTAAGGACCAGCACCACGTGGCTTCACCTTGGACTTGCGAAGTAGTGGAAATCTGTCCTTGCGTAGATGCACCCAAACCATATCTCCAGGCTCGAACAACACTTCTTTTCTTGCTTGATTCCTTGCAGCAGCAATGCTCTTGCCTTTCTTCTCAATAGCCTCTCGAGTCTTATCATGTATTTTCTTCACATAATCAACACGTTTTGATGCCTCCATATCAACTCTCTCATGTAATGGCAGAGGCAACATATCGAGTGGCGTTAATGGCTTGAAGCCATACACCACCTCAAAAGGACAAAGCTGAGTAGTTGAATGCACAACCCTGTTGTAAGCGAACTTAACATGTGGCAAACACTCTTCCCACTCCCGCAGATTCTTTTTAATCATGGTCCTTAGTAGTTGTGACAATGTTCTATTCGCCACCTCCATTTGACCATCTGTTTGGGGGTGACATGTAGTACTGAACAGCAACTTCGTTCCTAGCTTCCCCCATAAGGTCTTCCAAAAGTAGCTCATGAACTTCACATCACGGTCAGAAACAATCATCTTTGGTACGCCATGTAATCTCACGATGTCCCTGAAAAACAGGTTAGCAACATGCGACGCATCGTCGCTTTTGTGGCAGGCAATAAAATGAGCCATCTTAGAGAACCTATCCACTACAAATATAGAATCATGACCTCTCTGAGTTTTAGGTAGACCTAGCACAAAATCCATACTAATGTCTTCCCATGGTGTAGTAGGTGCAGAGAGAGGTGTATACAAACCGTGAGGCTTCAGCTTGGATTTCGACTTGTGGCAAGTAATGCATCTGCTCACAAATCTGTACACATCACGCCTCATCTTGGGCCAATAAAAATGATCAGCAAGCATGAGCAATGTCTTCTCACGCCCAAAGTGACCCATCAAACCACCAGCATGTGATTCCTGCACTAAGAACAAAAGCAACGACGATTCTGGAATACATAGTTTGTTAGCTCAAAACAAATATCCATCATGTATATGATACTTATCCCATGCGTTTCTAAGAGCACATAAACGATATGGTTCAGCAAAATCATGGTCAGTTGCATAAAGTGCACAAATAGCTTCTAATCCAGGAATTTTAACATCAAGATTGGTTAATAGCATGTTCTTCCTAGATAGAGCATCAGCAACAACATTCTCTTTTCCCTTCTTATAATTAATGATGTAAGGAAAAGACGCAATGAACTCAACCCATTTAGCTAATCTTTGATGCACGTTTGATTGAGCTTTCAAGTATTTCAATGCTTCATGATCAGAATGTATGATGAATTCCTTTGGCCACAAATAATGTTGCCAAACTTCAAGTACTCTCACAAGTGCATACAATTCTTTATCATAGATTGAATAATTCAAACGAGCACCAGTCAATTTCTCAGAAAAATAAGCGATAGGCCGACCCTCTTGCATCAAAACGCCACCTATGCCTATACCACTAGCATCACATTCAACTTCAAATTGCTTCGAAAAATCAGGTAATGCAAGCAATGGTGCAGAAGTAAGCAAACGTTTCAATGTATCAAATGCAATGTCTTGGGCCACGCCCCATACAAAAGGAACACCTTTCTTTATCAAATCATTTAATGGTGTAGCAATGGTGCTAAAATCTTTCACAAAGCACCTATAGAAACCAACGAGACCGTGGAAACTACGCACTTGACTTACATTCATTGGAGTAGGCCAATTCTGAATTGATTCAATTTTAGATTGATCTACCTCTACTCCATGCTTAGAAACAACAAATCCTAGGAATATGACCTTATCTTTTGCAAATGTACACTTCTCAAGATTAGCATACAGTTTATTATCACGTAACACTTGCAAAACTTGTCTAATATGAGTGCAATGTTCAGATTCGGTGTGGCTGTATATGAGTATATCATCAAAGTAAACAACCACAAAACGACCAATAAACTCTCTCAAAACATGATTCATCAAACGCATGAAAGTACTAGGTGCATTAGTAAGACCAAACAGCATGACTAACCACTCATACAAACCGAATTCAGTTTTGAAAGCAGTTTTCCATTCATCCCCTTCTTTCATCCTAATTTAATGATAACCACTACGCAAGTCAATTTTAGAGAAAACAGCAGCACCACTCAATTCATCTAGCATATCCTCTAAGCGTGGAATAGGATGACGATATCGAATAGTGATGTTATTAATCGCTCTACAGTCAACACACATGCGCCATGTACCATCTTTCTTAGGGACTAAAATAACAGGAACATCACAAGGGCTAAGAGAAACACGAATGTACCCTTTATCCAGCAACGCTTGTACTTGCTTCTGAATTTCCTTAGTTTCTTCAGGATTAGTCCTGTAGGGTGCACGGTTGGGAAGTGTGGCACCAGGAATCAAGTCCACTTGATGTTCTATACCACGAAATGGGGGTAAGCCTGCGGGTACATCTTCGGGAAACACATCCCCAAAGTCCTGCAAAACAGAAGAGACACCAAGAGAAATAGGGGTCATGTCGTTAGAAACCAATACCTCGCCCTTATACATGAGCACAAGTGGCATGGCTGTAGGATCCTCATGAAACTCTCTCATATCCTCCTTGGTGGCTAATATCAATAACCCAGGAACTCTCTCACTTTTCGTTATATCACTCAGTTTAGGCTCAATTACATCAGGAATAGCTGTCACGCAATCTCGCCGAGTGGTAGTATCTTCCTTCAAGTTCACCTCTATCTTTTGGCGAGAATCATTCACAATTTCTTGTGGTGTCATTGGCTGCATAGTAATCTTCTTTCCTTTGAATTCCAAGTGATATGTATTGGCTCGGCCATTGTGTTGCACATGGCGATCATAGAGCCAAGGCCGACCCAATAGTAGGTGAGAAACAGTCATAGGAACCACATCAAAATCAATAGAATCTTTGTATGGCCCTATTTGAAAGTTCACTCGTACCATATGATTTACCTTCATCGCACCATTATTGCTCAACCATTGTATGTAGTATGGCTTGGGATGAGGTAAGTATGTCAAATTCAGTTTGGCACATAGTTCCTTACTTGCAAGATTTCTGCAGCTACCTCCATCAATAATGACCTTGCAAGCTTTATTTGGTCAAACTAGAGCTTTTGTTTGGAACAAGTTGCAACGCTGGGATTCCTCAACCGGTTGCACACTAAGTACACGTGAAGACACGACGATAGTTGGTGCACGTTCAGCATATGCATCAGCACCACCCTCGCCGTCATCAATATCATCATCAGAAGCTTCATCTCCACTTTCTACTTCACCTTGTTCATTAACAAACATAACCTTGCTGTTTGGACAATCCTTCTTGTAGTGACCTCTGCCTCCACAAGTATGGCACACCACATCACGAGTACCTGCAGTAGACATGTTGGAACCCGAGCTAGCAGCAGGAGCAGCGGGTTTCCGAGTATTAGAACCAAACGAAGGTGTACTTGCTGGTTTGGCTGATGGTGTAAACGGAACAGCAGCTGGTGGCATGACAGTGGGAGGTGTAGATCTGGCCAAAAATCTGCTAGAAGATGGAAATCGAGCACGTGACTTTGCCTCTTCAGCCAGCTAGGACTCGACCTCTCTAGCATGGTGCAGCAGCTCGTTCATTGTCTCATACTTGTGATAACGCACAATACTCTTGATTTGAAGCTTCAAATTGTTGAGGAAACGTTGCATCGTCATCTCTCGCGATTCACGAACATTAGCACGCTGCATAAGCATCTGCATCTCCATGTAGTACTCATCAACTGTCATTGTGCCTTGCCTCAACTGTGTGAGCTTGTCAAACACAGAATGCAAATAATTGGAGGGAACAAAACGATCCGCCATGATGGCCTTCATCTCACGCCAATCCCTCACAGGAAGTTCATTGTCGTTCCGTCTATTCTGCACAATAGCTTCCCACCAACGCAAAGCGTAACCATCAAATTCTGATGCAGCAAGTTTTACCTTCTTGTCTTCTGGGTAATGAAATAAACGCCAGACCTTTTCAATCTTCAACTCCCAAGTAATATAATCCTCAGGATCAAGCGAGCCATTGAACAAAGGAATTGAGAACTTGGGCTTGCCCAAACTATCATCAGCTGGATTGTAAACACGCTGGGCATGTCCAAGAGGAGCATACCCACGACCATACAGAGGAGCAGCCGCAGGTGCAGGGGGATTTGCTCGTCCCCTGCCACGATGTGGAGCAGCATCAGCCACACTTCCCTCATCAAAGTCCTCAAACCCATCATCATGTTGTGCCAGTCCGGGTTGGAGTGTTGCCTGAATCGCCTCAATGGAACGCTGCAAGGTGGCAAAGTTGACATTCATAGCAGTCAGCTGCGTCTGAATATTATTGATGGCTCCAGTATTATTCTCCACAGCATCTTGTATGTCGGTGATATTTCTATCAACAGACTCTCTCCAAGTAACAAGCTCCTCCACCTGCTTTTTCTGTGACACAATTTCATCATCACTCAAAGACATGATTAGTAAGTTAGTGCAAAAATCAAAATCACTATGGTCGAAACTCTCACAACTCACTCACAACTGATAAGAAGGAAGATCTTACCGTTCCAAAGTGAATAGAGATGCTCTACCAAACGTAATCAAAGACTGATGCACTAAAGTGATGAAGTGAATATCAAAAGTATAGAGAACGATCACAGGGCACACAGGTTATTTATGGTGGAGCTATAGGTATGGTATCCTATCTATACCGCAAACAAGTCCTAGTGCTGATCGTATGACAAAGACCCACGGAAACACACACGGTGGAGATAAATGGAGCAATTGCAACTATGAAAATGAGCTCAAAAAAGTAAGGTATGTCAGAGGAATGCTCGTGTTGCAATGCACAAGGAGAGACGCTAGCAATGTCTCAACGAAACGGGCACAGGATTGCTAAACTGAGTAGCCCGCAGAGCACTAAGCACGCTAGTATCGTAGGATAGTTTTAGACACAAAGAAAGGTTTACTAAGGCTCACAAGGTTAGGTACGCTATGTGGACCCAGTAAAAAAATAAACAAAAAAATAAAAAAAATTGACCTGAGAATTGGTCTCTGCCACGGCAGAAAAACAGCCTAAAATCCTGCCGCGATGATATTATCATCTTGGTATCAGACCAGTCTTCTCAGCAAGCTCTTGTCGATACAAATATGATATTGGGGTGGCTCGATCTTCTCAGGAAGCTCTTGTCGATGGTGATGGTGGATGATAGATAACTAGTGCGTAGCTATGATCTCTCCCGCTCGATCCCTGATGCCAATGCAACAGCTCTCGAACCTTGTAGGATATTCACAACACCACACTCTTGCGCACGCAGTCGTGACCACGAACGGTAGTCTGCAATCTACTAATTCCCAATGGAACAACAGATCACACTCAATTATAGTTGGTAGATTCAAACACATGGTAATTCCAGAGGTTCTATGAAAGAAACAACTCCAAAATATTTTAACGTGGTCTTCAACCTAACTTGTGACAGCTACGGAGGTTTATATGAGGGCTGGGGCGTCCTCCCCTCTAAACGGGCCTAAAAACAGCCATAACTTGGCCCAAACTGACTCGGTTCGACTCAAACTGATACATACCGACCCATATATGGGTTCGGCCTTATTGGCACGCAGTCCAAACGTCGTGGAACACCTCAAACATGTAATTCTTGGTGCGCCATTTCTCTCTCTTGCTCATACGTGATTTCCTCATTGCGTCCTAGTGCGCATGCCTCCCACTCCTCCCTCGCGCACTTGTTGATATTGGAAATCAGCGCTTGTCCTTCTTGCTGCAACTCTCCTCCTCCTCGCGCAACGCTTGTGTTATCAATAAACCTAATCATACAAAGATGCATAGACTTAGGTAGTATAAAGTTCTCATTAAATAAAACATCAGGTTCAATTAGGAATAAATTCACCTGATTGTCATTATTGATTTGACTCAATATTTCCTTCTAGTTCAGGCAGTCAGAATCATCATAATCCATGTATATATCCTCATCGGATGTAGAAGCGTCCGTAGGACGGGCTGCATCACGTTGCTCAAAAGAATTTTGCTACTGCTGAAAAAGAGTTTTTAGCTATTGTCTTTGCCTGTGGTAAGTTTAGACCTTATATTGTTGATTTAGAAGTTACTATTCATACTGATCATGCTACTATTAAGTACCTTATGACAAAGAAAGATGCTAAGCCTTGGCTTATTAGATGGGTGTTGTTTTTGCAAGAGTTTGATCTACATATTGTAGATAGGAAAGGTGCTGAAAATTTCAGTTGCTGATAATTTTTCTCGATTAGAAAACATTTCTTTTGATCCTATGCCTATTAATGATAGTTTTCCAAATGAATAGTTGGCTGCAAGAAGGGTAAGCTCGAGTCCTTGGTACGCTGATTATGCTAACTTTATTGTTTCCAAGTATTTGCCTCCAACTTTTATAGCCCAACAACGAAGGAAGTTATTTTATGGTTTGAGGCATTATTTTTGGGATGACCCGTATTTATATAAAGAGGGAGTGGATGGTATTATGCGAAGGTGTGTTTCGGAGTATGAGCAAAAAGAGATATTGCGGAAATGTCATGGTAGTGCCTATGGTGGACATCATGCTGCAGTAGAACCGCAAAAAAGGTGCTACAATCAGGTTTTTACTGGCCTACCCTTTTTAAAGATGCAATCAAGTTTGTCTTATCATGTGATGAATGTCAATGAGTTGGTAATATTTCTAGACGCAACAAAATGCCTATGGATTACTCTCTTGTTATTGAACCATTTGACTGTTGGGGATTTGACTTTATGGGTCATTTCCCCCCTTCAAAGGGGTATACTCATATCCTTGTTGCTGTTGACTATGTTACTAAGTGGGTAGAAGCCATACCTACGAAAAGTGCTGATGGTGAGACCTCTATAAAAATGCTTAAGGATATTATCTTTCCTAGGTTTGGAGTGCCTATGTATCTTATGACTGATGGAGGTTCTCATTTCACTCATGATGGCTTTAGAAAGACCCTTGCTAAATATGATGTTAATCATAGAATTGCTTCAGCTTATCATCCCCAAACCAGTGGGCAAATAAAACTATCAAATAGAGAAATTAAATCCATCTTGCAAAAGACTATTAATAGATCTAGAAAA
The DNA here is from genome assembly GCA_910589775.1 of Avena eriantha. Classification (NCBI taxonomy): domain Eukaryota; kingdom Viridiplantae; phylum Streptophyta; class Magnoliopsida; order Poales; family Poaceae; genus Avena; species Avena eriantha. The sequence continues at coordinate 270,019,947 of OU342741.1, read as the reverse complement.
AATCAGGATAAAAAGTTGAATGATGCTTTATGGTCTTATAGAATTGCTTATCAAAATCCTATGGAATGTCTCCTTACAAAATGGTTTAAGGGAAAGCTTGTCACCTGCCTTTAGAATTAGAACACAAAGCTTATTCGGCAGTGAAAGAACTTAATAGAGACTTCAAACTTGCTCGTGAGAAAAGATTGTTTGACTTAAGTTCTTTAGACGAGTGGACGAGTGAATCATATGAAAATGTTAGAATCTTTAAAGAAAAAGTTAAAAGATGGCATGACAGGAGAATTCTTAAGAAAGAGTTCCATGTTGGCGAGATGGTTCTATTGTGTAGGTCTCGTCTCAGATTTTTGCAGGAAAACTACTCTCAAAATGGGAAGGACCTTTTGTTATTGAAGAGGTGTATCGTTCAGGTGCAATAAAAGTTTCTTCCTTAAAAGATAACACTACACAAGTGGTGAATGGTCAAAGACTCAAGCACTATATTTCTAGAGATTCTTACAATGAAGATATTGATGTTATTCAAGTGGTGACTCCGGAAAAATTTATTAAAGACCAAATTTAGAGACCTCCAGAGTCTGCTTTCGAATAGGTAAAAGTTCTGGTAAGAAAAGATCCGCAGAAAACCTTCCAAGTTATATTTTTGCAGTTTTTACCTAACATGGGAATTAATGAGTCAAAAGAGGGACGGAAACGGAGCCCGGGTGGCTCACAGCACCCGTGGCGCGGGCCCACCTGGCCACACTACTAGGGGTTAGGCCACCCCAGAGCCCGTCTCTGACCCGTTTTCTCCTAGTACTTTCCTTTTGTTGTTAAACTTCGTAATATATAATCCCCGGATCCCCCGAGGTTCGTATATCGTGTTCTCGTCGTGTTTTCGTTTCAATCTGTTTATGACAGGAATATTCTTAGTCTTGGAGCCATAGTGTCCTCCTCTTGATCACCCAATGAAGATTCTTCTACGGACATCATCAACCCGTACGAGTTGAAGATTCACCCCAAGGAGTTGTTGCTGGAAGATGGGAAGGTATAGATAAAAGAGGTGCAGGGCCCTAAGGGATGGGGACCCCTTACCTTAGAAGTCGGACGATGACGAGAGAACACCACCACCACCAAAGGCGTAATTCGTCATCAGGTTTTGGCATCCCCTTGGTTTGTTCCAAGCTTGGGGGAGTGCCGCGGTATCATATCATTATCTTTTATCTTTTTACCATTTCAGTAGAGTCATATCATGAATAGAGAAGTTATCATATAGGATGGTTTGCATTGTGGAAGTATCTCCCCTCTAGTTAGTTATCTATGTATACCTTGGTGTGAGTTGCCGTTATGGAATATTAATGATAAGTTCTATCATTTACTTTTTGCACATCTTATTTTAGTTTGAAATTTCTGTTATATGATTGATCTTGTTGTTAGTATTGGTATCACTTTGGGATCATTAAGTAAATTTAGTTGGTTTTGGCAAACCTAGCTCTGGTCAGTAGCAACACTATTTGAGAATTGAATGAAAAAGAGAAAAGTACTTCTAAGAAATATAATTCCATCATCTTTCTTTCTTTATTGGTTCATAATCTTAGTATTCTCTAGTTAAGATCTTTTGTGCTTCCAAGGGAGATTGCATGTTTGTTTTTATCACTTGTATGTTTGTTTGTTTCCTCCAACTCTTATGCTTGCTACCCAGCCATGCTAGACAAAAACCTATACTGAGAGGGAATGCTTCCCGTGCATCCAATCCTTAAACCAAAACCGATGTCATTTGTGTCCACCATACCTACCTATTAGCATTGTTTCTATTCCAAGTAAATTCATGTTTTTATGTACCTTCAATTAAACTTGTTATATGAAAATTAGTGATTAAAGCTCTCACGAACTAGATGGCACACTTTACTTTCTTGCACTTAATAAACTTGAACCATTGTGCCCATCTATGTTGTGTATATGCTTGCGCTTTGTAAGTTGTGAATAAGAAGAACCATGTTACCATGGGGAACACTTTCAACATTGCACTCTATTTTAGTTGATATCATGTTCTTTTGCTTATGGATCCCAGCGGTGTGAAATAAAAGGGGAGCTTGTAAAGCTCATGGAGTTTGTATATGTGTTAGAGAAACGCCTAATCATGGTGGAAGCTTGCAGCATAACCATAGTGAGCAATCTGTGAAGCATCCTCAATAAAAAGGGGGAAAACCCTATACAAATAGCAAATAAAAGGATCGCTGAGATGCACATTGTATGTTGCCTTGTCATTTTGATATGTGAAAGCTCCTGTATCATCGGGCAAGGGGTACCTCGTTGGCGGTTCTTTATGATACACATGTACTTACAATGACAAGAACTTACTCATGACTAAAGTTGAGTAGCATGAGGACTAGTACTCGTAAGCAAGGGGCATGAGATTTTCAGCTTATAACCTGTCAAGCATATCCTCGTATTTGTTCACTTTAACTTTAATCACCTAAAGATGCTTACAATTGGGGTAATGAGAGCTGAAGGCTAATAAGTACCATAATTTTTGGAATCGCTTTATGAAACTTGAAATCCCCGCTTCCCTCTGCTAAGGGCCTACCTTTTACTTTTTAGTTGAGTGAGTAAACCTGTTCCTTTCTATCTCAAGCAAGTATTTGAGTTGTTGTGTTTCATTCATTCATATGATGATTTATTCAATCATGTTTCTTATGTTCCTTGTTTTGCACACTACTCTTATCTTAGTGAATATTTTTTGAGGGTAAACCTCTAGGGTGGCCCGATCTTTCACGAATCCCTCTCAAATCGAGGATGGAGTGCGGGGAAAGGAGGGAAGGATGAACACGACGAACTCACGCACGAAGAACGCGATGAACACACACACGCAAAACCACGATACACACCAATATCTCACGGCGGCGGTGACTGGTTCGGCGCAATCCCTAGGATCGGCGTCGGGCGGAGGACTCTCGCTCGAACCGGCACAGCGAGGTGGGAGACTTGGTGAGATCTTGACGTCTAGGCAAAGGGACTCCGATGCCTAGGCCTTGTACAATGCGGAGGCATGATGCAAACTCCAACGAGGTTTGGGATATTTGGTGCTGCTTTGTCAAAGGAGCATGAGGAAAGAACTAGATAGATCCACAAAGGGGTTTCCACTAATTCCAAATATCATGCCTAGGGTTTACAATAGAGGTGTGGGACTATATATAGGCCAACCACACAGTCAGGGGTACTTTAGGAATAAAAGACAAGTTCTGGACGGACTAAGGGGTACATGGGACAAAGGCCCAAAGGCCTCTTACATGCCTAGCGTCGGTCGGTCCGGAGACTCTGGTGTGCAGGCCGGAGATTCTGGAGTAGTCTCCGGACCAACCGAAAACGCTAGAAAAAGGCGCCCTCATGGGAGTATGCTCTGCGACGCTGCTCGTGGTAGCACGTGGATGATTTTGGTGCGCCCCGTCGAGTAGGGGTGTCTTGTTTTCTAGACACATGTAGTTCTTGTAGCGCTTCTGGATGTTTGGGTTGGGGCGTTCGGCGGTTTTGTTCCGTCACGGGACGTCTCCCAGTTTTTTCGTTTTTTGTCGGTTTTTTCTCTTTTCCGGTTCGTATGAACTGTGGTTTGCGTTGCTTGCACTTCTTGTAGGAGGAGTTCTAGTTACTCGTAGGACTAGAGGTAGTGCACAATAATCTATCTTGGCAGTGGCGCAGTGCTATAGTTACTCTTTTTCGGTCCTACTTTTCATTTTATCGGTCTTTTTTTTTCTCTTTTTCGGTACTTAGTATCTGCTTTTATTTTTTTTCTTTTATTTAATTTTGTTTGTTTTCTTTTATTTACGGGCAATGGAGATTTTGTGGGGTGTAATGGGAGGGGTCCTACTTTGAACAAAGTCTTTTAAGTTTACTGTTTTCAATGCTATTGTGTTTTAATAGAATGTGAGGCAGTGTAGTGTCTAATAGAAATGGAGGCAGTTCATCTATTTATACCGTGAGCATCTGCGCTTTGCTGAGCAGTGCACTGCTTACAGTAGGATTTCGAGTAGCTTGCTGGTAGCACAGGGTCGTAGTGCATTGTTTGTATCTTGGGCAGTGCATGGCGTGTAGTGCTGGGCATCTGCGTTGTACTGAGTCGTGCACTGCTTATAGGAGTCCATGCACTGCTTACCGGAGTAGTTCGAGTGGCTTGCTGGTAGCACAGTGAGGCAGTGCACCGGTTGTAGATTGAGCAGTTCATGGAGTGCCCTGCTCAGCATCTGCTCTGTGCTAGTCCGTGCACTGCTTAGACTAGAAGTTTGAGTGGCTTGCTCGTAGGACATAGAGGCAGTGCATAGCTTGTATCCCTAGAAGTGCGTGGCGTGAGTATTGTGCAACAGGAGGCCATGCACTGCTTACATGAGGAGTTCGAGTGGCTTGCTTGTAGGACAAGGAGGCAGTTCATTGTTTGTATGTTCAGCAGTGCACGGCGTGCAGTGTTGAGCATCTGCGCTTTGCTGGGTAGTGTACTGCTTATAGTAGGACTTCGAGTGGCTTGCTGGTAGCACAGGGCCGCAGTGCATTGTTTGTATCTTGGGCAGTGCATGGCATGTAGTGCTGGGCATCTGCGTTGTACTGAGTCATGCAGTGCTTACAGGAGTCCATGCACTGCTTGCCGGAGTAGTTCGAGTGGCTTGCTGGTAGCACAGTGACGCAGTGCACCGATTGTAGATTGAGCAGTTCATGGAGTGCCCTGCTCAGCATCTGCTCTGTGCTAGTCCATGCACTGCTTAGACTAGAAGTTCGAGTGGCTTGCTCGTAGGACATAGAGGCAGTGCATAGCTTGTATCCCGAGCAGTGCGTGGTGTGCAGTGTTGTGCATCAGGAGGCCATGCTCTTCTTACAGGAGGAGTTCGAGTGGCTTTCTTATAGGACAGGGAGGCAGTTCATTGTTTGTATGTTCAGCAGTGCACGGCATGCAGTACTGAGTATCTGCGCTTTGCTGGGCAGTGCACTGCTTACAGTAGGATTTCGAGTGGCTTGCTGGTAGCACAGGGCCGCAATGGATTGTTTGTATCTTGGGCAATGCGTGGCGTGTAGTGCTGGGCATCTGTGTTGTACTGAGTCGTGCACTGCTTACAGGAGTCCATGCACTTCTTACCGGAGTAGTTCGAGTGGCTTGCTGGTAGCATAGTGAGGCAGTGCACCGGTTGTAGTTTGAGCAGTTCATGGAGTGCCCTGCTCAGCATCTGCTATGTGCTAGTCCGTGCACTGCTTAGACTAGAAGTTCGAGTGGCTTGCTCGTAGGACATAGAGGCAGTGCATAGCTTGTATCCCGAGCAGTGTGTGGCGTGTAGTGCTGTGCATCAGGAGGCCATGCACTGCTTACAAGAGGAGTTCGAGTGGCTTGCTTGTAGGACAGAGGCAGTTCATTGTTTGTATGTTCAGAAGTGCACGGCGTGCAGTGCTGGGCATCTGCGCTTTGCTGGGTAGAGCACTGCTTACAGTAGGATTTCGAGTGGCTTGCTGGTTGCACAGGGCCGCAGTGGATTGTTTGTATCTTGGGCAGTGCATGGCGTGTAGTGCTGGGCATCTGCGTTGTACCGAGTCATGTACTACTTACAGGAGTCCATGCACTGCTTGCCAGAGTAGTTCGAGGGGCTTGCTGGTAGCACAGTGAGGCAGTGCACCGGTTGTAGATTGAGCAGTTCATGGAGTGCCCTGCTCAGCATCTGCTATGTGCTAGTCCGTGCACTGCTTAGACTAGAAGTTCGAGTGGCTTGCTCGTAGGACATAGAGGCAGTGCATAGCTTGTATCCCGAGCAGTGCGTGGCGTGTAGTGTTGTGCATCAGGAGGCCATGCCCTGCTTACATGAGGAGTTAGAGTGGCTTGCTTGTAGGACAGGGAGGCAGTTCATTGTTTATATGTTCAGCAGTGCACGGCGTGCAGTGCTAAGCATCTGCGCTTTGCTGGGCAGTGCACTACTTACAGTAGGATTTCGAGTGGCTTGCTGGTAGCACAGAGCCGCAGTGCATTGTTTGTATCTTGGGCAGTGCATGGCATGTAGTGCTGGGCATCTGCGTTGTACTGAGTCGTACACTGCTTAGAGGAGTCCATGCACTGCTTATCGGAGTAGTTCGAGTGGCTTGCTGGTAGCACAGTGAGGCAGTGCACCGGTTGTAGATTGAGCAGTTCATGAAGTGCCTTGCTCAGCATCTGCTCTGTGCTAGTCCGTGCACTGCTTAGACTAGAAGTTTGAGTGGCTTCCTCGTAGGACATAGAGGCGGTGCATAGCTTGTATCCCGAGCAGTGCGTGGCATGCAGTGCTGTGCATCAGGAGGCCATGCACTGCTTACAGGAGGAGTTCGAGTGGCTTGCTTGTAGGACAGGGAGGCAGTACATTGTTTGTATGTTCAGCAGTGCACGGCATGCAGTGCTGAGTATCTGCGCTTTGCTGGGCAGTGCACTACTTATAGTTGGATTTCGAAGTGTTTGCTGGTAGCACAGGGCCGCAGTGGATTGTTTGTATCTTGGGCAGTGCATGGTGTGTAGTGCTGGGCATCTGCATTGTACTGAGTCATGCACTGCTTACAGGAGTCCATGCACTGCTTACCGGAGTAGTTCGAGTGGCTTGCTGGTAGCATAGTGAGGCAGTGCACCGGTTGTAGATTGAGCAGTTCATGGAGTGCCCTGCTCAGTATTTGCGAGGTGCTAGTCCGTGCACTGCTTAGAGTAGAAGTTCGAGTGGCTTACTCGTAGGACATAGAGGCAGTGCATAGCTTGTATCCCGAGCAGTGCGTGGCATGCAGTGCTGTGCATCAGGAGGCGATGCACTGCTTACAGGAGGAATTCGAGTGGCTTGCTTGTAGGACAGGGAGGCAGTTCATTGTTTGTATGTTCAGCAGTGCACAGCGTGCAGTGCTGAGCATCTGCGCTTCGCTGGGCAGTGCACTGCTTACAGTAGGATTTCGAGTGTCTTGCTGGTAGCACAGGGCCGCAGTGCATTGTTTGTATCTTGGGCAGTGCATGGCATGTAGTGTTGGGCATCTGCGTTGTACTGAGTCATGCACTGCCTACAGTAAGATTTCGAGTGGCTTGCTGGTAGCACAGGGCAGCAGTGCATTGTTTGTATCTTGAGCAGTGCATGGCGTGTAGTGCTGGGCATATGCGTTGTACTGAGTCGTGCACTGCTTACAGGAGGCCATGCACTGCTTACAAGAGTGCAATGCATTGGTTGCAGATTGGGCAGTGTATATAGTGCAGTGCTGATCATCTGCGCTTTGCTGGGTCTTGCACTGCTTATAGGATGAGATCAATTGGCTTGCTCGTAGCATAGGAGGGAGTGCATTTGTTGTAGCTTGAGCAGTGCGTAGTATTCAATGTCCAAGATTCACATATGCAATATTTTGAAGATGATTCAAGTGTTCAACTTATTGAGTACATTCATTGACATTACAGTAGATTAAAGATGTTCAATTTACTAAACAACACGGGTACAATACACTTCAGCACTAGATTAAACAAGAAAAGATGACTATCTGAAAAGGTGTTTTCCCAAGTTAACCACTAGATGACAATGTCAACAAAGTTGAGACCAAGGTGCTTCTGCATATGCTCTACTTTAATGAGAAGTAGTGATGCCCATCCAACATCAGCAGCAAATGTGAAGTCAGACCATCCTGTGGTGAAGCTGACACGTCCATTGTCCCTTTGTATAGTATATGTGCATGGAATATAATTCTCTTCTTCTCCTTCAAGATCATGTCCCTGCCTGTACAGATGTGCTATGCCCTGAGTTGGGTACCTGAAACCATCTACAGCCTCAATTGGCATGAACTGCAATAAAGAAAAAAGTCAGTATTTTAACAAGCATTCTAAATTAACAAGTTCACTAAATTATATGTTTAATCTGAACATAAAATATTATTAAGTATGTGAAAACTAACCAGTGCATTATGGTCATGGTTATCCATATTCATCATGTATACCCAAAAATGCTTTTCATCTTTACTTTCAAAAAACTGATGTTCTGTGATAGGAAGATCTTTTTAAATGTCAAATAGGATTGAAGCCATTTGCTGCTCAGTTAGTGCATTTATGTCTGAGAAGATGGTCCTGTGCAAAATGCTTGTGATGGATGTAGGCACATCTCCCACCTCTCATGAATGAGTGGAAATACATGTTGAGTATTAAAGAATGTTATTATGATGACATAGTAGTAGGACAAGGAAAAACTGTATGTGCAAATTATTTATAGTAAATGATGCAGCCCGTCCTACGGACGCTTCTACATCTACACCAACAAGTCCCCCAAGTGGACCCATGACTCGTGCCCGAGCCAAACTCCTACAAGCTAAGGTGAACTCGCTCCTCTCCTCGTGCCAATTCGATACCTCCTTGGATGGTATGCTACTTCATGCAACTACCCTATGCATCATCAGGTACGAAGCCTCGACACATCACCAAGCACCCAAGGATGGTGGACAAGGAACAGAATGTGAAGCAAACGCTGCTGGAGCTGCTCAGACCGGAGTCTCTGGTCTGCGCACATCGGAGTCTCCGGCCTGCCAAAGTCTCCGGCCTGAAGACACCGGAGACTCCGGCCCTCTCTCCGGTCTGACCCCCTACACCAGGCCCTAGGACAGTCTGAAGACCCCTCTAGAGGCTGGTCCGGAGACTACACCGGATTCTCCGGTCAAGACCGGAGTCTCCGGTCCACCACACCGGAGTCTCCAGTCCGACCATCACCAGGCATGAAAAGGCCTTTGGGCCTTCGGCCCATGTACCCCTTAGTCCGTCTAGAACTTGTCTTTTATTCCTAAAGTACCCCTGTTTAAGTGGCTGGCCTATATATAGTTCCCCACATCCATTGTAAACCCTAGGCATGATATTGGAATTAGTGGAAACCCCTTTGTGGATCTATCTAATTCTTGCCTCATGCTCCTTGACTAAGGAGCACCAATATCCCCAAACCTTGTTGGAGTTTGCATCGTCCCTCCGCGTTGTACAAGGCCTAGGCATCGGTGTCCCTTTTCCTAGACGTCAAGATCTCATCGAGTCTCCAATCTCGCCGTGTCGGTTCGAGAGAGAGTCCTCCGCCCGACGCCGATCCTAGGGATTGCGCCGGACCGGTCACCGCCGGCGTGAGATATTGGTGTGTATCGTGGTTTTGCGTGTGTGTGTTCATCGCGTTCTTCTTGCGTGCGTTCGTCGTGTTCATCCTCCCCTCCTCTCCCGCACTCCATCCTTGATTTGAAAGGGAATCGTGAAAGATCAGGCCACCCTAGAGGTTTGCCCTCAACATATTGGTATCAAGAGCTTCGTTGCTCACGATTTCCCCCACAAATTTTTCTTCTATCCACCAAAAATTCGAAAAAACCCAAAAACAACCCAAATTTGCCTTTGGATCGATCTCTTGATTTGGAGTGTTATTTGTGGTTTTGATCCAACCAAACCTTTTCTTAGGTGTTGGTCCAGCTTTATCCTGCGTTTTCCCAGCCCAATTTTGCCAATTTTTCGCGGATTTGAGCACCCAAGGCGTGGATTTCCGCTCAAGAGCACGAGCAGTTCACGATCTGACTCCAGACCGGAGTCTCCGGCCTACACACCGAAGTCTCCGGCCTACACCGGAGTCTCCGGCCTACTCACACCGGAGTCTCCGGCCTGGACCGGAGTTTCCGGCCTGAAACCCCGGAGTCTCCGCCCTGACGCCTGATTTTGACAGTTTTGCCTCTAATCTTGCATTGGCTAATTTCTCCTTGTTTGTTTGTGCCCGTGTGCGTGTCGTCAACTAACAACAAGCTTCCGCATCGATAACCCCCGCGCTCATCGACACCACAGCCCGCTAACATCATCCCGCACCACCGACGCCAAGTTCATCATCAAAGAAGGTATAACTTGCGTCACCTTGTTAGCCCCTATCTTCCTTTGTGTGTACCTCTCCTATGAGTGTGGCTCATCTTGTGTTTGCTTGAGCATTGTGCATTTTTCCTTGGATAGTGAGAGTGCAAGAGTAATATCAAGTGTGACTAGGTAGCATCAAGGGAGAGCAAAAAAAAGATAATACAAAAGAAAGAAAAAGATACAAAGAAAAAAGCAAAAGAAAAATAGTCTCCCATTGCCAAAGAGAGTCTCAAAGCTTGTAAGCAAGAGAGAAAAAAGAGCGCCCAAGGCAAGTGCACAAATCAGGTGCTCATTTTTCCTCTTTGCAAACGAGCCACGGTCTCTCCTTGCATTGGCACGACAACGAGCTTAGTCTTCGTTAGGACATTTTGTTTGCTCATTTTCATAGTCGTGTCAATCCCAACTTTCTCCACATGTGTGTACATAGTCGTAGGTTCCCGTCACCCTTTTGAATTGTTGACCTTCCCCTTTGACTTGACTTTTGTTTGATTTTACCCACATTTGACTATCCCTTTTCTTTTGGTTGGTTATTTGGCTTTCCACAATCCTAACCTACCACCAACAAGCTTTTGGGAGTTAGTTCTTTCTTTAGTGTGAGTTTTCTTTGCAATTCCACTTTGCACGCTTATTGCTCTCACTTGTGGTTTCTAGTTTGGTGCAATCCCCAAGGTGAGGTACATGGCTAACACCACCATATTCCAGTTCCATATACAATACTTGTGTGTTTTGCATGATGGATAGGCACGCTGAGTCGAGCCAACCACCTACCCAAGAAGAAGATCAAGGTCCGTACATGACGCGTGCAAGTCACTTCATCGTCCACCACGAGTTCCGTGAACGTTGCCAAGCCCTTGAGACGCGACAAGATGAACAATTTGGCGAGACGCAAGCCGAGTTCAAGATCATCGACAACCGCTTCGATGGCCTCGAAAGGCAAATGCAAGCAATGCATCACAACTTCGGCCACCAAAATGAGTCGCTTCAACACTCCGTCGCCGAAACAAATGACAACCTTCGACGCCTCATCGACGGAATGGCAAGACCACGTTCACGTGCTTCAAGCTCTTCAAGTTCTTCGCGTCTTCATGCACCTCCGCAACAAGATCTACCTCCAAGTGCTCCAAGACGCAATGGCGCCCCCGTGGTTGAAGATGGAACCTCTTCGAACTATGTACCTTCCCCACGGCACGCCGAAATGTCAAGTTATGATGGTGACCTCTCTTCAAGGCCACGAGCAAGGCAAGAAGCACACCGTCATCACGCAAGGGCACTAGTGACCCAACAAGAGCAACCACAAGAGGAACCGCAAGTGCAACCGCAAGTCTACCACCATGGACCGCGACACATACTTGACACAATGAGTGATGACTCCAATTTGGAGAATCAAGCTCGTCATCGACGTGAAGATCTCCAAGATCCTCCTCCTCGTCATCAATGTCATGAACGTCAACAACGACACCATGGTCATCACGAGGCACCTCCTCCACATCAACAAAACCTGGAGCGTCAAGTGATACAAGTTGAGCGACGCCCACCACGTCAAGAGGCTCATGACCATGTTCTTCGCCGTGAGGCCCATGTGCCTAACCAACATCACCAATCGAGGAACGAGCCTCCTCTTCGTCATCAACCGCGTCAAGAGGCTCCACACCCTCGCCACCATGAGGCTCAAGCACCTCAACAACAATACCAAGAGCAAGCTCCGCAACAAGGACGCGAGAACCAAGTTCCACCTCCCCAACTACAAGATCATCAACAAGGTCACCAAGCTCGTCGCAATGACCGCAACGATGAAAACAACTTTTGGCAAGATCAAGTTCACAATGCCCAAGTTCACTGGATCCAATGACCCCGAAGAATACCTCTCGTGGGCACTCAAAGTCGACAAGATCTTCCGCATGCACAACTATAGCAACGAGAAGATGGTCGCCATGGCTTCGCTAGACTTTGATGATTATGCCAACCTTTGGTGGGAACAAGTTCAAGTTGCTCGTGATGCAAGACAAGAACCGCCAATCACAACTTGGCATGACATGAAGGCTCACATGAGATCCCGGTTCGTCCCCGCACACTACACGCGTGACCTCTTCAACAACCTTCAAGCGCTTCATCAAGGGACAAAGACCGTGGAAGAGTACTTCAAGGAAATGGAACTCAACTTGATTCGCGCCAACATTGATGAGCGCATGGAGCAAACAATGGCACGTTTCCTTATTGGGTTGAACCACCCAATCAAGCGCATCGTCGAGTTCCAAACCTACAGCGACATGGTTGAGCTTGTGCACATAGCAACAAAGGATAAACGTCAAGTGCAAGAGGATATCAAGTACAACAAGCCCAAGATGTACTTCACATACAAGCAAGCTTCAACCGCTACACCAACAACTTTCAATGGAAGCTCATCAAGTACCTCCAAGCCTTCCTTCAAGCAAACTCTTCCTCAAGGAAAACTGCCCCCAAGTGGCAAGCAAGCAAAAAGTGATACACCTTTCAACGCTGAATGCTACAAGTGTGGAGGTAAAGGACACAAGTCGGCCAAATGTGGAAACAAGAAAGTCTTGTTCATCCATGACAATGGTGATGAAGAGTACTTGAGTGAAGATGAGTTTGATGCCCGTGTCAAGGAAGCAATGGCAAGGCAACGAGTGGAAGATGATCAAGAACTCCTCATGTGTGAACATGACGCAAGTCCATCGCTTGTCGTCACAAGGATCTTGACCACTCAAGCACAAGAGCATGAAGACCAATGCTCCAATATCTTCCAAACACGAGCCGGCATCAACGGCAAATCTATCAAGGTGATCATTGACGGAGGGAGTTGTCACAACCTTGCTAGCACGGAGTTGTGTGAGAAGCTCAACCTCACCCTCCATCCACACAAGCCATCCTACCACGTGCAATGGCTAAGTGACCAAGGTTCCGTGAAGATCAAGCATACCGTATCGGTCTCCTTCGCCATTGGTCCTTACAAAGATACGGTGGAGTGTGATGTGGTTCCTATGACAGTTTGCCACATGCTTCTTGGTCGACCATGGCAATTTGACAAGACTGCTCAACATGATGGTCGCACCAATATATACACCTTCAAATGGCTCAACAAAACATGTGTTTTGCAACCGATGACTCCTAGCCAAATAATTGCGGACAATGCAAAGGCTTTAGCAAGGGCGCAAAGCACAACACCTACTTGTGAGAAGAGCGGTGAAAGAGAGAACCACCTCATAGTGAGTGAGAGCCACAAGCCAAATTCGAGTGGAAAAACTAAGAGTGTTCTCCTTGCCACCAAAAGAGAGATGAGAGATCTTCGGAAGAACCCATCCATCTTGCACTATGTCCTCCTTTGCAAGGGACTAGCGCAAGGAACTAACGAATTAACCAATGTTCCTCCATCTTTGATGAGTGTTTTGCAGGAATTCAAGGATGTGTTCCCCGAGGAGCTTCCACATGGACTACCTCCTCTTCGCGGCATAGAACATCGCATTGACCTCATCCCCGGTGCACCACTTCCCAACCATGCCGCTTACCGCACGAACCCGGAGGAGACAAAGGAGATTGAACGTCAAATCAACCAACTCGTCTCCAAAGGTTTGATCCAAGTTAGCACTAGTCCAAGTGCCGTACCTGTGATTCATGTTCCAAAGACGGATGATACGTTACGGTTATGCATGGACTGCCGTCCAATCAATGCTATCACCGTGCGTTATCGACATCCCATACCACGTCTCGATGACATGCTTGATGAGTTGTGTGGAGCCACTATTTTTTCGAAAATTGATCTTCGTAGTGGTTACCATCAAATACGCATGGCTGAAGGTGATGAGTGGAAAACCGCCTTCAAGACCAAACTTGGTCTCTATGAATGGTTGGTTATGCCCTTTGGTTTGTCTAATGCCCCATCCACCTTCATGCGGCTAATGAATCATATCTTGCGTTCTCTCATTGGAAAAAGTGTTGTTGTCTATTTCGATGATATTCTTGTTTATAGCAAACACTTGAGGACCACATAACACATGTCAAGGAAGTTTTGCAAATCCTTCGACATGAAAAGCTTTATGCTAATCTTCCCAAGTGCACTTTTGCTAAAGACAAGTTGATTTTTCTTGGATTTGTCGTTTCTTCGAAGGGAATTGAAGTTGATGTTTCCAAGGTAAAGGACATATGAGATTGGCCCATCCCAACAAATGTGAGTGAACTTCGAAGTTTTCATGGGTTGGCCGGTTTGATGAGGGCAAACCTCTAGGGTGGCCCGATCTTCACGGATCTCGTGGTCAAATCGATGGGAAAGCGAGGGGAAAGGGAGAAGGTAGCGGAAGAGGATGCACACCTCGCGAAGAACACGATGAACACACGCAAAACACACACGATACAAGGCCGATTGCTCTCACCGGTGGCCACCGGTCCGATAGAATCCTCGCAAGGAAAGATCGGTCCACGTGCTCCCGTCAATCCCAAGCGGAGAGGGAAGAACACCTTGGAGAGGGTCTTTACGTCTTGGCAAAGGGACACCGATTCCAAGGCCTTGTACAACGAGGGAGGCGCGATGCAAACTCCAACAAGGTGGTGACGATAGTCGATCCCCTTTGGTAGAAGGGGATGAGGCAAAACTAGAGATTCCACAAAGGGGGTTGTCTTTAGTCTATCATCTATGCCTAAGGGATACATGAGGGGGTGGGGGCTCTATTTATAGGCCAGCCACAAGTTCAGGGGTAGTTTGGGCATAAAACTAGGGTTTGGTGCGAAATAGAGGGGTACATGGGCCAAGGGCCCAGCTGTTGGCTCGCAGGCCCATCACTTGGGCTGGATAGTCCGGGTTGGAGCGACCGGACAGTCCGGGGTAGCCGGACACTCCGGGTAGTGTCCGGGTAGTGTCCGAACTGGCCTTCTGAATGTCCACGCCAGGTTGGGGCTGGGGCAGGCCAAACACTCCGGCCGAGTTGCGCCGGACACTCCGGCTGCGCCAGACACTCCGGCTGGTTCCGGGCGGACTCTCCGGGGCGATGACGGCGGAGACTCTCGTTCTGGAGCTGGCTGCTCCTGGTCCATCTTCTTGGTTGACTTGGGGACGATCTTGGGGACTTGGCGTTGTGGATGTAGTAGCGTCCGCAAGACGGGCTGCATCAGCTCCCCCCCTTCAAAAAGATTCGTCCTCGACTCTTCATGCTCATCCTAAGAAGATGATGTCGGGAGACCTTCTTGATCCTGGGGTTCACCATATAGTCGTCCTTGAGAAGCTTGAATCGACAACACCTCAATGTTCCTTCACCTTCCATGAAGCCTACAAGGCTCACCACAAAAGCAAAGCAACACTCAAAGCGTAGCCAATTCATGGAGATTATATTATGAGTCCTCAAGTAGAGTGAAGTCACCTTAGGATGTAGAGATGGCTTGTTGAAGGGCAGCCATAGGTGACTCTCTACGGTTCGTCTTGTCAACTCTTGGTCCATAGAGGTTGACATGTAAGCAATTGTACCTTCACACAACAAAGACCAAGCAACATATGTTTGTGTGTGATAGAGGAGCATGTCATTTGTGGCATGTCCATTCTTGTTCACAACACTATTATCACAACTCAAGTATCGCAAACGAAATGCGTATGCAAGGTCAAAGTGCCTGGGAATTGTTTGAACATCATCCAAATGTGGGAACTCAAAAACTCCATATATCATCTTAGTGTTGCACTCAAAGCAATTTACTAAAATCTTGATCAACATCTTTGATGCAAAGCTAGGAGAATTCGGCAAAAACACATGAGGAAGAATATCCAAAGCAACATCATTATGTGTGCAAACCAACCATTGGAAAGAACAATTTTTCAATATGTTGGATGCCATACACATATCATCAAAAGCCAAAATCATGGGGGTATGAGTATCGCAAGCGGAAACACAAGCAACATGTTTGCAAACAAACGAAATGAAAGAGCAAGTGGTCTTTATGTTTGTTGCAACAACAATACAAGAGACTTGGAAGCTCTCATGACAATTCATGCTCAAAATGGCATTATGGTTGCACACAAAACATCGAAAAGAGAAATTGTTCAACATTTTTGTGGCAACACACCAAGCATCAATATCCAATAGCAACGAGACATGATTGTCACAAGGTGAAAGAATACCATCAACATGCTTGCAATCAAACCATAGGAAAGAGCAATTTGTCAACATGAAAGATGCAAAGCATGCAAAAGGTATCAGAGCTGGGTTCGATCTTGAACTCACTTAGGGGATGCTTTCTAGAGCTCTTTTTGTCAACTCGTGCTCAACCGAGGTTGACATGATCATGCGGGTACCTACACACATCAAACACAAAAGGAAGAACGTGTGTGCATGGTAGAGAAATACATCATCTATCATGACATATCTCTTCTTGTGCACATCACCATGAGTGTCAATCAAGTATGAAATATATGCATGGTGAGTATCCAAGTGGTGAACATGCTTATCATGGCAATCATCAAAATCTCCAAAATTTGAGAAAGCTATGGGGGCCATCTCAATATAAACCATATTAGAGTCATTGTTGCAAGCAAAGCAAGTGAAAGAGCAATTGTTCAACTTATTGCAATCAATGGGAGAGATTGTAAAACATTCATGACAAAGCATGGTTCGATGGGTACCATTGGTAACATCATCGCAAGCAAAACATTGGAAAGAGCAATTGTTCAACAAAGTGCAAGCAATGATATCATCAACGTAATGTTTAAAGCATGGTATGTCTATCATCACAATCAAATAATTTCACATGCTCAACATTATGCAAAGGCAAAGTATCACATGGAAATATCAATGAAGTATATGTGATATCACAAACATCATCCATAGCATGCAAATCATCACAAGTCGTCATGTCCACTAGTGGGATCATGGCATCATCAACACCCTTATTTTTACCTTGTTCATACCTCTCATATGAAGTGGGTGTTGTGGTAGCATTGGTCTCCGTGTGGGCGACTTCTTCATCATGTATGGGTATGGCATCATCTTCATCCACCATGTACATCTTCTTGGTTGGAGGCATCATTATGTCCAAGCTTGGCGCTTCTTTATCCATGGAACCTAGCACATCATGAGGGAACACACTAGAGGTAGAGGGTAAGTCGTTAGCAATCAAAGTGGTCTCACATGACCTATCAACTACCACTCTCAACTCACTCGGTGTATCACTCATGCCCTCCAAGTGAAAGCACTCAATCTCATGTATGGTGGAGTCACTCATCTCACTCTTGTTTTCACTCAAGTGGGCTAAGTGGCTCTCACGCTCACATGGGATTGGTACCACATCATCACTCAAGCATGTAGGGGTAGGCTCGGTTCTCTCAACTCCATGCGCCTCCTTTGGTGAAGGGAAAGTCCCATGCTCACCATTCTCGACCTTGTCGTTGCCATCTTGTGGTAGTGGTGGAAGTAGGCTCATGTTGTTGTCGAGAGCGGTGCTCGGTCGACTTCATCACATATGTGGCCTTGGCTTCCTCCATCTTGAATTGTAGACTCTTGGCGCGAAGCTTGATGGCGTGGAGGAGAGCTTGCTCTTGGTGCCCTTTTGGTGGTGGCACGAGTAGTTGAAGGCGCCTTATGATGGTGTCGACGGAGGTCATTGGTGTGCCTTGCCAAAGGTTGATGTAGATGGCGCACTTGGTCATCCACATGACGCTCGCGACGATGCTCCTTGTCCTTGGCACTCTTCTTGGTGAGGCGTTGTAATGAGCGCAAAGCATCATTAGTCTTGGCCATCATGCTTATGGTTTTGGTGAAGTTGTTGTCCATGTCGCTCTTGAAGTTGTTGAGGGAGCTTTCGAACTTGTCCATGTGATGGTGGACCTTGGCACTCTCGAGGTAGAGGCTCCGTATTGGTCGACGTGACTTGAGGAGCTTGACGTTGTCGTTCTTGAAGTCGTCCATGCTTGGGGAGTTATTGTTGTTGTAGAACTCCATATCACCCAAGCATGTGGAGCCATTGTCGGTGTAGTGCTCCATCATGTCATCCATGCTTGTGGAGGCATATGCATGGTGGCTCATCGTGGATTCTTCATAGAAATCATCCTCGGTTCCGGAGTCCCTAGACATGTTTCACAAGACCAAGTGTTGTATATGGAAGTGGTAGGGGGTTAGGGATGCAACGCCAAACCTTACTTTACCTTGGAAGATAGTATCATGCAAGTGGCAACACTTGAGAGCAATCAAAACCAAGCAAAGTGAAGTTCACGCGGAACACCAAAACCAACTAACCACTAAAAAACACACACACACAAAGCTTATGGTGGATAGGTATGGAAGGTGGCATGTCAAGAACCAATCTGAACTCAAGATGTTGTAATGGCAAGTAAAGAACCACAATGATCACAAAGCAAAACAAGTGAATCCACAAGAGGAACTATGTACAAGGAAACATACACGGTGGGATAAATGGGACTTGCGCGACGAAGAAAGTGAGCTAAGAACCAAATGATTACCTAGCGAAGACTATAAGCTCGTGTCGCACAAGTGCAAGGAGAGACGCTAGTTCGATTGCACTAAATTGGTGGGCTACAAGATATGCACAATAAGTTCCACCTATTTGATGTTCATCGAGCTTGCGCTTCATATTCTATGAGGCACTTGTTTCTTTCTTTCTTTTTCTTTTTCTTCTTTTTATTTTTTTTATTTTTTATTTTTCTTTTATTTTTCACTTGCCTCTTCTTTGTGCCAACAACTATACAAGATAACTATATGAGATAGCGCGCTCACACCTTTTGCTCGGAATTCTACAAGTATCAAATGTGCATAGCCCAAGCAATCATAGGAGGAATTAGTCTCAATAGGTGTTTGTTGAACGCAAAGATAGTGTAGCTCACAAAGGACAGCAAGTGGGGAGAAATGGCGGAATTTTTATACCTTTTGTCGCCGATCTTCAGCCTTTATTGGTGGATTCCGCCTTTCTCACGGAATTTGGATGGAGTAGATAGCATCAACCACATATATGATGATGTAGAGCCCTTTCTCCTCTTCAAAACGAGCTAAAGGACACCAAAATCCGAGTTCGTATGCAAAAGTTATGATCAAAACCGTGAAGCAGATTTTCTGTCAGCAGGGGGGCAGACAGTCCGGCCGGGCCGGAGATTCCGGTCAATTTAGGCCGGAAACTCCAGCGAGACGGATACTCCGGTCTGTTTTGGCCGGACAGTCCGGTCCGGTAGATCCAGAAGTTCTATAACACGAACAGGACGAGTTTTGGCGGACAAACTCGAACCAAAACCTCAAATTGATGGGGGAAATCAAGGAATTAGGCCATGGGAACGCAGGGGAAGGTAGATCAACAAGTTTAGCAAATAATCCATGGATCAAAACCTACCAAAACACACTCAAATCACAGATCGGTCCAAAACACGAATTGGGGCTATTTTTGGTGGAATTTTCGAATTTATGGGGAAAAAGACCAAATCGAGGAGAAATCTGTGGCAACCAAAAGCTACTGATACTAGATGATGAGGGTAAACCTCTAGGGTGGCCCGATCTTCACGGATCTCGTGGTCAAATCGATGGGAAAGCGAGGGGAAAGGGAGAAGGTAGCGGAAGCGGACCCACACCTTGCGAAGAACACGATGAACACACGCAAAACACACATGATACAAGGCCGATTGCTCTCACCGGTGGCCACCGGTCCGATAGAATCCTCGCAAGGAAAGATCGGTCAACGTGCTCTCGTCAATCCCAAGCGGAGAGGGAAGAACACCTTGGAGAGGGTCTTGACGTCTTGGCAAAGGGACACCGATGCCAAGGCCTTGTACAACGAGGGAGGTGCGATGCAAACTCCAACGAGGTGGTGACGATAGTTGATCCCCTTTGGTAGAAGGGGATGAGGCAAAACTAGAGATTCCATAAAGGGGGTTGTCTTTAGTCTATCATCTATGCCTAAGGGATACATGAGGGGGTGGGGGCTCTATTTATAGGCCAGCCACAAGTTCAGGGGTAGTTTGGGCATAAAACTAGGGTTTGGTGCGAAATAGAGGGGTACATGGGCCAAGGGCCCAGCTGTTGGCTCGCAGGCCCATCACTTGGGCCGGACAGTCCGGGGTAGCCAGACACTCTGGGTAGTGGCCAGGTAGTGTCCGAACTGGCCTTCTGAATGTCCATGCTAGGTTGGGGCTAGGGCAGGCCGGACACTCCGGCCGAGTCGCGCCGGACACTCCGGCTACAGCGGACACTCCAGCTGGTTCCGGGCGGACTCTCCGGGGCGATGACGGCGGAGACTCTCGTTCTGGAGCTGGCTGCTCCTGGTCCATCTTCTTGGTTGACTTGGGGACGATCTTGGGGACTTGGCGTTTTGGATGTAGTAGCGTCCGCAGGATGGGTGCATCACGGTTTCTATCGTCGCTGTGTGAAAGACTTTTCGACCATTGCTTGTCCCCTTAATGAATTGACCAAAAAGAATGTCACCTTCGTGTGGGGCAAAGCACAACAAAAAGATTTTGATGACCTCAAAAAGAGGCTCACCGAAGCACCTCTTCTTGCGTTACCGAATTTCACAAAAACTTTTGAGATAGAGTGTGATGCTAGTGGTATTGGCATTGGAGGAGTCCTTATGCAAAACACACGTCCTATAGCCTACCATAGCGAGAAACTTGATGGTGCTCACCTTAACTATCCGATTTATGACACAGAGCTTTTTGCCTTAGTTCGTGTCCTCCAAGTTTGGCAACACTACCTTTGGCCCATGGAATTTATCATACATTCCGACCACGAGTCGTTGAAATATCTCAAAGGCCAAGCTAACTTGAGCAAGAGACACGCTAAGTGGGTTGAGTTCATGGAGTCTTTTCCTTACATTGTCAAGTATAAGAAGGGCAAAGATAATGTAGTTGCGGACGCATTGTCCCGCAAACATACAAGCCTTCTTACGAGACTTGAAATCAATGTGTTGGGTCTTGAGGAAATAAAATCTTTGTATGCTTCTGACCCGTTCTTTGAACCAATTTTTGCAAAGTGCTCCAATGACAAAGGAGTTGATAATTTCTATTTGCATAAGGGCTTTCTATTTAAACAAAAAAAGCTATGCATTCCGAAGTCGTCGCTTCAACTTTTGCTCCTCCAAGAATCTCATGGTGGAGGCCTCATGGGTCACTCTGGTCGCGACAAGACATTGGGCATGCTCTCCAACCACTACTTTTGGCCCAAGATGAAGCGTGACGTGGAGCGCTACATTCAACGATGCACGACATGCGTTCAAGCTAAGTCGCAAGCTAATCCCTATGGTCGTTATATGCCATTGCCTATTCCTCATACACCTTGGTCCGACATTAGCATGGATTTCGTGTTAGGATTGCCTAGATCTAAGCATGGTCATGATTCTATATTTGTTGTTGTGGATCGTTTTTCCAAAATGGCACACTTCATACCGTGCCATAAGACCGACGATGCTTCACATGTTGCAAATCTGTTTTTAGGGAAATTGTCCGTCTTCATGGTGTGCCAAGGACAATCGTCTCCGACCGCGACGTCAAATTCATGAGCTACTTATGGAAGACCCTCATGGCCAAGCTCGGCGTCAAGCTCCTCTTTTCATCCGCGTCGCATCCTCAAACTGATGGCCAAACCGAAGTTGTCAACCGAAGCCTCGGAACTCTCCTACGTGTGCTGATCAAGAAATACTTGAAGGATTGGGAGGAATGCATCCCACACGCCGAGTTCGCCTACAACCGTGCCAAGCACTCAACAACCAAGATGAGTCCATTCATGATCGTCTATGGTTTCGAGCCCCTCACCGCGCCGACGTCCTACCATTACCTCTACATGAGCGAATGAACATTGATGTTGAGAAGCGCGCACAAGCTATGAAGAAGCTTCATGAAGAAACAAGAGCTACTATCGAACAACAAGTCCTTCGCCAAGCTTCAACGTTAAACAAGGACAAGAAGGAGATGATCTTTGAAGAAGGTGACCTTGTGTGGATACACCTAAGCAAAGACCGCTTCCCCAAGGAACGTGACTCCAAGCTCAAGCCAAGAGGAGATGGTCCCTTCAAGGTCCTCAAATGAATCAACAACAATGCCTACATCATCGACATACCAACCTCCAAGTACCTTGCAAGCAATACAATCAATGGTAAGGACCTCTCACCCTACCATGGAGATGTTCAAGATGATAACCATGAAGAGTCGAGGACGACTCTTTCCCAAGGGGGGGGAGCTGATGCAGCCCGTCCTACGGACGCTTCTACATCTACACCAACAAGTCCCCCAAGTGGACCCATGACTCGTGCCCGAGCCAAACTCCTACAAGCTAAGGTGAACTCGCTCCTCTCCTCGTGCCAATTCGATACCTCCTTGGATGGTATGCTACTTCATGCAACTACCCTATGCATCATCAGGTACGAAGCCTCGACACATCACCAAGAACCCAAGGATGGTGGACAAGGAGTAGAACGTGAAGCAAACACTCCTGGAGCTGCTCAGACCAGAGTCTCCGGTCTGCGCACACCGGAGTCTCCGGCCTGCCAAAGTCTCCGGCCTGAAGACACCGAAGACTCCGGCCCTCTCTCCGGTCTGACCCCCTGCACCAGGCCCGGGGACAGTCTGACGACCCCTCCGGAGGCTGGTCCGGAGACTACGACGGATTCTCTGGTCTAGACCGGAGTCTCCGGTCCACCACACCGGAGTCTCCGGTCCGACCGTCACCAGGCTGGACAAGGCCTTTGGGCCCTCGGCCCATGTACTCCTTAGTCCGTCTAGAACTTGTATTTTATTCCTAAAGTACCCCTGTTTAAGTGGTTGGCCTATATATAGTACCCACATCCATTGTAAACCCTAGGCATGATATTGGAATTAGTGGAAACCCCTTTGTGGATCTATCTAATTCTTGCCTCATGCTCCTGGACTAAGGAGCACCAATATCCCCAAACCTCGTTGGAGTTTGCATCGTGCCTCCGCGTTGTACAAGGCCTAGGCATCGGTGTCCCTTTGCCTAGACGTCATGATCTCACCGAGTCTCCAATCTCGCCGTGTCGGTTCGAGAGAGAGTCCTCCGCCCGACACCAATCCTAGGGATTGCGCCAGACCAGTCACCGCCGGCATGAGCTATTGGTGTGTATCGTGGTTTTGTGTGTGTGTGTTCATCGCGTTCTTCTTGCGTGCATTCGTCGTGTTCATCCTCCGCTCCTCTCCCCGCACTCCATCCTCGATTTGAAAGGGAATCGTGAAAGATCAGGCCACCCTAGAGGTTTGCCCTCAACAGTAAATAAGGGAAATACCAGTTGCTTCATGAATCTTTTTCTCTTCACCATTAGAGTAAACAGTGACATAAAATAAGTTGGTCAAGTTCAAACCAACATCATCAAGTTGGTCGTCATCATATTCAAAATGCATTACATCTCCAAGTGCTATATCATAGACCCTCATCAGGGACTTCTAGTATGGACCACAAATTATTGTCTTAACATTAGACTTCTTGAGGAACAAATCAAAATTCCTTAATGCTTCACTGTTTGCAACCATCCAATTATTTGGAGTGAAATCATGCAGTCTTTCCCTAAATGAGCATGGCACTACCTGAAGGTAAACAACATGGTTCAGTTCATGTGACAACAAGACAGTAAAAGAAACTTTACATAAAATGAAAATTTCGAACTTTTTGAATAAAATCTTCATAAACCTTCTCCTAAATATGTAAAAACTTTCCACACCATTGATGGGAAAACCTTTAACAATGTTAACCTGGAAGCTGGTTGCTCTCCTCTATGCCCTACCACAATTGTTGGCAGGTTGGCCGCACACTGTATAGTCCATTCCAAGAAACACATGATAAAATTAATAATGCATTTAAGGAGTGAACTGTGCATTAACTCCTAATCTAGAAAGTGTCAAACAGATCATTTATTAGGCATAAATTACACCATAGTGTTACGGGGATAAGATGATAGGAAGAACACATAAAGGATTACGAGGAAACTAAAAATAATAATTGGAAGTGTGATGCAAAACTCACCGTCGATTTGTACTAAGACAATGGAATGGAGATTAAAATAAAAGAACAAAGCTTCTTGAAATGAAGAAACAAATAAGGATTAGAACTCAAACCAATAAATAAAAGGAAAGGGATACAGAATTATAGGAGAAAACTCGATCGGGAGGGGACGACCTTTTTTGAGAAACTGCTCTACTCTGAGGAACTGTTTTCAGGAACTGTTCTCGGGAAGTGCTCTAGACGTGCATAGTGGGAGAGCGGTGGGGACAACTGAACAGGGTCTCTTCGGTTTCCCTGCATTTATAAATCAAGCAACTAAAACGGTTATGTGCTAACGCTTCGACGTGTTGTTCCCCCGCCCACTATCTGAGGTATCCTATCGTTTACCATCTGAGACTGACAATCCCTCTGTCCCTATGCAACAAAATTGAAAGTCTGACAGACTAACAACAAAACTGAACTTGTACATCCAGGCAGTTCATAGTTGACACTTTTGGCAGTGCATATTATGTTTTTTTATTTACGAGTAATTGAAATTTTATAGTTCATTTTACTCAAAGTAGTATACTTTTTATCAAATTTCTACATTGAGTACTGCACAGTTTATCTGTGTGCACTACCATATTATTAGCTTGTTGAAGTGCCCTAGTATTGTATTATGTTGAACTGCTCTATTTTTACTGCAGTGTCATGCGTATTGTTGTTCTCAACCTCGGTAAACTTAACTTTCAATCCACGTGTGCTGTTTCATTCGTTGAATTATTAATTGTGTTTATATTAGGCATAGTATTATAGCTTTGGTCAATCTTTGGTCTTGGATGATGTGTGGGGTGTGTTTTATTGTTGGTAGGTGAGACGAGTGTTCAATGTGTATAAGTACATTATAAATTCAGACGTCGATGCTTAACATTTCGCATTCCAGTCCCAGTTCCTCTTCTACTAGATGGTTTGTTTTCCTCTAGACGGTTCTTCTTCCAGTTCTATTTTGAGTTCTTTCTGCCATGGATCCAATGAGGAAGCCTATGTCTAGAAAGCAGCAGACAGCTGTTACGAAACGTTTGGAAGCTGCTGAGCGGAGGAGACGGGGCTCGGAGGGCGCTCCCCTGCTGCCCACCATCGTGGATTCCTTTGCCGAAGGTTCATCATCGTCTCGATGCAACCGTCGCAAAATCGACGAGTCCGGGTTAGTTTTGCTTTTTTTATCTTTTCTTGTATTCATTTCTAAGTTTTAGGATTAGGTTTTTGAAACTCTTGTTGTGTCGTTGACGTTTGGAACTTACATATAGGGCTTACTCCTCTAGTGTTCATGGTTGCTCGCATTTGGCATCTACTCCGTCGCCGCGTGTTCCTGTGGTGCATCCGAGCGGGCTAATCAATGTGCGTGTATTTGTATGTTGGCTATTTTTAGTACGATCAGTTCTATTTACACTAAATATTGTTGTTGTTTTCTGTGAAAATATTACGATTCATTGCCATTAGTTACGGGAGTTTCGGATGGCAGTAATCATGTTGATGCAGAATATCAGATGGTTTGTAATGAACTTGCTGCTGAGAATGCTAAGGTATCAGAATTGTGTGTCAAGCTCTCCGAGAAGGAGGCAGAAAAGATGACTATTACTTTAGATTGTGACCGTCTTCGACACGAGATCGTCGGAATGCAGCACGTCGTCGAAGATGCTGCTATGATGAAGGTGGAGCTGAACAAGTATAAAGCTGGCGCTGCAGCCTGGGACTTAGAGCGGGATACTCTGATGATGGATATGGCTCAGCTACTAGCTAATAGACAGAAGCTTGATGAGCAATTGGCCGACATGATAGTCAATTGTTTTGAAGACATTGAAACAACAAAAAATGCACGTCTTGACAGGTTACATGCAATGCAATCTCTGAAGGACATTCTTGAGCATTGTCGTAACTGCACAGAGTGCATGGATGACATTCACAAAGAGGTCAAGGAGCTTGATAAGAAACTGTCCAAATAACTTGTGAAGCGTCTTCCATGTTTTAAATGCTAGCTAAATTTGGCCTATCATGTTGTAAGTGTTTGTAACGGTGTTTGTGAAGAGCACTTGATGAATATGATGGAGCAAGATTGTATGTAATTTAGTAGGTACGTACGTGCAAGTGTCTGTCTGTCAGTAAATTTTTCTATTTGCACTGCTCTAACTAGCTACGGTGCACTGCGGTGTTCTTTCCGTGTGTGCTATACAGCTTATTTGTTCTGCCTTGACCAGACTGGTTGCACTGTCGTATTTACTCATGTACTCATGGTTCTATGGTAGTGTAAGGATGTCTATTTAGGCAGTTTTTTAAATGATCATCTAGAAGCAGTTTATACTCTGTTGAGTGCGCTGAAAATACTGTATAATTTTCACACATAGGGATGGAAGAGTGTTTTTAGTGGTGCATTCACTACCCACGTAAATTTAGGTGCACTGCCTCGTACATACGTATATTCTGCCTTGTGCTGATTTTTGGCACTGCCTTCTTTACTTATGTATGCAATTTGTCCATGGTAGTGCAAGGATACCTATGTAACCAGTTTGTTTAAAGACTACTTAGAGAAAGTTTATACTGGGTTGATTATTATCGTCATGTGGAAGTAGTTTATACTTGGTTCAGTGTGATGAAAATATAATTTTTACACATATCTATGCAATTGTTTTTATCGCTGTATGTGTTTGTGATATGCACTGCTCACATAGATGCCAGTTATTATTTGGTTCATTGTGATAAAATTATAATTTTTACACATAGCTATGCAAGAGTGTATGCAGATGCACTGGCCCATAGATTCCGATACACTTCAAGTAGATATTGCACTACCAACTTAAAATTAGAAAACAAGTTATCTGTTACAGATTAACAAGCGTGTACTTACACCCACAGATATTGTTATTTCCTTTGCCTCTGTCTAGTTAGATGCAATATGTGCATGCAATCAGGTTTGACGAAATAATGTACATGTTTTAGAATCTTCTTCTAATCACTTAATGTTATTGCAATTTGTGGCATCTCCATGTCTGGGCCCAGCTCCCCAAGATCTGTTGGTAGGTTCTTCAGTGCTTGGTTAGATCTGTGGAACAACATTGTGTACAGTTGTTCATCTCTGATACTAGAGCTTGTGTCCTGATAAGTATTGTAAAGTCTTGTTAGTTTTCAACTATATA
Organism: Avena eriantha; assembly: GCA_910589775.1. Lineage (NCBI taxonomy): Eukaryota > Viridiplantae > Streptophyta > Magnoliopsida > Poales > Poaceae > Avena > Avena eriantha. The sequence goes on along the minus strand of OU342741.1, from coordinate 269,993,008 downwards.
TAATCAACATTTTTGAAAAATTTCTATCTAACTACTGCTTACACTTGACGTCTTTCCTTTTTCTATAATTTCGCCATTGTATCTCTGCAGGTAATATAATGTCCACAGTCCACATGCGTCTTCATCTTGTTTTTTAGTTCTCACGTAGCGTGCACTTTTGAATGATGCACTCCATCTTGGCAACGTGTCATCTTTGTAAATGCACTCTAGCACTTGTTCGAACCTGCTTAGCTGTATATTGAAACATTTTAGTGACATTGTTAGATAAAAAGGCTAGTAAGTTCTGATATTTTTTTTAGAAATAATACTCTTACTGTAGTAAATGTTTTCTAGTAATGTCTACATTTTGGTAGGAGTCTTACCATTGTTTGTCCTATGTTACTGTGGTAATCCTGCATCTCTATACTGTTATTGTATGCGAAGGAGTCTATGATCTCAGCCTTTGGATTCCGAGCAGACCCATTTAAGACATAAACTAAAAAATGTTTCTTGCAATAAACCGGTAGTAGTATCTGTGTATGGAAGTAGATATAATACTCAAGTAAGTTTTAAATATGTGGTAATTTTTAGTTTTATGAGGTGTCTTAATACTGAATATAGAAATTTATGCTCATTTCTAAAATAACTCACCGTGCCTGCTTTTGTAAGGTCGTCTGTTCCTATGAGGTAATCAATTGTGCGTGCAATATCTTCAGTTTCAATTTTTTTGTTTTTGTCCATAAAATCTAATATTAATGTTACCTGTGTGGGTAGGATTACCCTTTTACCTTCATGGAAACGATATTTGAACTCATCCTTACTTCTCCATGTGTGGATGACGGCATCTAAAAATTCATTGTCTATCCATCCATTCTCTTTGAAACTGTCTGCTAGTTCACGTGCAGTATATGTCAGATTAAAATCTCTTGATTCATTGGATCTAGTTGTCTTGATAAAAACTCTCCTAATGTATTACAAAATACAGGATTAGTATTATAGGGGTGTTAGTTTAGATTAGATCAAAAAATATCTAGGCTAATTAAAAGAGATCTAGCTGTATCAAGTTAAGCTTTACACTTACTCTCCGTAATCTTGTTTTGATGCATATTCGATTAGTTTTTGCCGTACTTTCCTTGCATTCTCTGTTTCTTTAAATTCTGCTGGAATGAAAACAAGTCTTTCTTCTGGATTTCGATTTTTCTTTTTTCCATGGAAACCTTGCACCTTTTTGGATTTCTTCTATATCTTTCTCTAAAGATCTCTTTCTCCTTAGTTTCTTTCAGTTGTATCGTTGATTTGTTTGACATCTTGTTTTCTTTCTCTTGAATTCCCAGCAATATATCTCTATTCAAGTCCTGGAAATCTCTTCTTGGGAATAGCTCTTGATATTCGGAATGGCATGTAGATGCAGCAAATTTGTAAATACTTGTGTTGCACTTGATAGTAACAATGTTATGAAACAACATACTGTAGTATGAACAATACTAGTCAAAAAACTGTGTAAAGGATTACCTAATATTCTATCATTTAATGTTTCGATGGTTACGTTGAAGATGTCTGATGTCAGCATCCTCATGAGAAGCATTTCCTTGTAACCCGGAATATCTTTTTTTGTGAATTCCAGAACGTGATCTCTGGTGCAGTTCTCGATCATATAGAGCATGAAGAACCCACTGTCACATCTGCATAACATTTTTCATTTTAGTTGTTGTCAGATGGTTAAAAGTTGACAAAGATAAGTAGTTCAATGCAAGACTATATTTTATGTTATGTATGAACATTTACATGTTATCTTGTAGAGGCATGTGTTCATATACTACCTCAAAATCATCCAGCGTTTGGACTTTTGTTTCTGTTGTTCCAAAACCTTCACTTCCACAATGTCTTTATTTTCCTGATCAATTTTGAGCATACTTTTTCAAGATCAATATCCCCTGGCTCTCTCAACGAATCATAAATTCTGAACTTCTTCTCCAAAATATCTACTGTCAATTTGAACCAGTGACCTACTGAACCTGAAGTTCCCTTAGGAGGTCACTCGAGAAAAGGAAACATTATCTACATGAGCAATTATTTAAATTTTGTTAACATATTTTTCTGTTTAAAAAATGAATATACAAGCTTGTATTTTCGCAGTATGGTGTTCTTCAAGTTGTCAAAAAATATACCCTAATGAACATTATTGTCTACTTACTAGTTCGTATTTGTCTAGACGGTCTGATGCGTCTGGTTTAAACAAGTCCTCTACCCAACGCATACTTCTTTTATCGTCTTTCACTGCTCTAATGTTAATAAGTTTTTGCTGCAAAACAACCGTTAGTTTGTTTGCTCTTAATATATAAAACCTTTGTTTATTATTTACAGTTGCTTTTTCTGTAGTACTTACAGTTGCTCTGTAATGAATAATTTTCTTCTTCGACTTGGTTCTCCTAAGTTGTTCTTCAAGATAGGTTAACACAAATTCATCCTCTGTATCGCCTAGCAATCCTTTGTTTCTGAAAGCACTTGATATGTAATACAATGGCACCTTCATATTGGTTTTCTCGTGCTTCATGATATACCGAGATCTATAGAGTGGAGTAAGTTTTATTATAACACAGTATGGTTCTGAAAAAATATGCAAAGTGCAAAATGATAATTTTTAAAATCATCTCACTTTAATATAGTTGTATCTTCTTTCGATAGTTTTTTGTCTGTGAACTTGCATATCAGGTTATACAATTTTGTCCATTCTGATTGTATTTGCTTGTTGTCCTTGTTTGCTTGGTCTCCACTATCTGTATCTGTGGAAAGAAAAAATTGTTAGTGTGTGAAAAAATGAAGTACAGAAAAATCAGTGCAATGACTGATGTTAGACAGTGCATCAGAATGGTAGTTCGATGATGATGTGGCCCGACCTTCGGTCGTTACCACATCATGGTCTCCTACTTATGCCAAGTCGTCATGGACTCCAAAGGTGAATCTGTTCCTCTATGCGAGCCCACTTCCTACCCTGTTGAATGGTATACTACTTCATACTCTGTCCCATATCAATGATAGGTTCACACCAACAAGTACGGAGGCATGGGAGGAAGCCTGGAGCACTAAGCCCGATAAGACGGAGGCTTGGAAGAGAAGACGGAAGAAGCAGCAGCTGGAGCACCGGAGTCTCCGGCCTGCACACACCGGAGTCTCCGGCCACACCGGAGTCTCTGGCCTGAAGACCCCGGAGTCTCCGGCCCCATCTCCGGACCGACCCCCAGATCGAGCTCGAGGACAGTCTGTCTGCCACTCCGGAGACGACACCGGAAACAGACCGGAGTCTCCGGCCCACACCAGAGTCTCCGGACCCCACACCAGAGTCTCCGGCCTGAGCGTATGGGACTGCGCGCCGCCAGCTGGGCCTTTGGCCCATGTACCCCTTAGCCGCCTAGACTTTCCCCTTTTATTCCTAAAGTACACTTGAACTAGTGGCTGGCCGATATATAGTGCCCCCACCCCCTCATGTAACCTTAGGCATAGATGATAGACTAAAGAAAACCCCCTTTGTGGAATCTCTAGTTTTGCCTCATCCCCTTCTACCAAAGGGGATCGACTATCGTCACTACCTCGTTGGAGTTTGCATCGCGCCTCCCTCCTTGTACAAGGTCTTGGCATCGGTGTCCCATTGCCAAGACGTCAAGACCCTCTCCGGGGTGTTCTTCCCTCTCCGCGTGGGATCGAGGGAGCACGTTGACCGATCTTTCTTTGCGAGGATTCTATCGGACCGGTGGCCACCGGTGAGAGCAATCAGCCTTGTATCGTGTGAGTTTTTCATGTGTTCATCGTGTTCTTCGTGAGTTGTGCGTCCGATTCTGCTACCTTCTCCCTTTCCCCGCGCTTTCCCATCAATTTGACCACGAGATCCGTGAAGATCGGGCCACCCACGGGGTTACCGCATAACATCTGGTATCAGAAGCTTTTGGTTGCCATGGATTTCCCCTCGATTTGGTCTTTTCCGCCATAAATTCGAAAATTCCAGCAAAAACAGCCCCAATTCGTGTTTTGGATCGATCTGTGATTTGAGTGCGTTTTGGTAGGTTTTGATCCGTGGATTACTTGCTAAACTTGTTGATCTACCTTCCCCTGCGTTTCCATGGCCTAATTCCTTGTTTTCCACCACCAATTTGAGGTTTTGGGTCGAGTTTTTCCGCCAAAACTCGTCCCGTTCGTGTTCTGGAACGTCCTGGAACCTCCGGACCGGAGATTCCGGCCCCCAGACCGGAGACTCCGACCCAGACCAGAGATTTCGTCCCCCAGACCGGAGATTCCGGTCCAGACCGGAGTTTTTGGCAAAGTCTCTGCCCCCCACTGTTGACAGCAAATCTGTTTCACCGTTTTGGGCATAACTTTTGCATACGAACTCAGATTTTGGTGTTCTTTAGCTCGTTTTGAAGAGGAGAAAGAGCTCTATATCATCATCTCCATGGTTCATGCTATCTACTCCATCCAAATTCCGTGAGCAAGGAGGAATCCACCAATAAAGGGTGAACATCGGCGAAGAAAGGTATAAACATTCCGCGACTTCTTCCCACCTGCTTTCCTTTGTGAGCTACACTATCTTTGCGTTCAACAAACACCTATTGAGAATAGTTCCTCCTATGATTGCTTGGGCTATGCACATTTGGTACCTTGTAGAATTCCGAGCAAAAGTTGTGAGCGTGCTATCCATATAGTTATCTTGTATAGTTGTTGGCACAAGGAAGGGGCAAGTTAAAAAGAAAAGAAAAGTGAAAAAAAAAGAAAAAGAGAAAGAAAGAAACAAGTGCCTCATAGAATAGGAAGCGCAAGCTCGATGAACATCAAATAGGTGGTACTTATTGTGCATATCTTGTAGCCCACCAATTTATTGCAATCGAACTAGCGTCTCTCCTTGCACTTGTGCGACACGAGCTTATAGTATTTGATAGGTAATCATTTGGTTCTTAGCTCACTTTCTCCGTTGCACAAGTCCCATTTATCCCACCGTGTGTTTCCTTGTACATATTTCCTATCTTGTGGATTGACTTGTTTTGCTTTGTGATCATCGTGGTTCTTTACTTGCCATTACAATATCTTGATTTCGATTGTTCTTGGACACGCCACCTTCCATACCTATCCACCATAACCTTTGTGTGTGTGTGTTTTAGTGGTTAGTTGGTTTTGGTGTTCCGCGTGAACTTCGCTTTGCTTGGTTTTGATTGCTCTCAAGTGTTGCCACTTGCACCATACTATCTTCCAAGGTAAAGTAAGGTTTGACGTTGCATCCCTAACCCCGTACCACTTCCATATACACCACTTGGTCTTGTGAATCATGTCTAGGGACTCCAGAACCAAGGATGATATCTATGAAGAATCCATGATGAGCCACCACGACTACGACTCCACAAGTATAGAGGACATGATGGAGCACTACACCGGCAATGGCTCCACATGCTTTGAGGACCCGGAGCATTGCACCTATGATGGCTCCACATGCATGGAAGACATGGAGCACATCATCAACTATGGCTCCTCAAGCATGGAGGACTTGGAGCTCTACATCGACAATGGCTCCTCATGCATGGAGTACATGGAGAACTACACCGACAATGGCTCCACATGCTTGGGTGACATGGAGTACTACATCAACAACGACTCCCCAAGCATGGATGACTTCGAGTGCTTCAACGACTATGCCTCACCAAGCACGGAGGACATGGCGAGCTTCACCAACTTCGAGGGCTCTTCCATGAGCCATGAAGAATACCTCCACCGCTTGGAGATGGAGGACTACTACGCCAAGCTAGCGGAGACGCATCATCAAGAAACCATGACCTTCAAGGCCAAGCGTGCCACACCAAAGGGCACCACCTACTTCGATGATCCACCTCCAAGGCGTCAAGCGCCATCACCTCCAAGCCACCAAGCACCACCATCTCCAAGGCGCCAAGCACCACAACCTCGAAGGCGTCAAGTGCATCTACCTCCAAGGCATCAAGTGCCATCTACTCCAAGAAGAGTGGCGCCCAAATATCATCTTCCACACAAGGCGCCACGAAGCAAGAATCTTCATCGACATACATCCTCTAGAGATCATCGCCAACATCAAGAGGATACAAGACGTCGTTCAAGGCATCTTCGCCATGAAAATGGAGAATACATGTTGAGCACCATCCATAATGCTCAACCAAGCTCAAGAAGGCACCTCCATCAAAAGAACAGTGCCAAGGACAAGGAGCATCGTTGCGAGCGTCATGTGGATGACCAAGTGCGCCATCTACATCACCCTTTGGCAAGGCACGCCAATGACCTCCGTCGACACCATCATAAGGCACCTTCAACTACTCGTGCCACCACCAAAATGGCACCAAGAGAAAGCTCTCCTCCACGCCATCAAGCTTCAACGCCAAGACTTGACGTCCTAGATGACGCATGCAACCTCATGGATGAGGAAGATGAAGACCTCTACTTCGCCAAGTTGGACACGTACGTCAAGAGGACTACACAAGCCAAGGTGCAAGATGGCAACGACAAGGTCAAGATTGGTGAGCATGGGAGTTTCCCTTCACCAAAGGGGGCGCATGGAGTTGAGAGAACCAAGCCTATCCCTATGTCCTTGAGTGATGATGTGGTACCAATTCCATGTGAGTATGAGACCCACTTAGCCCACTTGAGTGAAAGCAAGAGTGAGATGAGCGACTCCACCATACATGAGATTGCGTGCTTCCACTTGGAGGGCATGAGTGATACACCGAGTGAGTTGAGAGTGGTAGTTGATAGGTCATGTGAGACCACTTTGACTTCTAACGACTTACCCTCTACCTCTAGTGTGTTTTCTCATGATGTTCTAGGTTCCATGGATCAAGAAGCGCCAAGCTTGGAGATGATGATGATGCCTCCACCCAAGAAGATGTACATGGTGGATGAAGATGATGCCATCCCCATATTGGATGAAGATGTCTCCCACATGGAGGCCAATGCTACCACAACACCCACTTCATATGAGAGGTATGAACAAGGTAAGAATACGGGTGTTGATGATTCTATGATCCCACTAGTGGACATGATGACTTGTGATGATTGGCATGCTATGGATGATGTTTGTGATATCACATATGATTCATTGGTATTTCCATGTGATACTTTGCCTTTGCATAATGTTGAGAATGTGAAATTATTTGATTATGATGATGTTGCCATAGAGATGCCATGCTCTAAACGTTACGTTGCTGATATCATTTCTTGCACTTTGTGGAACAATTGCTCTTTCCAATGTTTTGCTTGCAATGATGTTACCAATGGTACCCCTCGAACCATGCTTTGTCATGAGTGTTTTACAATTTCTCCCGTTGCTTGCAATATGGATGATTGCTCCTTCACTTGTTTTGATTGCAACAATAATTTCCATATGTATTATATTGAGATGGCCCCCACAGCTTTCTCAAATTTGGGAGATTTTGGTAAATGCCATGATAAGCATGTTCCCCACTTGCATGCTCACCATGCATATTTTTCATACTTGATTGACACTAATGGTGATGTGCACAAGAAGAGATACGTCATGATGGATGATGTATTTCTCTAGCATGCACACACGTTCTTCCTTTTATCTATGATGTGTATAGGTACCTGCACAAGAATGTCAACCTCGGTTGAGCACGAGTTGACAAAAAGAGCTCTAAAGAGCATCCCACAAGTGAGTTCAAGATCGAACCCAACTCTGATACCTTTTGCATGCTTTGCATCTTTCATGTTGACAAATTGCTCTTTCCTATGGTTTGATTGCAAGCATGTTGATGGTATTCTTTCACCTTGTGACAATCATGTCTCGTTGCTGTTGGAAATTGATGCTTTGTGTGTTGCCACAAAAATGTTGAACAATTTCTCTTTCCGATGTTTTGTGTGCAACCATAATGCCATTATGAGCATGTATTGTCATGAGAGCTTCCAAGTCTCTCGTATTGTTCTTGATGAGGACATCCCTACAGTTACACCTACCCCAATTGCTATTGATGATGTTCCAACTAATGCAAAGAAAGATCAATCCAATGAGATAAGGATTGGACCAATTACAAGAGCTCGTGCTAAGCTACTAGAACAACAGGTGAACTTGTTTCTTAATGAACCTGGAGTTTTAATTAATGAGAATTTTATACTACCTAAGTCTTTGAATTATTGCATGATTAGGTACTTAGGAGAAGAAGGCGTAGCACGGAGCGACGAGGTAATGGAACAAGGCGTGTTGATCAATGAAGAATGCACGAGGGAGGAGAGGGAGGAAGCGCAAGGAGCTATCCAAGACGAAGATCAACAAGAGCTGGAAGTTCTTTGCCGCGGCAGAGAAACGCCCCTTTTCTCTGCCACGGCAGGCTGCCGCGGCATAGAAACAGAGTCTTTTTCTGCCACGACAGGCTGCCACGGCAGAGAAACAAACCCAATCTCTGCCACGGCAAAACCCTGAGTTGAACCCAATTTTGGGTCGGTTTGTATCTTAGTTAGGTGGGACCAAGTCGTCCCAAGCTAAGGACGCCCCAGCCCTCATATAAACCTCCGTAGCCGTCACAAGTTAGGGTTTAGACCACGTTAAAATATTTTGGAGTTGTTTCTTTCATAGAACCTCTGGAATTACCCTGTGTTTCAATCTACCAACTATAATTGAGTGTGATCTGTTGTTCCATTGGGAATTAGTAGATTGCATACTACCGTTCGTGGTCACGACTGCGTGCGCAAGAGTGTGGTGTTGTGAATATCCTACAAGGTTCGAGATCTGTTGCGCTGGCATCAGGGATCGAGCGGGAGAGATCATAGCTACGCACTAGTTATCTATCATCCACCATCATCATCGCCATCTGCTTACTAAGAAGATCGGGCCACCCCATATCATCTTGGTATCAGATTTCCAGTGTTGCCTCGGTAAGCAATCCACAATCCATCCATAGATTAGAGAGTGTTTTTCATCCTATACAGAAAAAGCCCCACAAAAAGAGTTGCCATAGCCTAGATTACATCGTATTCGAGTAATAGTTGCTGGTCGAGTTCCTCTATTAGATTAGATCTAGATCTGTTCTTTGTAGATTTGTTTTCTAGTTGTTCTAGTTGTTTTCCACCATCTTTTTCCGCTACCATCAAGTCAGATCCGATCCAAGTAAAGAGTCCTAGTTGTGTACTATTTGGAGAGTCGGAAAAAAAATTCGTCTCGCTGCCTCACGCCTGACCGCAGATAGGTCTGTGCTCCGGCGTGACAAAAAAATTGGACGGTAGCCTTACCACAGACAGGTCTGCCCTCATACGAGAATTTTTTTTGTCTGCCGACCTCCTGCCGCGGCAGGATTTTAAGCCCTTTTTTTGCCGTGGCAGAGACCAATTCTCAAGTCAAAATTTTTTCTTTTTTGTTTATTTTTTTTACTGAGTCCACATAGCGTACCTATCCTTGTGAGCCTTAGTAAGCCTTTCTTTGTGTCTAAAACTATCCTATGAGACTAGCGTGCTTAGTGCTCTGCGGGCTGCTCAGTTTAGCAATCCTGTGCCCGTTTCGTTGAGACATTGCTAGCGTCTCTCCTTGTGCATTGAAACACGAGCTTTCCTCCGACATACCTTACTTTTTTGAGCTCATTTTCATAGTTGCAATTGCCCCATTTATCTCCACCGTGTGTGTTTCCGTGGGTCTTTGTCATACGATCAGCACTAGGACTTGTTTGTGGTGTAGATAGGATACCATACCTATAGCTCCACTATAAATAACCTGTGTGCCTTGTGATCGTTCTCTATACCTTTGATATTCACTTCATCACTTCAGTGCATGAGTCTTTGATTACGTTTGGTAGAGCATCTCTATTCACTTTGGAACGGTAAGATCTTCTTTCTTATCAATTGTGAGTGAGTTGTGAGAGTTTCCACTATACTGATTTTGATTTTTGCACTAACTTACTAATCATGTCTTTGATGATGATGAAATTGTGTCACAGAAAAAGCAGGTGGAGGAGCTTGTTACTTGGAGAGAGTCTGTTGATAGAAATATCACCAACATACAAGATGCTGTGGAGAATAATACTGGAGCCATCAATAATATTTAGACGCAGCTGACTGCTATGAATGTCAACTTTGCCACCTTGCAGCGTTCCATTGAGGCGATTCAGGCAACACTCCAGCCCAGACTGGCACAACATGATGATGGGTTTGAGGACTTTGATGAGGGAAGTGCGGCTGATGCTGCTCCACATCGTGGCAGGGGACGAGCAAATCCCCCTGCACCTGCGGCTGCTCCTCTGTATGGCCGTGGGTATGCTCCTCTTGGACGTGCCCAGCGTGCTTACAATCCAGCTGATGATAGTTTGGGCAAGCCCAAGTTCTCAATTCCTTCGTTCAATGGCTCGCTTGATCCTGAGGATTATATTACTTGGGAGTTGAAGATTGAAAAGCTCTGGCGTTTATTTGATTACCTAGAAGACAAGAGGGTAAAAATTGCTGCATCAGAATTTGATGGTTATGCTTTGCGTTGGTGGGAAGTTATTGTGCAGAATAGACGGAAGGAAAATGAACTCCCTATGAGGGATTGGCGTGAGATGAAGGCCATCATGGCAGATCGTTTTGTTCCCTCCAATTATTTGTGTTCTGTGTTTGACAAGCTCACACAGTTGAGGCAAGGCACAATGACAGTTGATGAGTACTACATGGAGATGGAGATGCTTATGCAGCGTGCTAATGTTCGTGAATCACGAGAGATGACGATGCAACGTTTCCTCAACAATTTGAAGCTTCAAATCAAGAGTATTGTGTGTTATCACAAGTATGAGACAATGAACGAGCTGCTGCACCATGCTAGAGAGGCCGAGTCCCATCTGGCTGAAGAGGCAAAGTCACGTGCTCGATTTCCATCTTCTAGCAGATTTTCGGCCAGATCTACACCTCCCACTGTCATGCCACCAGTTGTTGTTCCGTTTGCACCATCAGCCAAACCAGCAAGTACACCTTCGTTTGGTTCTAATACTCGGAAACCCGCTGCTCCTGCTGCTAGCTCGGGTTCCAACATGTCTACTGCACGTACTCGTGATGTGGTGTGCCATACTTGTGGAGGCAAAGGTCACTACAATAAGGATTGTCCAAACAGCAAGGTTATGTTTGTTAATGAACAAGGTGAAGTAGAAAGTGGATATGAAGCTTCTGATGATGATATTGATGATGGCGAGGTTGGTGCTGATGCATATGCTGAGCGTGCACCAACTATCGTCATGTCTTCACGTGTACTTAGTGTGCAACCGGTTGAGGAATCCCAGCATTGCAACTTGTTCCAAACAAAAGCTCTAGTTGGACCAAATAAAGCTTGCAAGGTCATTATTGATGGAGGTAGCTGCAGAAATCTTGCAAGTAAGGAATTATGTGCCAAACTGAATTTGACATACTTACCTCATCCCAAGCCATACTACATACAATGGCTGAGCAACAATGGTGAGATGAAGGTAAATCATATGGTACGAGTGAACTTTCAAATAGGGCCCTACAAAGATTCTATTGATTTTGATGTGGTTCCTATGACTGTTTGTCACCTACTATTTGGTCGGCCATGCTCTATGATCGCCATGTGCAACACAATGGCCGAGCCAATACATATCACTTGGAATATAAAGGAAAGAAGATTACTATGCAGCCAATGACACCACAAGAAATTGTGAATGATTCTCGCCAGAAGATAGAAGTGAACCAGAAGGAAGATACTACCACTCGGCGAGATTGCGTGACAGCTGTTCCTGATGTAATTGAACCTAAATTGAGTGATATAACGAAAAATGAGAGAGTGCCCGGTTTGTTAATATTAGCCACTAAGGAAGATATGAGAGAATTTCGTGAGGATCCTACAGCCATGCCACTTGTGCTCATGTATAAGGGCGAGGTATTGGTTTCTAACGACATGACCCCTATTTCTCTTGGTGTCTCTTCTGTTCTGCAGGACTTTGGGGATGTGTTTCCAGAAGATGTATCCGCAGGCTTACCTCCATTGCGTGGTATAGAACATCAAGTGGACTTGATTCCTAGCGCCACACTTCCCAACCGTGCACCCTACAGGACTAATCCCGAAGAAACTAAGGAAATTCAGAAGCAAGTACAAGCGTTGCTGGATAAAGGGTACATTCATGTTTCTCTTAGCCCTTGTGTTGTTCCTGTTATTTTAGTTCCTAAGGAAGATGGTACATGGCGCATGTGTGTTGACTATAGAGCGATTAATAACATCACTATTCGATATCGTCATCCTATTCCACGCTTAGAGGATATGCTAGATGAATTGAGTGGTGCTGCTGTTTTCTCTAAAATTGACTTGCGTAGTGGTTATCATCAAATTAGGATGAAAGAAGGGGATGAATGGAAAACTGCTTTCAAAACTAAATTCGGTTTGTATGAGTGGTTAGTCATGTCGTTTGGTCTTACTAATGCACCTAGTACTTTCATGTGTTTGATGAATCATGTTTTGAGAGAGTTTATTGGTCGTTTTGTGGTTGTTTACTTTGATGATATACACATCTACAGCCACACCAAATCTGAACATTGCACTCATATTAGAAAAGTTTTGCAAGTGTTACGTGATACTAAACTGTATGCTAATCTTGAGAAGTGTACATTTGCAAAAGATAAGGTCATATTCCTAGGATTTGTTGTTTCTAAGCATGGAGTAGAGGTAGATCAATCTAAAATTGAATCAATTCAGAATTGGCCTACTCCAGTGAATGTAAGTCAAGTGCGTAGTTTCCACGGTCTCGCTGGTTTCTATAGGCGCTTTGTGAAAGATTTTAGCACCATTGCTGCACCATTAAATGATTTGACAAAGAAAGGTGTTCCTTTTGTATGGGGCGCGGCCCAAGACATTGCATTTGGTACATTTAAACGTTTGCTTACTTCTGCACCATTGCTTGCATTACCTGATTTTTCGAAGCAATTTGAAGTTGAATGTGATGCTAGTGGTATAGGCATATGCGTTTTGATGCAAGAGGGTCGGCCTATAGCTTATTTTTCTGAGAAATTGACTGGTGCTCGTTTTAATTATTCAATCTATGATAAAGAATTGTATGCCCTTGTGAGAGTACTTGAAGTTTGGCAACATTATTTGTGGCCAAAGGAATTCATCATACATTCTGATCATGAAGCATTGAAATACTTGAAAGCTCAATCAAACTTGCATAGAAGATTAGCTAAATGGGTTGAGTTCATTGAGTCTTTTTCTTACATCATTAATTATAAGAAGGGAAAAGAGAATGTTGTTGCTGATGCTCTATCTAGGAAGAACATGCTATTAACCAATCTTGATGTTAAAATTCCTGGATTAGAAGCTATTTGTGCACTTTATGAAACTGACCATGATTTTGCTGAACCATATCGTTTATGTGCTCTTAGAAACGCATGGGATAAGTATCATATACATGATGGATATTTGTTTCGAGCTAACAAACTATGTATTCTAGAATCGTCGTTGCGTTTGTTCTTAGTGCAGGAATCACATGCTGGTGGTTTGATGGGTCATTTTGGGCATGAGAAGACATTGCTCATGCTTGCTGATCATTTTTATTGGCCCAAGATGAGGCGTGCTATGTACAGATTTGTGAGCAGATGCATTACTTGCCACAAGTAGAAATCCAAGCTGAAGCCTCACGGTTTGTATACACCTCTCTCTGCACCTACTACTCCATGGGAAGACATTAGTATGGATTTTGTGCTAGGTCTACCTAAAACTCAAAGAGGTCATGATTCTATATTTGTGGTAGTGGATAGGTTCTCTAAGATGGCTCATTTTATTGCCTGCCACAAAAGCGACGATGCGTCGCATGTTGCTAACCTATTTTTCAGGGACATCATGAGATTACATGGAGTACCATAGACGATTGTTTCTAACTGTGATGTGAAGTTCATGAGCTACTTTTGGAAGACCTTATGGGGGAAGCTAGGAACGAAGTTGCTGTTCAGTACTACATGTCACCCCCAAACAGATGGTCAAACGGAGGTGGTGAATAGAACATTGTCACAGCTGCTAAGGACCATGATTAAAAAGAATCTGCGGGAGTGGGAAGAGTGTTTGCCACATGTTGAGTTCGCTTACAACAGGGCTGTGCATTCAACTACTCAGCTTTGTCCTTTTGAGGTGGTGTATGGCTTCAAGCCATTGACGCCACTTGATATGTTGCCTCCGCCATTACATGAGAGAGTTGATATGGAGGCATCAAAACGTGCTGATTATGTGAAGAAAATACATGAGAAGACTCGAGAGGCTATTGAGAAGAAAGGCAAGAACATTGCTGCTGCAAGGAATCAAGCAAGAAAAGAAGTGTTGTTCGAGCCTGGAGATATGGTTTGGGTGCATCTACGCAAGGACAGACTTCCACTACTTCGCAAGTCCAAGTTGAAGCCACGTGGTGCTGGTCCTTAAAAAGTGCTAGCCAAAATTAATGATAATGCCTACTCAGTTGATATACCTATTGAGGAATTTGGTGGTGCTAGTAACAGCTTCAACGTTGCTGATTTATCACCATATGCTAGAGAAGACCTTGGAGCGTCGAGGTCGACGCCTTTTGGAGGGGGGAGATGATGACGACATCCCTGCAGTTACACCTACCCCAATTGCTATTGATGATGTTCCAACTAATGCAAAGAAAGATCTATCCAATGAGATAAGGATTGGACCAATTACAAGAGCTCGTGCTAAGCTACTAGAACAACAGGTGAACTTGTTTCTTAATGAACCTGGAGTTTTAATTAATGAGAATTTTATACTACCTAAGTCTTTGAATTATTGCATGATTAGGTACTTAGGACAAGAAGGCGTAGCACGGAGCGAGGAGGTAATGGAACAAGGCGTGTTGATCAATGAAGAATGCGCGAGGGAGGAGAGGGAGGAAGCGCAAGGAGCTATCCAAGACGAAGATCAACAAGAGCTGGAAGTTCTCTGCCGCGGCAGAGAAACGCCCCTTTTCTCTGCCACGGCAGGCTGCCGCGGCACAGAAACATAGTCTTCTTCTGCCACGGCAGGCTGCCGCGGCAGAGAGATAGACCCAATCTCTGCCACGGCAGAACCCTGAGCCGAACCCAATTTTGGGTCGGTTTGTATCTTAGTTAGGTGGGACCAAGTCGTCCCAAGCTATGGACGCCCCAGCCCTCATATAAACCTCCGTAGCCGTCACAAGTTAGGGTTTAGACCACATTAAAATATTATGGAGTTGTTTCTTTCATAGAACCTCTGGAATTACCCTGTGTTTGAATCTACCAACTATAATTGAGTGTGATCTGTTGTTCCATTGGGAATTAGTAGATTGCATACTACCGTCCGTGGTCACGGCTGCGTGCGCAAGAGTGTGGTGTTGTGAATATCCTACAAGGTTTGAGATCTGTTGCGCTGGCATCAGGGATTGAGCGGGAGAGATCATAGCTACGCACTAGTTATCTATCATCCACCATCATCATCGCCATCTTCTTACTGAGAAGATCGGGCCACCCCATATCAGTTCTTCCAACAAACATAAGGACCACTTGCTCTTTCATATGGTTTGTTTGCAAACATCTTGTTTTTGCTCCCGCTTGCGATATGCATACTCCCATGATCTTGGCTTTTGATGATATGTGTATGGCATCCAACATATTGAACAATTGTTCTTTCCAATGGTTGGTTTGCACAAATAATGATGTTGTTTTGGATGTTCTTCCACATTTGTTTTTGCCGAATTCTCCTACTCTTGCATCAAAGATGTTGACCAATATTATCCGTTGCTTTGAATGCCACACTAAGATGTTTTATGGAGTTTTTGAGTTCCCACATTTGGATGATGTTCAAACGATTTCCATGCACTTTGACCTTGCATATGCATCCTGTTTGCTATACTTGAGCTGTGCTAATAGTGTTGTGAACAACAATGGACATGCCACAAATGACATCCTCCTCTATCACACACAAACATATGTTGCTTGGTCTTTACTGTGTGAAGGTACAATTGCTTACGCGTCAACCTCTATGGACCAAGAGTTGACAAGACGAACCGTGGAGAGTTACCTATGGTTGCCCTTCAACGAGCCATCTCTACATCCTAAGGTGACTTCACTCTACTTGAGGACTCATAATATAATCTTCATGAATTTCCTATGCTTTGAGTGTTGCTTCGCTTTTGTGGTGAGATTTCTAGGATTCATTGAAAGTGAAGGAACATTGAGGTGTTGTCAATTCAATCTTCCCGAGGACGACTATATGGTGAACCCCAGGATCAAGAAGGTCTCTCGACATCTTCTAATTTGTGATGAGCATGTAGAGTCGAGGACGACTCTTTTTGAAGGGAGGGGAGATGATGTGGCCCGACCTTCGGTCGTTACCACATCATGGTCTCCAACTTATGCCAAGTCGTCATGGACCCCAAAGGTGAATCCGTTCCTCTATGTGAGCCCACTTCCTACCATCTTGAATGGTATACTACTTCATACTCTGTCCAATATCAATGATAGGTTCACACCAACAAGTACGGAGACATGGGAGGAAGCCTGGAGCACCAAACCCGACAAGACGAAGGCTTGGAAGAGAAGACGGAAGAAGCAGCAGCTGGAGCACCGGAGTCTCTGGCCTGCGCACACCAGAGTCTCCGGCCACACCGGAGTCTCCGGCCTGCAGACCCCGAAGTCTCCAGACCCATCTCCGGACCAACCCCCAGATCGAGCTCGAGGACAGTCTGTCTGCCACTCCGGAGACGACACCGGAGACAGACCGGAGTCTGCGGACCCCACACCGGAGTCTCCAGCCTGAGCGTATGGGCCTGCACGCCGCCAGCTAGGCCTTTGGCCCATGTACCCCTTAGTCCGCCCAGACTTTCCCCTTTGATTCCTAAAGTACCCTTGAACTAGTGGCTGGCCTATATATAGTGCCCCCACCCCCTCATGTAACCCTAGGCATAGATGATAGACTAAAGAAAACCCCCTTTGTGGAATCTCTAGTTTTGCCTCATCCCCTTCTACCAAAGGGGATCAACTATCGTCACCACCTCGTTGGAGTTTGCATCGCGCCTCCCTCGTTGTACAAGGCCTTGGCATCGGTGTCCCTTTGCCAAGATGTCAAGACACCTCCAAGGTGTTCTTCCCTCTCCACGTGGGATCGAGGGAGCACCTTGACCGATCTTTCCTTGCGAGGATTCTATCGGACCGGTGGCCACCGGTGAGAGCAATCGGCCTTGTATCGTGTGAGCTTTGCGTGTGTTCATCGTGTTCTTCATGAGGTGTGCGTCCGCTTCCGCTACCTTCTCCCTTTCCCCACGCTTTCCCATCAATTTGACCACGAGATCCGTGTAGATCGGGCCACCCACGGGGTTACCCCATAACAGATGACAGTTCATTTACAGTAGTTGAGGCAGTTTACTAGTTCAACTATCGTGTATGACAAGTGCAAATGGTAGACTGGCTAGTACTTGTAACCAAAATCGTTCATACAAATCTCTTCATGGTCATTACAGCCAGATTTTTTGATATGTTTAGCAAGCTCTATTTTGCAAGTGTATCTTTAATTTATTTACACTAGTAGACACATGGTATGCTTACAAATGAATCAAATTGTTCAACAAATTAATTTTCATAGAGACCTTCTGCTGTCAGATTGGTACTGACTGGCAGTAAATATTCTGCTTTGTGTCCAACTTCACTGTCTTTAACTTTGATCTTCTGTTTTTCTTTATCTTCTGTCTGATGTTCCTCTTGTTTATCCTGTTCCTGCCTATTCACTATGTCAGATGAGCGTATGCTTTTTTCTGCTGCTGTTGCTGCTTCATCAGAGAGGGTTTGGTTGTTTGTATCTCCTCCTGTGTCCTCCTACAATCAGAAGTTTAGATTAGTTCTTTGTTGAATTGTTATGAATGTTATAACCATCATCAGATTTTTCTTTTTGCTTTATATTATAGCAAATTGTCCCCTTTCTACTAAATGAGCATCTACCTTTAGAGATTTGTCTTTTGTTATTGTTGATGTTGCATGCTCCTGTCCTTCTGCTGCAGTTTCATTATTGGTATCATCTGCCTGATTGTCCAATCCATTTAGAAATAAAAATACAGCACAGTTAAACTAGGAGCAATCATTCTTATTATATCGTGCAATAACTTGCAATAGGTATATAAATTACCTTTGTAGCTTCGATCGTTGTGTCTTCTGTTTTTTAGATGTATGAACACTGCCAGAGTTGTTTTTCTCAGTTTCATTCTGGGACAATGAACATGATGCAGGATCTTCCATTCTGACAGGTCCTCTTTTTGCTGTTAGTCTAACTGCTATATATTTCGCCGACTCCATGTATAACTTAAGCTTATCCATTGAGTCTAGAATCTCAAGTCCTGCTCTGTTGACATCTTGTTTGTAGTTACTGATGAGGCCTAGTTCGTTGTTAGTTTCTAAATTTTGACATATTTTTTCTGGGTTGTCTGTAATCTATCTCAGGAGATCCATTGCTTGCTGCATGTTCTTAACATCTGTCATGAGACCTCTGATTGGATTTGGCTAGACAGAAGGTTCTTCAATTGGAATGTTTGAGTTGTCTCCGACAAGAACTATTGCATACTTGTTCTTCCGGTTCTCCTGGTCATTATCCACCACCGTATTTGAGGAACTGTTTTTCTTTGTATGAAAACCTTTGTTGTAGTGCTGCAGCTCGTAACTAGTCTTAACCTGTTTCATGTGAAGAGGACAATTTAGATATTTTTATGCTCAACCTTATTATGTTATGGAATTAAATCAGATATGCAATAAGGAAATACAAAGATACATATTACCAGTATGTGTACTTACATATTTCAATGCTCCGAATTCCTCAATGTTATGTTTCTGTCTGTCCTTCTTCACAATGGTTGACAATAATTCATTGTCAAGAACATGTAGCCGTGGTGTTTCAATTGTGTTGATTGAATTCTCACACCTTTTAGTGTACAGATAGACTATTAAAGGCAGAATTGTGCATCCCTCAGCTCCTTTGGTATTTGTTATTTTAACAGGACCCTTACCCTTTTTCTTGTTTCTGTTTTTCTTTTCTGGAAAAACTTATGAACTCCTCTCTTCAGTTTATCCACTACTACGCGGCAGATATCCATTTTTTGAAGCTTCTTGTAGTCTACATTGTGTATCATTCTAGCCTCTTGGCCTATCCTTGCGTGTAGAGTGGGGCCGACAATACTCTTGAAAATGACTAGAAATATGCATTGCATTGTGAAAGGACTTGTGCCACCTTTCTTTATTTGCTTATACAAATCATTAAGTTGAACTTGTTTTGTCGCTGTTATTCCAAGTTCTTTCCTTAGCCATTTTAGAGCTTCTTTGTTACCATCCACTGATGGTAATGGAGCCGCGTTAGGTCCGTCAGGGAAGCCGAACACTGATTTCACAACTTTTGGTGTTATTTCAATGTCCACGTCGGCTCCAAGTTCCATTACCATTGTAACTCTATCAATTTTCTAGTATAACCACAAGATCATTGGCCGTGACAGGTTTGATGTTACTCTATAATTAAACAGGAATCCCCACCCAACATTTGATAGCTCGGTTTTTTGATCTTCGTTAAGGACCTCTGTAAGCAATTTGTTGAGCTCTTTGAGTGAACACCTTACTGTGTAGTTTGTGCCAGTGTCCTTGCGTAGCTTTTTTTCACCTATTGTCAAGGTGTAACACCCTCGAATCAGCCCTATGCAAGTTTTAGAGCTTCCTGCCAAACCCACATAGAAACGATTCAAGGACGCCCACCGGGCAGTTGCGTGCGGGTGGAAAATGAAGTAATAACATTACACAATAGTTCACGATGGAACCCACAGAAACATATATATACAACAACGACTCCAAGAGTCAAAAATACAGATATACAATACAAAGATCCAAATCACCTTGAAACGATACAGCATCCGAGTATGGATAAGAAGCAAATGGAGCTAAGAGCCCTGAAGAATAACCAATGGCGTCCATAACCTTGCCCATGCCAAGCTAGAAGGGTAACCCTGCTAACGACGTCGAACTTATACATGTTAAACAAAAGGGGTGCCGACAAAGGGCAAAGGAAAAATGGAGTGGTCAGTACTGAGGCCAGTACACGGCGAGGCTAGAATTCGGTGGCTCTCGCCTACATAGGTATGGTGGACTGAAGCGGTAGCGCAGCATGCATAAACAACCTATAGAGACTCGATGCAACTGTCGGCTATTAGCGAGGGATAAGAGAGACCTATTCAGGACAAACCTGATACTAACACCAAACATACTCATCCTGGCATTTCCCCCTCGAGACCAAACGAGGAAGTCAAACCGAGGAACTCACACAGTTGGTAGTTCAAGACCAAACAAGGAAGTCAAACCAAGGAACTCACACAGTTGGTAGTTTTATTCATTCCATTATAGTTGAAGCACTTACTAGTCAGATATAGATAGCATGAGTCAGCCTGATAGCATAAGTAGTGGGCAGTTTTAATTAACCATTCAGTTGTAGTTGCAGTACTTATTAGTCAGATACAATTAGCATGTGACATCCCAAACCCAGCAGTAGTTGGCACTTTTATTTCATTCCATTGGAGTTGCGATACTTACTAGGCAGGTATAACATGACACGATACACCACAGTTCCACCAGTTGTTGGCATTTTTATTATCCATTCCATTGTAGTGAAGCTGATTACTAGTCACATATTAAATCAAATTTATAGCACTACTTTAGTTATCCTTGTCTATGATTGAGATACTGTGCTCCAAGTCGTCCATACCCGCGGACACGGCTTTTCGAAAGATTTACCCTGCAGGGGTGCACAAATAGCAACACACACATGATCAACCTCGGAAAAACCAAATCAAAACCCAACGAGGCTTTCACGACAAAGCAATCACAGGATTCATAAAATATTTCAGGGGGCCACCCCACTAAGCTACCCGCAACGAAGTTGGCCGGCTCCGGAACGGACCCAGGGTTTGCGAGAACGGCTGTAAATGACTGGGAACCCAAAAGTGTGACTAGGCTTGTCGATACCGCGAAATCGTGCCGCGATCCAAAACAGTACAGGTGCTCCACGCACAATCATAAATAAAGCAGTAAAGCATGGCATAAGTACAGGATAGTAATAAAGCCCCAAACTAGTTTGTGGCCCCAAGAAATAAGAAATGAATCAAGCTCTGGCTAAGGGGGATCCATAGGGTTTCCCGGATATGGATAGTGCGAATAGTCAAGGAACAGGTATCAAGTACTCGGGGCCTACGGGACACAAGTGGACATGAAAAACCAAATAACAGATATTACCCACCGGTGCCTCTTTCATTAGTTATCCCAAAAATTTAATAATTGTATTTAAAGTTATGATCATCTCTACCATTAAGCATCTCCACCGTTAATCATGTGCCATCTTGCCGTCAACGGTGGAACGACAACGACGCGAAGCAGCACCTGAGCAAGCAACTATGACTCGCAAGGCCGACTATCTATCAAACAACAGGCAATAGGATGTGTCCAAGGCAATATAGAGGTTGCAAGGAATATAAATGGTACAGAAACTAAAGCATCGCATCACGCATAGCAGTAGATCAACAGGAAGGAAGTAAAGACTATAAATGCAAAATAGGTAGAAAGGGGGAGATTGCTCGCCTGGGAAACACTGCCGAAGATACATTATTCGAAGGACTTGCCGATACTCACATCAACTCATCGGGCTAATCTGCGAAGAAGCAAAGCACTAAAAGAAACACCGGATGCACTATTTAATGCTACGGCAGAAGACCAGGCATGATGGATGTATGATGCATGACATGGCAAAGATGCGGTGCAACTAGACAATATTAAGCGGAACCGGGGCCCCGACAATTAATTAGAAGGTTCAAGTTATTTAGATACCCTGCAATTAAATGTTGACTTAATAAGACAAAACATGGCATCAGTTCGATACACAAATTTAAATGGAGGGGGTATAATAAAAGAATAGCCCACATATGCGCTCCACATTTAATTATGGGGTGAATCGACTAAATACCCCCAAACAAATAAACATGTATGAAAGCATGACAATTCATATGCACAAGATAGATGTCATATTATATTATAAAATACAGACTCGGATAGAGATCACACATTGGGGATCGACTCCGGGGTCTCGGGATTGGTCTTCGGATCTTCGGGATCAGGGCTTGGAGGTTCCGGCTTCGAGTGTCTGTGGAGAACTTGGTTTGGCATAGGTGGTCGAGGGTGAACTTGTTTGGTGCCGGTAGATCTTGGGGTACCTCTTTGGCACCATGGAGAACTAGACATCGGGGTTGTTCATGTGACAATCCTTTGCGACACATGTTCCTAGGGTGAACCAACCATCCTTGTAGTGACTGCACTGTCACCATCAAACCATACCAATACATCGATCAGGGCAGCGTCAGGTGAAGCAACAGGAACCACAAGCACAAACACGGCAGCCCCATACTGCAAACACTGGTAGAGAGACACAAATGAAGAGAGGGCCATGACCAGACGACGCGACGAGTTTGGTGACAGCATGTGGGAAGCTGCGCTTGCAGGGGCGCGCGGGCGACATGGCAGAGGGCGGCGACGCGACGGGGCTCTGGCCAGGCAGGGCGAAGGCGCTGCCAGAGAGCGATGCAGGGCTGACGGTGCTCGGAGGTGGTGGCCGCGCGGGTCGAGCTCACATCAGGGAGGAGCCACGACAGGGTCGATGGCGGCCAAGGTGAGGAGAGTGGCATGGGGCATCAAAGGTCCCTTGTGAGGTGCTGCAGACGGTGGCGGCCGGGTCGAAGCAGAGGCGGCGACGCACGGTGGAGGAGGCGAGCAAGGAGGTAGAGAGGGCGAGCGGGAGAGGCAAGCAGAGGCGGCGGGCGGGAGCTTGCTCGCTGAGGAGTGCGGGGTCGCTAGCAGGGAGGCGCTATGGCGCTCGAAGCCGAGCTCGTGTAGAGGGAGGCGAGGGCGAGAGAGACGAGATCGACGGACGGGGTGGGGCTCGCTCGGGGTTGGTGGATGGAACGAGGGAGCGGGGCGAGGGGATCGCGGAGGGAGGGGCGGTAGGTGGCGATAAGGCCTAGGGATGTGTGTCGTGTCGAGGACTCGGGGTGGGTTTTGTGCCGTGTACGCGGGAGCATCACGAGCGAGCGGGGTCGGGGGTTGGAACGACCGGGTGGGGCTGCGGCCGCTCTGTGTGTGGCTTGCTGCGCGTGCAGGTGAGTGCGGCGGCACGCGGTTGGGGTTAGGTAGGGCGGCCGGGTAGGAAATAGGGTTAGGGTTTAGTTGGAGGTTGCCAGCTGGGCTTTTGGGCCTGGCTGGCTGCCTCCCAAAAATAATATAAGCTTTAATTAACAATTAGTTTTTAGACAAACAAAACGTCCAGAAGGATCCAGTTTTATAATTTGAAATAAAGATAAGGGATATTTATAAAACATAGATAGACTTTTAGAAAATAGGTTTAGGCAAACAATGCATGATGACATGACGATGCTCAAATGCAATGTGGCATGATGACAAGAGCATGCGGTCATGATGATGCACAAAATAAAAACAACAAGCGATTTTCTAGTAGTTGTTTTACCGGGGTGCTACAATTCGACACCACTAACGATG
This sequence comes from Avena eriantha, assembly GCA_910589775.1. NCBI lineage: Eukaryota > Viridiplantae > Streptophyta > Magnoliopsida > Poales > Poaceae > Avena > Avena eriantha. The sequence goes on along the minus strand of OU342741.1, from coordinate 269,969,494 downwards.
GATCTCGCCCTCGAGATCCGCCTCATGGTACCGGAAGAAGGCCGCCAATCTGAATCTTCTCGCTTCGTATAGATCCTCACGACACCACTAACAAAGATCCTTGCTCCATCTTGAAATCGACGACACCACCACAAGGGGTCGTTGCTCACATTCGTTGAGAGAACACTCGGGAGAAAATAAAAGGTGAAGGTAGAGGTATCAACAGATAAGGCCACCTCTCACTTCCGTGAAAGGAGTAAAGTTGCATTGATCCACCCATTCATTGTACACCAGCGAATAATAAGAGTAGTCGGATGGGGATCCATCCATCGCGCACCCAAAACATTCCTATACACATGAATAGGAGAATTATGCAACCCACTCTCGAGTTCAGATTGGAGATCTTGACGAGCGATGTTCGGAAAGCTTCGGAAAACCAAGGAGTGATGTAGGATCTTCATAGATGATATCATCGCATTGGGGACCACCAGAAGATACAAAAGAAATCGTATGAAAAGACATAATGATTAGGTTTCGCGATGGTTCCATTGGCATGAACAACGCATGCTCAAGGTATACTCCAACTTCACCAATGCTCATCCTTCTCATAATGTTTTTCAATGATACATATTTTCGTCAAGGGACACATACAGATAAAGAATTCAAGAACCAACAATATTGTATGAAGGTTACAACAAACGAGATGCAGATTCGATGATTGTAGTTACACCGTTATAAAAGGGAGAAAGAGAAATCCTGATGTACGACGGAAACCCAACCACGAGAAATCCTGGACTCGAAGAGAAGGTAAGAGTAGATTCAAAACACGCGAAGGTAAGAGGAGAATAGCACAGAGGTAAGGAGTAAAAGCAGACCTAATCAGATATATCCAACCGATTTTTCAAAATAGTTTTGACACTCTACGACGTCCGTTAGCTAGGTTATCCTACAGGCTGGACCAGTGGGGTATCGCAACTGCTGAGCTCTGATACCACTTTGTAACACCCTCGAATTGGCCCTATGCAAGTTTTAGTGCTCCCCGCCAAACCCACATAGAAACGATTCAAGGACGCCCACCGGGCACTTGCGTGCGGGAGGAAAACGAAGTAATAACATTACACAATAGTTCACGATGGAACCCACAAAAACATATATATATATAAATATACACACAACAACGACTCCAAGAGTCAAAAATACAGATATACAATACAAAGATCCAAATCACCTTGAAACGATATAGCATCCGAGTACGGATAAGAAGAAAATGGAGCTAAGATCCCTGAAGAATAACCAATGGTGTCCATATCCCTGCCCAGGCCAAGCCAGAAAGGTAACCCTGCTAATGACGTCGAACTTATACCTGTTAAACAAAAGGGGTGCCGACAAAGAGCAAAGGAAAAAGGGAGCGGTCAGTACTGAAGCCAGTACACGGCAAGGCTAGAATTCGGCGGCTCTTGCCTACATAGGTATGGTGGACTGAAGCGGCAGCGCAGCATGCATAAACAACCTATAGAGACTCGATGCAACTGTCAGCTATTAGAGAGGGATAAGAGAGACCTATTCGGTACCAACCTAATACTAACACCAAACATACTCATCCTGGCATTTCCCCCTCGAGACCAAACGAGGAAGTCAAACCGAGGAACTCACACAGTTGGCAGTTTTATTCATTCCATTATAGTTGAAGCACTTACTAGTTAGATATTGATAGCATGAGTTAGCCTGATAGCGTAAGTAGTGGGCAGTTTTAATTAACCATTAAGTTGTAGTTGCAGTACTTACTAGTCAGATATAATTAGCATGTGACATCCCAAACCCAGCAGTTGTTGGCACTTTTATTTCATTCCATTGGATTTGTGATACTTACTAGGCAGGTATAACATGACATGATACACCCCAGTTCCACCAGTTGTTGGCATTTTTATTATCCATTCCATTGAAGTGAAGCTGGTTACTAGTCACATATTAAGTCAAATTTATAGCACTACTTTAGTTATGCTTATCTATGATCGAGATACTGTGCTCCAAGTCGTCCATAACCATGGACACGGCTTTCAGAAAGATTTACCCTGCAGGGGTGCACAAATAGCAACACACACACGATCAACCTCGGAAAAACCAAATCAAAACCCAACGAGGCTTTCACGACAAAGCAATCACATGATTCATAAAATATTTTAGGGGGCTGCCCCACTAAGCTACCCGCAACGAAGTTGGCCGGCTCTAGAACGGACCCAGGGTTTGCGAGAACAGCTGTAAACGACTAGGAACCCGAAAGTGTGACTGGGCTTGTCGATACCACGAAATCGTGCCGCGATCAAAAACAATACAGGTGCTCCACGCACAATCGTAAATAAAGCAGTAAAGCATGGCATAAGTACAGGATAGTAATAAAGCCCCAAACTAGTTTGTGGCCCCAAGAAATAAGAAATGAATCAAGCTCTGGCTAAGGGGGATCCATAGGGTCTCCCGGATGTGGATAGTGTGAATAGTCAAGGAACAGGTATCAAGTACTCGGAGCCTACGGGACACAAGTAGACATGATGATGCAGCCCGTCCTACGGACGCTTCTACATCTACACCAACAAGTCCCCCAAGTGGACCCATGACTCGTGCCCGAGCCAAACTCCTACAAGCTAAGGTGAACTCGCTCCTCTCCTCGTGCCAATTCGATACCTCCTTGGATGGTATGCTACTTCATGCAACTACCCTATGCATCATCAGGTATGAAGCCTCGACACATCACCAAGCACCCAAGGATGGTGGACAAGGAGCAGAACGTGAAGCAAACGCTGCTGGAGCTGCTCAGACCGGAGTCTCCGGTCTGCGCACTCCGGAGTCTCCGGTCTGCGCACACCGGAGTCTCTGGCCTGCCAAAGTCTCCGGCCTGAAGACACCGGAGACTCCGGCCCTCTCTCCAGTCTAACCCCCTGCACCAAGCCCTGGGACAGTCTGACGACCCCTCCGGAGGCTAGTCCGGACACTACACTGGATTCGCCGGTCTAGACCGGAGTCTCCGCTCCACCACACCGGAGTCTCCGGTCCGACTGTCACCAGGCATGAAAAGGCCTTTGGGCCTTGGGCCCATGTACCCCTTAGTCCGTCCAGAACTTGTCTTTTATTCCTAAAGTACCCCTGTTTAAGTGGCTGGCCTATATATACTCCCCCACATCCATTGTAAACCCTAGGCATGATATTGGAATTAGTAGAAACCCCTTTGTGGATCTATCTAATTCTTGCCTCATGCTCCTTGACTAAGGAGCACCAATATCCCGAAACCTCATTGGAGTTTGCATCGTGCCTCCGCGTTGTACAAGGCCTAGGCATCGGTGTCCCTTTGCCTAGACGTCAAGATCTCACCGAGTCTCCAATCTCGCTGTGTCGGTTCGAGAGAGAGTCCTCTGCTGGATGCCGATCCTAGGGATTGCGCCGGACCGGTCACCGCCGGCGTGAGCTATTGGTGTGTATCGTGGTTTTGCGTGTGTGTGTTCATTGCGTTCTTCTTGCGTGCGTTCGTGGTGTTCATCCTCCCCTCCTCTCCCCGCACTCCATCCTCGATTTGAAAGGGAATCGTGAAAGATCGGGCCACCCTAGAGGTTTGCCCTCAACATATTGGTATCAAGAGCTTCGTTGCTCACGATTTCCCCGACAAATTTTTCTTCTATCCACCAAAAAATTTGAAAAACCACAAAAGATAGCCCAAATTTGCCTTTCGATTGATCTCTTGATTTGGAGTGTTATTTGTGGTTTTGATCCGACCAAACCTTGTCTTAGGTGTCGGTCCAGCTTTATCCTGTATTTTCCCAGCCCAATTTGGCCAATTTTTCGCGGATTTGAGGACCCAAGGCGTGGATTTCCGCTCAAGTAAACGAGCAGTTCGCGATCTGACTCCAGACCAGAGTCTCCGGCCTGCACACCGGAGTATCCGGCCTACACCAGAGTCTCTGGCCTACCCACAACAGAGTCTCCGGCCTGGACCGGAGTTTCCGGCCTGAAACCCCGGAGTCTCCGGCCTGACGCCTGATTTTGACAGTTTTGCCTCTAATCTTGCATTGGCTAATTTCTCCTTGTTTGTTTGTGCCTGTGTGCGTGTCGTCAACTAACAACAAGCTTCCGCATCGCCAACCCCCGCACTCATCGACACAACGGCCCGCGAACATCATCCCGCACCACCGATGCCAAGTTCATCATCAAAGAAGGTATAACTTGCGTCACCTTGTTAACCCCTATCTTCCTTTGTGTGTACCTATCCTATGAGAGTGGCTCATCTTGTGTTTGCTTGAGCAATGTGCATTTGTCCTTGAATAGTGAGAGTGTAAGAGCAATATCAAGTGTGACTAGGTAGCATCAAGGGAGAGCGAAAAAAAGATAATACAAAAGAAAGAAAAAGATACAAAGAACAAAGCAAAAGAAAAATAGTCTCCCATTGCCAAAGAGAGTCTCAAAGCTTGTACGCAAGGGAGAAAGAAGAGCGCCCAAGGCAAGTGCTCAAATCCCTTGCTCATTTTTCCTCTTTGCAAACGAGCCATGGTCTCTCCTTGCATTGGCACGACAACGAGCTTAGTCTTTGTTAGGACTTCTTGTTTGCTCATTTTCATAGTCGTGCCAATCCCAACTTTCTCCACGTGTGTGTACATAGTCGTAGGTTCCTGTTGAGGGCAAACCTCTAGGTTGGCCTGATCTTTCACGGTTCCCTTTCAAATCGAGGGTGGAGTGCGGGGGAAGGAGGGAAGGATGAACACGACAAACACACGCACGAAGAACGCGACGAACACACACATGCAAAACCACGATAAACACCAATAGCTCACACCGGCGGTGACCGGTCCAACGCAATCCCTTGGATCGGCGTCGGGCGGAGGACTCTCTCTCGAACCGGCACGGCGAGATGGGAGACTCGGTGAGATCTTGACGTCTAGGAAAAGGGACACCGATGCCTAGGCCTTGTACAACGCGGAGGGACAATGCAAACTCCAACGAGGTTTGGGGATATTGGTGCTCCTTAGTCAAGGAGCATGAGGCAAGAATTAGATAAATCCACAAAGGGGTTTCCACTAATTCCAATATCAAGCCTAGGGTTTACAATGGAGGTGGGGGTCTATATATAGGCCAACCACAAAGTCAGGGGTAATGCAGGCATTAAAATAGAGTTCTGGGCGAAATAGAGGGGTACATGGGCCATAGGGCCCAGCTAGGCTCGCAGGCCCATCACTTGGGCCAGACACTCCGGGTCGAGTGGGCCGGACAGTCCGGCGTGGCTGGACACTCTGGGTCGAGGGGGCCGGACAGTCCGGGGTGGCCGGACACTCCGGCCAGTGTCCGGGCAGTGTCCGAACTGGCACACAGAATGTCCGCGCCAGGTTTGGGCTCAGGTAGGCCGGACACTCCGGCTGAGTCGCGCCGGGCACTCCGGCTTCGGCTGCTTCAGCACAGGTGCAGCTTCAGGGCTCGTGGATCGACGCGGTGGGGGATCGTACCTGATGATGCACACAGTAGTGGTATGAAGTAGCACGCCATCCAAGGAGGTATCAAATTGGCATGAGGAGAGGAGCGAGTTCACCTTAGCTTGGAGGAGTTTGGCTCGGGCACGAGTTGTGGGTCCACTTGGGGGACTTGTTGTTGTAGATGTAGAAGCGTCCGTAGGACGGGCTGCATCAGCTCCTATCACCCTTTCTAGTTGTTGACCTTCCCCTTTGACTTGAGTTTTGTTGGATTTTACCCACATTTGACTATCCCTTTTCTTTTGGTTGGTTCTTTGGCTTTCCACAATCCTAAACTACCACCAACAAGCTTTTGAGAGTTAGTTCTTTCTTTAGTGTGAGTTTTCTTTGCTATTCCACTTTGCACGCTTATAGCTCTCACTTGTGGTTTCTAGTTTGGTGCAATCCCCAAGGTGAGGTACAAGGCTAACACCACCATATTCCACTTCCATATACAATTCTTGTGTGTTTTGCATGATGGATAGGCACGGTGAGTCGAGCCAACCACCTCCCCAAGATGAAGATCAAGGTCCAGACATGATGCGTGCAAGTCACTTCATCGTCCGCCACGAGTTCCGTGAACGTTGCCAAGCCCTTGAGACACGACAAGATGAACAATTTGGCGAGACGCAAGCCGAGTTCAAGAACATTGACAACCGCTTCGAAGGCCTCGAAAGGCAAATGCAAGCAATGCATCACAACTTCGGCCACCAAAATGAGTCGCTTCAACCCTCCGTCGTCGAAACAAATGACAACCTTCGACGCCTCATCAATGGAATGGCAAGACCACGTTCACGTGCATCAAGCTCTGCAAGTTCTTCGCGTTGTCATGCACCTCCGCAACAAGATCTACCTCCAAGTGCTCCAAGACGCAATGGCGCCCCCGTGGTTGAAGATGGAACCTCTTCGAACTATGTACCTTCCCCACGGCATGCCGCAACGTTAAGCTATGATGGTGACCTCTCTTCAAGGCCACGAGCAAGGCAAGAAGCCCACCGTCATCACGCAAGGGCACTAGTGACCCAACAAGAGAAACCACAAGAGGAACCGCAAGTGCAACCGCAAGTCTACCACCATCGACCGCGGCACATACTTGACACAACGAGTGATGACTCCAATTTGGAGAATCAAGCTCGTCATCGACGTGAAGCTCTCCAAGATCCTCCTCCTCATCATCAACGTCATGAATGTCAACAACGACACCATGGTCATCACGAGGCGCCACCTCCACATCAACAAAACCTGGAGCGTCAAGTGATACACGTTGAGCGACGCCCACCACGTCAAGAGGCTCATGACCATGTTCTTCGCCGTGAGGCCCATGTGCCTAACCAACATCACCAACCGAGGAACGAGCCTCCTCTTCGTCATCAACCGTGTCAAGAGGCTCCACACCCTCGCCAACATGAGGCTCAAGCACCTCAACAACAATACCAAGAGCAAGCTCCGCAACAAGGACGCGAGAACCAAGTTCCACCTCCCCAACTACAAGATCATCAATAAGGTCACCAAGCTCGTCGCAATGACCACAACGATGAAGAAACTTTTGGCAAGCTCAAGTTCACAATGCCCAAGTTCACCGGATCCAATGACCCCGAAGAATACCTCTCGTGGGCACTCAAAGTCGACAAGATCTTCCGCATGCACAACTATAGCAACGAGAAGATGGTCGCCATGGCTTCGCTAGAGTTTGATGATTACGCCAACCTTTGGTGGGAACAAGTTCAAGTTTCTCATGATGCAAGACAAGAACCACCAATCACAACTTGGCATGACATGAAGGCTCACATGAGATCCCGGTTCGTCCCCGCACACTACACGCGTGACCTCTTCAACAACCTTCAAGCGCTTCATCAAGGGACAAAGACTGTGGAAGAGTACTTCAAGGAAATGTAACTCACCTTGATTCGCGCCAACATTGATGAGCGCATGGAGAAAACAATGGCACGTTTCCTTATTGGGTTGAACCACCCAATCAAGCGCATCGTTGAGTTCCAAACCTACAACGACATGGTTGAGCTTGTGCACATAGCAACAAAGGCTGAACGTCAAGTGCAAGAGGATATCAAGTACAACAAGCCCAAGACGTACTTCACATACAAGCAAGCTTCAACCGCTACACCAACAACTTTCAATGGAAGCTCATCAAGTACCTCCAAGCCTTCCTTCAAGCCCACTCTTCCTCAAGGAAAACTGCCCCCAAGTGGTAAGCAAGTAAAAAGTGATACACCTTTCAACGGTGAATGCTACAAGTGTGGAGGTAAAGGACACAAGTCGGCCGAATGTGGAAACAAGAAAGTCTTGTTCATCCATGACAATGGTGGTGAAGAGTACTTGAGTGAAGATGAGTTTGATGCCCGTGTCAAGGAAGCAATGGCAAGGCAACGAGTGGAAGATGATCAAGAACTCCTCATGTGTGAGAATGACGCAAGTCCATCGCTTGTCGTCACAAGGATCTTGACCACTCAAGCATAAGAGCATGAAGACCAACGCTACAATATCTTCCAAACACGAGCCGGCATCAACGGCAAATCTATCAAGGAGATCATTGATGAAGGGAGTTGTCACAACCTTGCTAACACCGAGTTGTGTGAGAAGCTCAACCTCACCCTCCATCCACACAAGCACCCCTACCACGTGCAATGGCTAAGTGACCAAGGGTCCATGAAGATCAAGCATACCGTATCGGTCTCCTTCGCCATTGGTCCTTACAAAGATACGGTGGAGTGTGATGTGGTTCCTATGACAGTTTGCCACATGCTTCTTGGTCGACCCTGGAAATTTGACAAGGCTGCTCAACATGATGGTCGCACCATTATATACACCTTAAAATGGCTCAACAAAACATGTGTTTTGCAACCGATGACTCCTAGCCAAATAATTGCGGACAATGCAAAGGCTTTAGCGAGGGCGCAAAGCACAACACCTACTTGTGAGAAGAGCGGAGAGAGAGAGAACCACCTCATAGTGAGTGAGAGCCACAAGCCAAATTCGAGTGGAAAAATTAAGAGTGTTCTCCTTGCCATCAAAAGTGAGATGAGAGATGTTCAGAACAACCCATCCATCTTGCACTATGTCCTCCTTTGCAAGAGACTAGCGCAAGGAACTAATGAATTAACCAATGTTCCTCCATCTTTGATGAATGTTTTGCAGGAATTCAAGGATGTGTTCCCCGAAGAGCTTCCACATGGACTACCTCCTCTTCGTGGCATCGAACATCGAATTGACCTCATCCCCGGTGCACCACTTCCCAACCGCGCCGCTTACCGCACAAACCCGGAGGAGACGAAGGAGATCGAACTTCAAATCAACCAACTTGTCTCCAAAGAATCTCATGGTGGAGGCCTTATGGGTCACTTTGGTCGCGACAAGAGATTGAACATGCTCTCCAATCACTACTTTTGGCCCAAGATGAAGCGTGACATGGAGCGCTACGTTCAACGATGCATGACATGTGTTCAAGCTAAGTCGCAAGCTAATCCCTATGGTCTTTATATGCCATTGCCTATTCCTCATACACCTTGGTCCGACATTAGCATGGATTTCATGTTAGGATTGCCTAGATCTAAGCATGGTCATGACTCTATATTTGTGGTTGTGGATCGTTTTTCCAAAATGGCACACTTCATACCGTGCCATAAGACCGACGATGCTTCACATGTTGCAAATCTGTTTTTTAGGGAAATCGTCCGTCTTCACGGTGTGCCAAGGACAATCGTCTCCGACCGCGACGTCAAATTCATGAGCTACTTGTGGAAGACCCTCATGGCCAAGCTCGGCGTCAAGCTCCTCTTCTCATCCGCATCACATCCTCAAATTGATGGCCAAACCGAAGTTGTCAACCGAAGCCTCGGAACTCTCCTTCGTGTGCTGATCAAGAAAAACCTGAAGGATTGGGAGGAATGCATTCCACACGCCGAGTTCGCCTACAATCGAGCCAAGCACTCAACAACCAAGATGAGTCCATTCATGATCGTCTATGGTTTCGAGCCCCTCACCGCGCTCGACATCCTACCACTACCTCTCCATGAGCGCACGAACATGGACGTCGAGAAGCGCGCACAAGCTATGAAGAAGCTCCATGAAGAAACAAGAGCTACTATCGAACAACAAGTCCTTCGCCAAGCTTCAAGGTTAAACAAGGACAAGAAGGAGATGATATTTGAAGAAGGTGACCTTGTGTGGATACACCTAAGCAAGGACCGCTTCCCCAAGGAACATGACTCCAAGCTCAAACCAAGAGGAGATGGTCCCTTCAAGGTCCTCAAAAGAATCAACAACAACGCCTACATCATCGACGTACCGACCTCCAAGTACCTTGCAAGCAATACATTCAATGTCAAGGATCTCTCACCCTACCATGGAGATGTTCAAGATGATATCCATGAAGAGTCGAGGCCGACTCTTTCCCAGGGGGGGAGCTGATGCAGCCCGTACTATGGACGCTTCTACATCTACACCAACAAGTCTCCCAAGTGGACCCATGACTCGTGCCCGAGCCAAACTCCTACAAGCTAAGGTGAACTCACTCCTCTCCTCGTGCCAATTTGGTACCTCCTTGGATGGCATGCTACTTCATACCTCTACTCTGTGTATCATTACGTATGAATCCCCGCCACGTCGACCCACGAGCCCTGAAGATGCACCTGAGCTGAAGCTGGCTCAGCCGGAGTGTCCGGCACAGCCAGAGTGTCTGGCCTGCCCTAGCCTGAACCTAGCGTGGATATTCTATGTTCCAGTTCGGACACTGCCCGGACACTGCCCGGAGTGTCCGGCCACCCCGGACTGTCCGGTCGTGCCGACCCGGACTGTCCATCCTGAAGATGGGCCTGCGAGCCTAGCTGGGCCCTATGGCCCATGTACCCCTCTACTTTGCCCAGAACTCTACTTTAATGCCTGAATTACCCCTGAACGTGTGGCTGGCCTATATATAGACCCCCACCTCCATTGTAAACCCTAGGCTTGATATTGGAATTAGTGAAACCCCTTTGTGGATCTATCTAATTCTCGCCTCATGCTCCTTGACTAAGGAGCACCAATATCCCCAAACCTCGTAGGAGTTTGCATTGTGCCTCTGCGTTGTACAAGGCCTAGGCATCGGTGTCCCTTTGCCTAGATATCAAGATCTCACCGAGTCTCCCATCTCGCCGTGCCGGTTCGAGAGAGAGTCCTCTGCTCGACGCCGAACCTAGGGATTGCGCCGGTCCGGTCATCGCCGGCGTGAGCTATTGGTGTTTATCATGGTTTTGCGTGTGTGTGTTCATCGCGTGTGTTCGTCGTGTTCAACCTTTCCTCCTTCCCCCGCACTCCATCCTCGATTTGAAAGGGAATCGTGAAAGATCGGGCCACCCTAGAGGTTTGCCCTCAACAGCGTCGGTGCCCGCCTCGAAGGGTACCTATAGTGGAAAGGTGGATCAGGCCTTTGGTGGCGGGATCCGTCGGAGAACAGGGTGAGGCCTATTGTGGCGTGGTGATCTTAGTACCACCCACCCCTCCAACGCAGACGTACTTCCCTTAACAAGGAAGGAACTACGGTCAAACAAATCCTGTATCTCCGCATGCTTCACTATGGTTTACCCGTTCCTCTACACTCGCTCTTTACTCGCTAGTAGATAGGTTTGCATATAGGGAAATTCCACCTAATAGTTTATCTAGAGAATTTACCCTTTGTGCTAAGCCTAAAATTGAAAAAGTATTAAAAATTGGTGTATCACCTATTCACCCCCCTCCCCTCTAGGTGCCCATACGATCCATTTCACCTGCAGATATGGTTTGGGTGCATCTACGCAAGGACAGATTTCCACTACTTCACAAGTCCAAGTTGAAGCCACGTGGTGCTGGTCCTTACAAAGTGCTAGCCAAAATTAATGATAATGCCTACTCAGTTGATATACCTATTGAGGAGTTTGGTGGTGCTAGCAACGGCTTCAACGTTGCTGATTTGTCACCATATGCTAGAAAAGACCTTGGAGCGTCGAGGTCGACGCCTTTTGAAGGGGGTAGATGATGAGGACATCCCTACAATTACACCTACCCCAATTGCTAATGAAGATGTTCCAATTGCAAAGAAGGATCAATCCAATGAGATAAGGATTGGACCAATCACAAGAGCTCGTGCTAAGCTAGTAGAACAACAGGTGAACTTGTTTCTTAATGAACCTGGTGTTTTAATTAATGATAATTTTATACTACATAAGTCTTTGAATTATTGTATGATCAGGTACTTAGGAGAAGAAGGCGTAGCACGGAGTGAGGAGCTGAAGGAACATAGCATGTTGATCAATGAAGAATGCGCGAGGGAGGAGAGGGAGGAAGCACAAGGAGATGTACAAGCCAAAGATCAACAAGAGATGGACGTTCTTTGCCGTGGCAGAGAAAAGCCCCAATTCTCTGCCACGACAGGCTGCCGCGACAGAGTTAGTTTGGCCGAGCCACTTTCTGGCCGGTTTGTATCCAGGTTGGGTGGAACCAACTCAGGTTCCCCCTTAGGTCGCCACCCCCTGAACTCATAAATAGATGGGGCGCCGTAGATTAGGGTTTTAGACCACGTTAAAATATTTTGGAGTTGTTTCTTTCATAAAACCTCTGGAATTACCCTGTGTTCAAATTCTACAACTATAATTGAGTGTGATCTGTTGTTCCATTGGGAATTAGTAGATTGCATACTGCCGTTCATGGTCACGGCTGCGTGCGCAAGAGTGTGGTGTGGTGAATATCCTACAAGGTTCAGGATCTGTTGCACTGGCATCAGGGATCGAGCGGGAGAGATCATAGCTACGCACTAGTTATCTATCATCCACCATATCATCGAGAAGAGCTTGCTGAGAAGATCGGGCCACCCCATATCATTTTGTGAGTATTCTAGCCTTCTGGTGAAGAATCTTCTCTTTGGTTTGGGCAGAGGGGGTCGAATACTATAGTTAGTATTTTGGGGTTGTCGGACGCTCTAATATGCCAAAGGTTAGTGGAGTCAGGTCTTCACTTCTGGTCTTGGTTAGCAGGTCTTATGGTTTTTTCGATGGTGAGGATCCTTCAGTGGTAGACTTCTGGATTCAATGGGACACTTGTTATCGTCAATCGATGAATGATGGCACGCAGTGTCGATGAACATTCTTGAGAAGTGATTTTGACGATGTAGGCCATCCTACTGAGGAAAAGTCTTCATGTGGTTTAGCTTGACAAGGTCGAAGTCCTGGTTCTTGGGCTACTCATCCTATCATAACTTCCGAGGTTCGTATGGGTCTTGTTAGCAACAACTAACAGGGGTGCTATGAATTACTAGGTGGTGTATCAATCCTCAAAACACATTTGACTTGGGCCAATCAAGCACAGACACATACATACAAGGTGAATAGAGCTATGGAGTCATAAAGTTCTTCCTAATCTAAAGATACAAAAACCACACAACAAGCAACGCACTATGCACTTAGGCAAGCAGACACAGCCTACTATAGGGACCAAGGAGTTAACTACTCGCGTTATGGGGTAATCCTATCTTAGGACTAATGATCCTAGAAGTCATGTTATTGTGGTCCAAGTCACTATCTTGTAGATGAAGCCTTCGCCATATTATTGGACGGTTTTCGGTAGTGTAGCACTTGATTTCTTCGGATTATGAGGATTCCGCTGGTAGGGTGATCTTGTAGTCTCCTTGTGTTTTCTGGTAGTTTCTTCTCTTTATCTTGCTCTCATGGTCTTCACGTGGTTCTATGTCCTATTTATTTGAAATCCGCATTTTTTGAAAGTTGGACAATAGATGGAGGAAACTATTTTCAAAATCCTTTAAATTAGAAGGAGATAAGAAGTAGAACATTTTTGAAAAGCTTTTGAGAAAGTAGTTTCGAAAGACGGTGTTTCCAAAATAGTTTTCCTGTCTAACGACCATGCTAACTAAGGTTCTCCTACAGTTAGGATGGATCTGATACCATGTCTGTGGGGCCCCTGGATTAAACGTCTAAGAATCCCTGTTATGCATAAACTATGATCCCGTGATCAGTATGTCATGGCACATAACCGATAAGTATCAAAGTAAACATCCATTACTTAAGCGGATACAAGTCATACCTCAATTACCATTATGGCTACATTATCCATCATCAACAGAACTTTGTCGAAGCGTAGAGCCCGAGCCATGTCTTAGCCTACAGGCAGGTGACTAGGAGAACATCCTAGCTTGCATAGTCGTCAACGTCACCTTCTTATTCATCTTACTTCTCGAATCTGACCAAGTTAATAGCCAGGGACAATGCTAGTGAGTACTTTGAATGTACTCGCAAACCACATTAAGAGAATAAGAATAATGAGAGGATATGCAATATGGCTGTGGTAGTAGGAGGGCGCCAAGAGAGGTTCTTTTCTCAAATAGTTCTCTTGTAGATATAGCATCTATATATCTTTGTTGAAAACTTTGTAAAACATTTTGGAAACCTTATTGAAAACTTTTGGAAAACACTAGGATTGGCTCACCCATTCGTTCCTCCTTCTGGTCATTTCATGACCAAACTCCTTTCCTTCCCTTCCAACCATCACATGGTCAAAACATTTCCAAAGCCTTTGCTTTTCTGAAATCCTTTTTTGAAAACAAAAACCAGCACTGCTCTATAGTAACCTTCCCAACCGTCCATGACCGTAGACATGGCTATTCGAATAGATTTACACTCTATAGAGATTCTACACTTTACTCACACCATCCGAGTACCCTACTGATGTCTGCAAGAGCACAAATCGTTTGTAGCTAGTTTCGATGTTCAGATATCGATCGCACAGGGAGCCCAAAGGTAAGTGTTTATTGATGAAGTCTCTTTTACACCCAAAGTTGTCATAGGTCTTCGAGTGAACTGACTTCAAGTGTTGAAATAAGAATGGGGTTTTGATTAAATGCGATAGATTTAAATAGAACTAAAATGTAAACTTCAGAAGTATAAAGCATAAATGTAAAGAATAACTTTGCTTGTTTTTTGTTTCCAACATATGGCGAAAGAAGGCGCAGGGAGATTCAGTTCATGGTGATAGTGACTGTGCTAGGTGGACGAGTGGTAATTGTAACAATTATAATCTTATAGATATGTGTGTAGGCAAGCAACCCATAATTATCTAGAACTCCTCTTAGTAGATTTTATCCCAACTTCAATAATCCTACTAGCCTGCTACCAAAACCATGGTTAGACACAAGATGATTAAGACCCTTCAGGTCGCTTAGTGATTATGCTCCTTGGATCGGACTAATGCAATAAGCACAGTGGTTACTCATTATCCTCAAGTCAACTAGCTTTCCATTGATATCCCTGTGTCACTCAGGGGTCGCCAGTTGTTGGGGGGATACCCCGGGTAGGGTCACGCCTGGGTATAAAGGCCGAGTTAGCCGAGGTACGTTTCGGTCAAAGCAAGAGATGTCTGGGTCTCCTTAAGGCAGACCGACTTACGGAGTAATCTAGCCTAGCAGATATCCACCTAACACTAACCCAGCCGACATACTTGACTGGCCATATATGCAGGTACCCTCGTAGCTGGGTAAGCCAAGCACTAGTCGGGCTACCACTTGGCTTCCAAGAGAAGGAAGGAATCTCCCTTTGGTCAAAAGGTGGCCTCTATCCACTATAGCGTGAGCGAAGGGAGCAGAGGGAAGGACCAGGGGGGCATGGCCGACAAAGGTGACGCCGGCAATGTCGGCTAATGTAGTCTGTGTCTGGTGCCGCCAAAAGACAAGGAGCTCGTAGAGGGTTACGTCCATAGTCCGGACTAGCCGTTTAAAGTGAATAAAGAAGCATCTAGCTTTAACCAAAGGGCATATTGATGGAATATGCCTCCACGTATGCCCTAACCTTGTAACCTGGTTTCGTCTATATAAGGAGAACCAGGGCCTCCATAGAGGGGGATCGATCATTCTGTCTCGTCCCTATGCAAGTTTTAGCGCTTCCCGCCAAACCCGCATAGAAACGATTCAAGGACGACCACCAGGCACTTGCGTGCGGGTGGAGAACAAAGTAATACCATTACACATTAGTCCACGATGGAACCCACAGAACATATATATACAACAACGACTCCATGAGTCAAGAATACAGATATACTATACAAAGATCCAAATCACCTTGAAAACGATAGAGCGTCCGACTACGGACAAGATGCAAATGGGACTAAGAGCCCTGAAGAATAACCAATGGCGTCCATAACCCTGCCCAGGCCAAGCCGGAAGGGTAACCCTGCTAACAACATCGATCTCAAACCTGCTAAAACAAAAGGGGTGCCGACAAAGGGAAAAGGAAAAAGAGGAGTGTCAGTACTGAGGCCAGTACACGGCGAGGCTAGAATTCAGCGGCGCTCGCCTACATAGGTATGGTGGACTGAAGCGGCAGCACAGCATGCACTAAACAACCTATAGAGACTCGATGCATCTGTCGGCTATTAGAGAGGGATAAGAAAGACCTATTCGGGACCAACCTGTTACTAACACCAATCATACCCATCCTGGCATTTCCCCCCTGAGACCAAACGAGGAAGTCAAACCGAGGAACTCACATAGTTGGCAGTTTTATTCATTCCATTATAGTTGAAGCACTTATTAGTTAGATATAGATAGCATGAGTCATCCTGATAGCATAAGTAGTGGGCAGTTTTAGTTAACCATTCAGTTGTAGTTGTAGTGCTTACTAGCCAGATACAATTAGCATGTGACATCCCAAACCCAGTAGTTGTTGGCACTTTTATTTCATTCCATTGGAGTTGCGATACTTACTAGGCAGGTATAACATGACACGATACACCCAGTTCCACAAGTTGTTGGCACTTTTATTATCCATTCCATTGTAGTGAAGATGATTGCTAGTCACATATTAAGTCAAATTTATAGCACTACTTTAGTTATGCTTGTCTATGATCGAGATACTGTGCTCCAAGTCGTCCATAACTGCGGACATGACTTTCAGAAAGATTTACCCTGCAGGGGTGCACAAATAGCAACACACGCACGATCAACCTCGGAAAAACCAAATCAAAACCCAACGAGGCTTTCACGACAAAGCAATCACAGGATTCATAAAATATTTCAGAGGGCCACCCCACTAAGCTACCCGCGACAAAGTTGGCCGGCTCCGAGACGGACCCAGGGTTTGTGTGGACGGTGGTAAACAACTGGGAACCTGAAAGTGTGACTAAGCTTGTCGATACAGCGAAAACGTGTCACGATCCAAAACAGTACAGGTGCTCCACGTACAATCGTAAATAAAATAGTAAAGCATGGCATAGGTACAGGATAGTAATAAAGCCCCAAACTAGTTTGTGGCCCCAAGAAATAAGAAATGAATCAAGCTCTGGCTAAGGGGATTCATGGTCCCGCATGCGGATAGTGCGATAGTCAAGAATAGGTATCAAGTACTCGGGGTCCTATGGGATACAAGTGAGCGTGGAAGAACCAAATAACATCTATTGCCCACCGATGCCTCTGCATTAGTTATATCCATTCTCAGCAATTTAATAGTTGTATTTAAAGTCATGATCCTCTCCACCGTAAAGCATATGAAAACATTCCAACAACTGTGTGCTACTTCACGACACGGGATCACACCTGAGCAAGCGACTACGACTCACAAGACCATCTATCTACCAAACAACAAGTAATAGAAGGTGTCTAAGGCAATATAAAAGGCTGCACGGAATATATCTGGTATGGAACACTAAAGCATCGCGACACGGATAGCAATAGATCAATAAGAGGAAATAAAGACTATAAATGCAAAATAGGTAGAAAGGGGGAGAATGCTCGCCTGGGAAACACTACCGAAGATTCATTATCCGAAGGACTTGTCGGTACTCGCATCAACTCAACGGCCTAATCCGCGAAGAAGCAAATCACTAAAAGAAACACCGGATGCACTATTTAATACTACGGCAAAAGATCTGGCATGATGTATGTATGATGCATGACATGGAAAGATGCGGTGCAATTAGGCAACATGAAGCGGAACCGGGGTCCCGATAATTAATTAGATGGTTCATGTTGTTTAGGAACCCCCCAAATTAAATGTTGTATTAACAGGGTGAAACATGGCATCAGTTCACTACACCAATTTAAATGGAGTCCGGAGTAAGACAAAAGTAACCCGCATGTTGACTCCATATTTAATTATGAGGTGAATCGGTATAATGCCCCCAAACCACAAACAAGTATGCATGCATGAACAATTTAATATGCGACAGTTGGTAATGTCATATTATAAAAATAGGGGCTTAGGGTCACACATTGGTGTTGGCGATCTTGGTTCGATGTGGTTCAGGTTCGGTCTCGCCGAGATCGGTCTTTGGATTTCGAATCCATGAAGGAGGTCATGGCGTTCCGTGATGAAGGTCTTGGTGGTTCCAACTTCATTTGTCGATGCCGGACTTGGGTTGCGGTGTTTGGGTCATCGGGTAGATCTTGGCCATGTCGAAGTCCTTGCGGTCTTCCGTGACAGAGTACTTGTCGATGGTCATCGAGTATGACCATGCACATCTTCAGAGATCCAGGGATGACATGAAGACCTTGTTGCATCTTGTTCGCCTCACGGGTGCATGGCTTCCATGTATATCTTGTTGAGGCCGGTCATGGGCGCCAGGGATCGGACGTGGAACACCAACTGCTCGGATGAACCATGATAATGCAATCACTCATAGCAGACAGCGGTCGCAGGTTGTGGTGTTGATTTATTTTTCTTCGGCGTCTCCACACTCACAGCAGCAACAAGGCACTAGAACAAAACGTCCTGAACAAAACAAGAAAAGCATCAGAGGTCGATGTGCCACGGCTTGGAGGACTTGACGGCACGCGGCCGTGACCTACAGCTGAAGGCGGGGTGGAGGGACGCGGGGGGAGGAACGTCGAGGCGGCTCGCGGGCTCGATGGAGCTGCTGCAGAGGAGGGCCAGGCTCCACGAGGAAACAGAGGAGGACGAGGCTGGCTAGGCCGAGCGATGCTGGAGTGGCGTGATGCGACCAGGGCGAGGCAGAGCTTGGGGAGGCGAGGGGCGTCGGCGAGGGAGCGGCAAGCGGAAGGCCTGCGGCGGTAGCGGAGCTTGTCAGAGACGAGGCCCACGGCTGCGGGGCTCCGGACAAAGTAGGCGGGGGCGCTGCTCGAGGATGTGGGACGACGGGGTCTCGGTGGCCAAGCTGGTGGTGGTTGAGGCCGGTGTGGCGGAGGTAGAGGATGGCAGGGGTGCTGGCTTCGTCGGCAGGCTCTGCAACGAGGGAGAGGGAAGGCAACGACCGATGGCGGGCTTGGTGATGCGGGTGAGGGAGGCGGCCGTCCGCAGTGGAGATTAGGGGCGTGATGCGAGGTAGAAGAGGCCCACCCGGCTCACAGAGGCGCGGCTGGCGGTGCGGAAGGTCAATGCGACCGGAGACGGCGGGGGATCGAGGTCGGGCTCCAGGGAGGCCTTCCTGGCGGCAGGGCTTGCGGGTTGGGGAGGGAAGAGAGAGGGAGCGGACCGCACAGGACCGGGGTGGCCGCGTTGTGGGGCCAGGGGTGTGGAGGGCGACGCCATACGCGAGCGGGGTGGCCAGGGTCATGCGGTGGGGCTGGGTCAACACGAGGCTGGGACGCGCGCGCGTTGGCGTGTCGGTGCAGCGCTGTTGCGTGCGTAGTGTGTTGCAGCTAGGGAGTGGCGGCGGGGTGGAGGGATGTGGTGTTGGGTAGGTGGACTAGGGTTAGGTCTAGGTTAGTGTTTGGTTTCGGTTGGGTAGCTAGGGTTTTTTGTTGGAGGTGGCCGGCTGGGCATTTGGGCCTGGCTGGCTGCCTCCCAAAAATAATATAAATTTTGTTTATTTATTTAAAAGGCTTTTGTAATCTATTTTTAGACAAATAAACTATGTGGAAGAGACCGGGGTTTTAATTTGAAATAAAGACAGGGGATATTTAGAAAACAAATAGAGGCTTTTAGAAAATAGTTTTAGACAAACATATGCATGATGATGACGATGCTCAAATGCAATGTGGCATGATGACATGAGCATGCGGTCATGATGATGCACCAAACAACAACACACCGATTTTCTAGTAGTGGTTTTACCGGGGTGCTACAATTCGACACCACTAACAATGGATCTCACCCTCGAGATCCACCTCATGGTAAGGGGGAGAAGGCTGATGATCGGATGCTTCTTACTTTGGGTAGGTCCTCGCAACACCACTAACAAAGATTCTTGCCCCATCTTGAAATCGGCGACAACAACAACAAGGGGTAGCTACTCGCGTCTGTCGAGAGAACACACCGGATAAGCAAAGCCTAAGGTCAAGGCCTCGAAAGGTAAGGCCACCTCGAACTTCCGTGGAGGAGCAAAATCGCATTGATCCACCATTCAATATACAAAAGCGAATGATAAGAGTAGTGGTATGGTCGCGACTCCATCCCGCACTCAAAACATTACTCTGTACATGAATAGTAGAATTATGCAATCAACTCTTGAAATCAGACTGAAGATCTCAACAAGCGAGGTTCGGAAACAAAGGAGTGATGCAGGGTTTCATTGGATCTGATGTAGAGGAGGTCATCGTGTTGGAAAACACCGGAAGGCACAAGAAGGAACAAAGAGGATTCCAACAGATAAAGGATTCCTTTGATAGCATGAAGACCGGATGTAGAAGTACCGTTACCAAAGGAGGAAGCAAAACCCTGAAGGTACGACAGAAACCCAACCACGAGAATTCCTGGACTTGAAGAAAAGATAAGAGAGCAGATTCAAAACACGTAGAGGTAAGAGGAGAATAGCATAGGGTAAGAAGTAAAAGCAGACCTAATCAGATCTATCCAATCGATTTTCAAAAATAGTTTGACAATCTACAACGTCCATTAGCTAGGTAATCCTACAGGCTGGACCAGTGGGGTATCGCAACTGCTGAGCTCTGATACCACTCTATAACACCCTCGAATCGGCCCTATGCAAGTTTTAGCGCTTCCCGCCAAACCCACATAGAAACGATTCAAGGACGCCCACCAGGCACTTGCGTGTGGGTGGAGAACGAAGTAATACCATTACACATTAGTCCACGATGGAACCCACAGAACATATATATACAACAACGACTCCATGAGTCAAGAATACAGATATACTATACAAAGATCCAAATCACCTTGAAAACGATAGAGCGTCTGACTACGGACAAGATGCAAATGGGGCTAAGAGCCCTGAAGAATAACCAATGGCGTCCATAACCCTGCCCAGGCCAATCCGGAAGGGTAACCCTGCTAACGACGTCGATCTCAAACCTGCTAAAACAAAAGGGGTGCCGACAAAGGGAAAAGGAAAAAGAGGAGCGTCAGTACTGAGGCCAGTACACGGCGAGGCTAGAATTCAGCGGCTCTCGCCTACATAGGTATGGTGGACTGAAGCGGCAGCGCAGCATGCACTAAACAACCTATAGAGACTCGATGCATCTGTCGGCTATTAGAGAGGGATAAGAAAGGCCTATTCGGGACCAACCTGATACTAACACCAATTGTACCCATCCTGGCATTTACCCCCTCGAGACCAAACGAGGAAGTCAAACCGAGGATCTCAAACAGTTGGCAGTTTTATTCATTCCATTATAGTTGAAACACTTACTAGTCAGATATAGATAGCATGAGTCATCCTGATAGCATAAGTAGTGGGCAGTTTTAGTTAACCATTCAGTTGTAGTTGTAGTGCTTACTAGCCAGATACAATTAGCATGTGACATCCCAAACCCAGTAGTTGTTGGCACTTTTATTTCATTCCATTGGAGTTGCGATACTTACTAGGCAGGTATAACATGACACGATACACCCAGTTCCACCAGCTGTTAGCACTTCTATTATCCATTTCATTGTAGTGAAGCTGATTACTAGTCACATATTAAGTCAAATTTATAGCACTACTTTAGTTATGCTTGTCTATGATCGAGATAATGTGCTCTAAGTCGTCCATAACCGCGGACACGGCTTTCAGAAATATTTACCTGCAGGGGTGCACGAAAAGCAACACACGCACGATCAACCTCGGAAAAACCAAATCAAAACCCAACGAGGCTTTCATGACAAAGCAATCACAGGATTCATAAAATATTTCAGGGGGGCACCCCACTAAGCTACCCGCGACGAAGTTGGTTGGCTCCGAGATGGACCCGGGGTTTGTGTGGACGGTGGTAAATGACTAGGAACCCGAAAGTGTGACTGGGCTTGTCGATACAGCGAAAACATGTTACGATCCAAAACAGTACAGGTGCTCCACGCACAATCGTAAATAAAACAGTAAAGCATGGCTTAGGTACATGATAGTAATAAAGCCCCAAACTAGTTTGTGGTCCCAAGAAATAAGAAATGAATCAAGCTCTGGCTAAGGGGATTCATGGTCCCGCATGCGGATAGTGCGATAGTCAAGGAACAGGTATCAAGTACTCGGGGTCCTACGGGACACAAGTGAGCGTGGAAGAACCAAATAACATCTATTGCCCACCGATGCCTCTACATTAGTTATATCCATTCTCAGCAATTTAATAGTTGTATTTAACCTCATGATCCTCTCCATCGTAAAGCATATGACAACATTCCAACAACTGTGTGGTACTTCACGACACGGGATCGGACCTAAGCAAGCGACTACGACTCGCAAGACCATCTATCTACCAAACAACAGGTAATAGGAGGTGTCCAAGGCAATATAAAAGGCTGCGCGGAATATATCTGGTACGGAACACTAAAGCATCGCAACACGGATAGCAATAGATCAACATGAGGAAATAAAGACTATAAATGCAAAATAGGTAGAAAGGGGGAGAATGCTCGCCTGGAAAACACTGCCGAAGATTCATTATCCGAAGGACTTGTCGGTACTCGCATCAACTCAACGGCCTAATCCACGAAGAAGCAAATCACTAAAAGAAACACCGGATGCACTATTTAATACTACGGCAAAAGATCTGGCATGATGTATGTATGATGCATGACATGGCAAAGATGCGGTGCAATTAGGCAATATGAAGCGGAACCGGGGTCCCGATAATTAATTAGATGGTTCATGTTGTTTAGGTACCCCGCAATTTAAATGTTGTATTAACAGGGCGAAACATGGCATCGGTTCACTACACCAATTTAAATGGAGTCCCGAATAAGACAAAAGTATCCCGCATATTAACTCCATATTTAATTATGAGGTGAACCGGCATAATGCCCCCAAACCACATACAAGTATGCATGCATGAACAATTTAATATGTGACGGTTGGTTATGTCATATTATAAAAATAGGAGCTTAGGGTCACACACTGGCGTTGGCGATCTTGGTTCGATGTGGTTCAGGTTCGGTCTCACCGAGATCGGGCTTCGGACATCGAATCCGTGAAGGAGGTCATGGCGTTCCGTGATGAAGGTCTTGGTGATTCCAACTTCATTTGCCGATGCCGGACCTGGGTTGCGGTGTTCGGGTCATCGGGTAGATCTTGGCCATGTCGAAGTCCTTGCAGTCTTCCGTGACAGAGTACTTTTTGTTGGTCATCGAGTATTACCATGCACATCTTCCGAGATCCCGGGATGACGTGAAGATCTTGTTGCATCTTGTTCGCCTCACGGGTGCATGGCTTCCATGTAGATCTTGTTGAGGCCGGTCTTGGGCGCCAGGGATCGGACGTGGAACACCAACTACTCGGATGAACCGTGATAATGCAATCACTCATAGCAGATAGCGGCCGCAGGTTGTGGTGTTGATTTATTTTTCTTCGGCGTCTCCACACTCACAGCAGCAACAAGGCACTAGAACAAAACAACATGAACACAACAAGAAAAGCATCAGAGGTTGATGTGCCATGGCTTGGAGGACTTGACGGCGCGTGGCCGCGACCTGCAGCTGAACGCGGGGTGGAGGGACGCGGGGGGGGGGGGAACGTCGAGGCGGCTCGCGGGCTCGCCGGAGCTGCTGCAGAGGAGGGCCAGGCTCCACGAGGAAACAGAGGAGGACGAGGCTGGCTAGGCCGAGCGATGCTGGAGTGGCGTGATGCGACCAGGGCGAGGCAGAGCTTGGGGAGGCGAGGGGCGTCGGCGAGGGAGCGGCAAGCGGAAGGCCTGCGGCGGTAGCGGAGCTTGTCAGAGACGAGGCCCACGGCTGCGGGGCTCCGGACAAAGTAGGCGGGGGCGCTGCTCGAGGATGTGGGGCGACGGGGTCGCGGTGGCGAGGCTGGTGGTGGTTGAGGCCGGCGTGGCGGAGGTAGAGGACGGCGGGGGTGCTGGCTTCGTCGGCGGGCTCTGCAACGAGGGAGAGGGAAGGCGATGACCGATGGCGGGCTTGGTGATGCGGGTGAGGGAGGCGGCCGTCCGCGGTAGAGATTAGGGGCGCGATGCGAGGTAGCAGAGGCCCACCCGGCTCACAGAGGCGCGGCTGGCGGTACGGAAGGTCGACGCGACCGGAGACAGCGGGGGATCGAGGCCGGGCTCCAGGGAGGCCTTCCTGGCGGCAGGGCTTGCTGGTTGGGCAGGGAAGAGAGAGGGAGCGGACAGCACGGGACTGGGGTGGCCGCGTTGTGGGGCCAGGGGGTTGAGGGCGACGCCGTACGCGAGCGGGGTGGCCAGGGTCGTGCGGTGGGGCCAGGTCAACGCGAGGCTGGGACGCGCGCGCGTTGGCGTGTCGGTGCAGCGCTGTTGCGTGTGTAGTGTGTTGCGGCTGGGGAGTGGCGGCGAGGTGGAGGGATGTGGTGCTGGGTAGGTGGCCTAGGGTTAGGTCTAGGTTAGTGTTTGGTTTCGGTTGGGTAGCTAGGGTTTTTTGTTGGCGGTGGTCGGCTGGGCTTTTGGGCCTGGCTAGTTGCCTCCCAAAAATAATATAAATTTTATTTATTTATTTAAAAGGCTTTTGTAATCTAGTTTTAGACAAATAAAATATCCGGAAGAGACCGGGGTTTTAATTTGAAATAAAGACAGGGGATATTTAGAAAACAAATAGAGGCTTTTAGAAAATAGTTTTAGACAAACATATGCATGATGATGACGATGCTCAAATGCAATGTGGCATGATGACATGAGCATGCGGTCATGATGATGCGCCAAACAAAAACACAACGATTTTCGAGTAGTGGTTTTACCGGGGTGCTACAAGCATTATAGTGAGGGGTAAGAGAACTAGTCTCCTTCTCACCAACAGCTCAACGAGCCCTTGTAATCCACCATTGATAGAGTGAAAATACAAACATCTGTGTGTGGAATCACCACACTATCCCTCCCTAGATTCCTCTAGTGCTCACTGGACCCATCTTTAGCCTATCCATGGCATCTGTCGTGCCACCACCACGACAGTTGGCACCCACCGTGGGCTAGCGGCGCTAGCAGGGGTAAAAATCCGGACGGGAAACATCTTCAGAACCGGCGAGCACATCGTCTCTAGGCTCGTTCAGTGCTTTGGAGTGCTGGACTACGTCAGCGACAATGTAGGGAGCTTCGGCAGGAACCCTCCTTCGCGCAACGGCCTCTTCATCAAGCTTGGCACGCACAATGTCTACGTTGGCATCGATGAGTCATGCGTACATCCGCGGCACGTCGTCGAGGGAGGCGAACCACTTCTCAGTGTGGCTCGCGGCACGCGTATCACTCGCCCCGCAAGCTGCGTTGAGGTCATATGATAGCACCAGATGCAGGAGCAAGCAAGGATACGGCGCCAGAGCCAGACACAACGCCAAAGCAGGCAAGATCCAGATTTCCTCCACTATAGGCTAGAGAATGTATTGTAGCAGGCAATATGTTGAGGGTGGCATGATCTTTCATGATTCCCTTTCAAATCAAGGGTGGGGTGCGGGGGAAGGAGGGAAGGATGAACACGACGAACACACGCATGAAGAACGCGGTGAACACACACACGCAAAACCATGATAAACACCAATAGCTCACGCCGGCGGTGACCGGTCCGGCGCAATCCCTAGGATCGGCGTCGGGCGGAGGACTCTCTCTTGAACCGGCACGGCGAGATGGGAGACTCGGTGAGATCTTGACGTCTAGGCAAAGGGACACCGATGCCTAGGCCTTGTACAACGTGGAGGCATGATGCAAACTCCAACGAGGTTTGGGGATATTGGTGCTCCTTAGTCAAGGAGCATGAGGCAAGAATTAGATAGATCCACAAAGGGGTTTCCACTAATTCCAATATCATGCCTAGGGTTTACAATGGAGGTGGGGGTCTATATATAGGCCAACCACAAAGTCAGGGGTAATGCAGGCATTAAAATAGAGTTCTGGGCGAAATAGAGGGGTACATGGGCCATAGGGCCCAGCTAGGCTCGCATTAAAAGACAAGTTCTGGACGGACTAAGGGGTACATGGGCCGAAGGCCCAAAGGCCTTTTCATGCCTGGCGACGGTCGGAACGGAGACTCCGGTGTGGTGGACCGGAGACTCCGTTCTAGGCCGGATATTCCGGTGTAGTCTCCGGACCAGCCTCCGGAGGGGTCGTCAAACTATCCCAGGGCCTGGTGCAGGGGGTCAGACCGAAGAGAGGGCCGGAGTCTCCGGTGTCTTCGGGCCGGAGACTTTGGCAGGCCGGAGACTCCGGTGTGCGAAGACCGGAGACTCCGGTCTGAGCAGCTCCAGCGGCGTTTGCTTCATGTTCTACTCCTTGCTCTCCATCCTTGGGTGCTTGGTGATGTGCCGAAGCTTCGTACCTGATGATGCATAAGGTAGATGCATGAAGTAGCATACCATCCAAGGAGGTATCAAATTCGCATGAGGAGAGGAGCGAGTTCACCTTAGCTTGTAGGAGTTTGGCTCGGGCACGAGTCATGGGTCCACTTGGGGGACTTGTTGGTGTAGATGTAGGATTGTCCGTAGGACGGGCCGCATCAGCTCCCCCCCTTGGGAAAGATTTGTCCTCGACTCTTCATGGTTATCATCTTGAACATCTCCATGATAGGGTGAAAGGTCCTTGACATTGAATGTATTGCTTGCAAGGTACTTGGACGTCGGTATGTCGATGATGTAGGCGTTGTTGTTGATCCTTTTGAGGACCTTGAAGGGACCATCTACTCTTGGCTTGAGCTTGGAATCACGTTCCTTGGGGAAGCGGTCTTTGCTTATGTGTATCCACACAAGGTCACCTTCTTCAAAGATCATCTCCTTCTTGTCCTTGTTTAACCTTGAAGCTTGGCGAAGGACTTATTGTTCGATAGTAGCTCTTGTTTCTTCATGAAGTTTCTTCATAGCTTGTGCACGTTTCTCGACATCCATGTTCGTTCGGTCTTGGAGAGGTAGTGGTAGGATGTCGAGTGCGGTGAGGGGCTCGAAACCATAGACGATCATGAATGGACTCATCTTGGTTGTTGAGTGCTTGGCTCGATTGTAGGTGAACTCGGCGTGTGGGATGCATTCCTCCCAATCCTTCAGGTTTTTCTTGATCAACACACAAAGGAGAGTTCCGAGGCTTCGGTTGACAACTTCGGTTTGGCCATCAGTTTGACGATGCGATGCGGATGAAAAGAGGAGCTTGACGCCGAGCTTGGCCAGGAGGGTCTTCCATAAGTAGCTCATGAATTTGACGTCGCGGTCTGAGACGATTGTCCTTGGCACACCGTGAAGACGGACGATTTCCCCAAAAAATAGATTTGCAACATGTGAAGCATCGTCGGTCTTATGGCACGGTATGAAGTGTGCCATTTTGGAAAAACAATCCACAACAACAAATATAGAATCATGACCATGCTTAGATCTAGGCAATCCTAACACGAAATCCATGCTAATGTCGGACCAAGGTGTATGAGGAATAGGCAACGGCATATAAAGACCATAGGGATTAGCTTGTGACTTAGCTTGAACACATGTCGTGCATCGTTGAACGTAGCGCTCCATGTCACGCTTCATCTTGGGCCAAAAGTAGTGATTGGAGAGCATGTCCAATGTCTTGTCGCGGCCAAAGTGACCCATGAGGCCTCCACCATGAGATTCTTCGAGGAGCAAAAGTTGAAGCGACGACTTCGGAATGCATAGCTTGTTTTGTTTAAATAGAAAGCCCTTATGCAAATAGAAATCATCAACTCCTTTGTCATTGGAGCACTTCGCCAAAATTGGTTCGAAGAACGGGTCGGAAGCATACAAAGATTTTATTTCCTCAAGACCCAACACGTTGATTTCAAGTCTCTTAAGAAGGCTTTTGTGTTTGCGAGACAAAGCGTCCGCAACTACATTATCTTTACCCTTCTTATACTTGACAATGTACGGAAAAGACTCCATGAACTCAACCCACTTAGCGTGTCTCTTGCTCAAGTTGTCTTGGCCTTTGAGATATTTCAACGACTCGTGGTCGGAATGTATGATAAATTCCTTGGGCCAAAGGTAGTGTTGCCAAACTTGAAGGACACGAACTAAGGAAAAAAGCTCTTTGTCATAAATTGGATAATTAAGGCGACCACCATCGAGTTTCTCGCTATGGTAGGCTATAGGACGTCCGTTTTGCATAAGGACTCCTCCAATGCCAATACCACTAGCATCACACTCTATCTCAAAAGTTTTTGTGAAATCCGGTAACGCAAGGAGAGGTGCTTTGGTGAGCCTCTTTTTTAAGTTCATCAAAAGCTTTTTGTTGTGCTTTGCCCCACACGAAGGTGACATTCTTTTTGGTCAACTCATTAAGGGGACAAGCAATGGTTGAAAAGTCTTTCACAAAGCGATGATAGAAACCGGCCAACCCATGAAAACTTCGGAGTTCACTCACATTTGTTGGGATGGGCCAATCTCGTATGTCCTTTACCTTGGAAACATCAACTTCAATTCCCTTCGAAGAAACGACAAATCCAAGGAAAATCAACTTGTCTTTAGCAAAAGTGCACTTGGGAAGATTAGCATAAAGCTTTTCATGTCGAAGGATTTGCAAAACTTCCTTCACATGTGTTATATGGTCCTCAAGTGATTTGCTATAAACAAGAATATCATCGAAATAGACAACAACACTTTTTCCAATGAGAGAACGCAAGATGTGATTCATAAGGCGCATGAAGGTGGATGGGGCATTAGACAAACCAAAGGGCATAACCAACCATTCATAGAGACCAAGTTTGGTCTTGAAGGCGGTTTTCCACTCATCACCTTCGGCCATGCGTATTTGATGGTAACCACTACGAAGATCAATTTTCGAGAAAATAGTGGCTCCACACAACTCATCAAGCATGTCATCGAGACGTGGTAGGGGATGTCGATAACGCACGGTGATAGCATTGATTGGACGGCAGTCCATGCATAACCGTAATGTATCATCCGTCTTTGGAACAAGAATCACGGGTACGGCACTTGGACTAGTGCTAACTTGGATCAAACCTTTGGAGACGAGTTGGTTGATTTGCCGTTCGATCTCCTTCGTCTCCTCCGGGTTCGTGTGGTAAGCGGCACGGTTGGGAAGTGGTGCACCGGGGATGTGGTCAATGCGATGTTCGATGCCGCAAAGAGGAGGTAGTCCATGTGGAAGCTCTTCGGGGAACACATCCTTGAATGCAAAACACTCATCAAAGATGGAGGAACATTGGGCAATTCATTAGTTCCTTGCGCTAGTCCCTTGCAAAGGAGGACATAGTGCAAGATGGATGGGTTGTTCCGAACATCTCTCATCTCACTTTTGGTGGCAAGGAGAACACTCTTAGTTTTTCCACTCGAATTTGGCTTGTGGCTCTCACTCACTATGAGGTGGTTCTCTCTCTCACCGCTCTTCTCACAAGTAGGTGTTATGCATTGTGCCCTCGCTAAAGCCTTTGCATTGTTAGCAATTATTTGGCTAGGAGTCATCGGTTGCAAAACACATGTTTTGTTGAGCCATTTGAAGGTGTATACATTGGTGTGACCATCATGTTGAGCATCCTTGTCAAATTGCCACGGTCGACCAAGAAGCATGTGGCAAACTGCCATAGGAACCACATCACACCCCAGCGTATCTTTGTAAGGACCAATGGCGAAGGAGACCGATACGGTATGCTTGATCTTCATGGACCCTTGGTCACTTAGCCATTGCACGTGGTAGGGGTGCTTGTGTGGGTGGAGGGTGAGGTTGAGCTTCTCACACAACTCGGTGCTAGCAAGGTTGTGGCAACTCCCTCCGTCAATGATCACCTTGATAGATTTCCCATTGATGCCGACTCGTGTTTGGAAGATATTGGAGCGTTGGTCTTCATGCTCTTGTGCTTGAGTGGTCAAGATCCTTGTGACGACAAGCGATGGACTTGCATCATGTTCACACATGAGGAGTTCTTGATCAACTTCCACTCGTTGCCTTGCCATTGCTTCCTTGACACGGGCATCAAACTCATCTTCACTCAAGTACTCTTCATCACCATTGTCATGGATGAACAAGACTTTCTTGTTTCCACATTCAGCCGACTTGTGTCCTTTAACTCCACATTTGTAGCATTCACCGTTGAAAGGTGTATCACTCTTTGCTTGCTTGCCACTTGGGGGAAGTTTTCCTTGAGGAAGTGTGGGCTTGAAGGAAGGCTTGCAGGTACTTGATGAGCTTCCATTGAAAGTTGTTGGTGTAGCGGTGGAAGCTTGCTTGTAGGTGAAGTACGTCTTGGGCTTGTTGTACTTGATATCCTCTTGCACTTGATGTTCAGGCTTTGTTGTGATATGCACAAGCTCAACCATTGTGTTGTATGTTTGGAACTCGACGATGCGCTTGATTGGGTGATTCAAGCTAATAAGGAAACGTGCCATTGTTTGCTCCATGCGTTCATCAATGTTGGCGCGAATCAAGTTGAGTTCCATTTCCTTGAAGTACTCTTCCACGGTCTTTGTCCCTTGACGAAGCGCTTGAAGGTTGTTGAAGAGGTCACGCGTGTAGTGCGCGGGGACAAACCGGGATCTCATGTGAGCCTTCATGTCATGCCAAGTTGTGATTGGCGGCTCTTGTCTTGCATCACGAGCAAATTGAACTTGTTCCCACAAAAGGTTGGCGTAATCATCAACTCTAGCAAAGCCATGGCGACCATCTTCTCGTTGCTATAGTTGTGCATGCGGAAGATCTTGTCGACTTTGAGTTCCCACGAGAGGTATTCTTCGGGGTCATTGGATCCGGTGAACTTGGGCATTGTGAACTTGAGCTTGCCAAAAGTTTCTTCATTGTTGCGGTCATTGCCACGAGCTTGGTGACCTTGTTGATGATCTTGTAGTTGGGAAGGTGGAACTTGGTTCTCGCGTCCTTGTTGCGGAGCTTGCTCTTGGTATTGTTGTTGAGGAGCTTACTCTTGCTCATGGCGCGGTTGTTGACGTGGTTGAGGCGCTTGGGCCTCATGGTGGCGAGGGTGTGGAGCCTCTAGGCGCGGTTGATGCCGAAGAGGAGGCTCGTTCCTCGGTTGGTGATGTTGGTTAGGCACATGGGCCTCACAGCGAAGAATATGGTCATGAGCCTATTGACATGGTGGGCGTCGCTCAACTTGTATCACTTGACGCTCCAAGTTTTGTTGATGTGTAGGAGGCGCCTCGTGATGACCATGGTGTCGTTGTTGACGTTCATGACGTTGATGACGAGGAGGAGGATCTTGGAGAGCTTCACGTCGATGACGAGCTTGATTCTCCAAATTGGAGTCATCACTTGTTGTGTCAATTATGTGTCGCGGTCGATGGTGGTAGACTTGCGGTTGCACTTGCGGTTGCGCTTGCGGTTCCTCTTGTGGTTGCTCTTGTTGGATCACTAGTGCCCTTGCTTGATGACGGTGTACTTCTTGCCTTGCTCGTGGCCTTGAAGAGATGTCACCATCATAGCTTGACGTTGCGGCGTGCCGTGGGGAAGGTACATAGTTCGAAGAGGTTCCATCTTCAACCACGGGGGCATCATTGCGTCTTGGACCACTTGGATGTAGATCTTGTTGAAGGGGTGCATGACGACGTGAAGAACTTGAAGAGCTTGATGTGCGTGAACATGGCATTGCCATTTCGTCGATGAGGCGTCGAAGATTGTCATTTGTTTCGGCGACAGAGCGTTGAAGCGCTTCATTTTGGTGGCCGAAGTTGTGATGCATTGCATGCATTTGTTGCTTGAGGCCGTCGAAGCGGTTGTCGATGTTCTTGAACTCGGCTTGCGTCTCGCCAAATTGTTCATCTTGTCTTGTCTCAAGGGCTTGGCAATGTTCACGGAACTCTTGGCGGACGATGAAGTGACTTGCACGCGTCATGTACGGACCTTGATCTTCTTCTTGGGGAGGTGATTGGCTCGACTCACCGTGCCTATCCATCATGCAAGACACACAAGTATTGTATATGGAAGTGGAATATGGTGGTGTTAGCCTTGTACCTTACCTTGGGGATTGCACCAAACTAGAAACCACAAGTGAGAGCTATAAGCATGCAAAGTGGAAATGCAAAGAAAGCTCACACTAAAGAAAGAACTAACTCTCAAAAGCTTGATGGTGGTAGGTTAGGATTGTGGAAAGCCAAAGAACCAACAAAAAGAAAAGGGGTAGTCAAATGTGGGTAAAATCCAATAAAACTCAAGTCAAAGGCGAAGGTCAACAACTCAAAAGGGTGACGGGAACCTACAACTATATACACACACGTGGAGAAAGTTGGGATTAACAAGACTATGAAAATGAGCAAACAAAATGTCCTAACGAAGACTCCAAATCAAGAGATCGATCCAAAGGCAAATTTGGGGCTCTTTTTTGGGGATTTTCGAATTTTTGGTGGATAGAAGAAAAACTTGTGGGGGAAATCGTGAGCAACGAAGCTCTTGATACCAATATGTTGAGGGCAAACCTCTAGGGTGGCCCGATCTTTCACGATTCCCTTTAAAATCGAGGGTGGGGTGCGGGGGAAGGAGGGAAGGATGAACATGACGAATACACGCACGAAGAACGCGATGAACGCACACACGCAAAACCACGATAAACACCAATAGCTCACGCCGGCGGTGACCGGTCTGGCGCAATCCCTAGGATCGGCGTCGGGCGGAGGACTCTCTCTCGAGCCGACACGGCGAGATGGGAGACTCGGTGAGATCTTGACGTCTAGGCAAAGGGACACCAATGCCTAGGCCTTGTACAACATGGAGGCACGATGCAAACTCCAACGAGGTTTGGGGATATTGGTGCTCCTTAGTCAAGGAGCATGAGGCAAGAATTAGATAGATCCACAAAGGGGTTTCCACTAATTCCAATATCATGCCTAGGGTTTACAATGGAGGTGGGGGTCTATATATAGGCCAGCCACTTAAACAGGGGTACTTTAGGAATAAAAGACAAGTTCTAGACGGACTAAGGGGTACATGGGCCTAAGGCCCAAAGGCCTTTTCATGCCTGGCGACGGTCGGACCGGAGACTCCGGTGTGGTGGACCGGAGACTCCGGTCTAGGCCGGAGATTCCGGTGTAGTCTCCGGACCAGCCTCCGGAGGGGTCGTCAGACTGACCCAGGGCCTGGTGCAGGGGGTCAGACCAGAGAGAGGGCCGGAGTCTCCGGTGTCTTCAGGCCGGAGACTTTGGCAGGTCGGAGACTCCGGTGTGCGCAGACAGGAGACTCCGGTCTGAGCAGCTCTAGCGGCGTTTGCTTCACGTTCTGCTCCTTGTTCTCCATCCTTGGGTGCTTGGTGATGTGTCGAAGCTTCGTACCTGATGATGCATAAGGTAGATGCATGAAGTAGCATACCATCCAAGGAGGTATCAAATTGGCACGAGGAGAGGAGCGAGTTCACCTTAGCTTGTAGGAGTTTGGCTCGGGCACGAGTCATGGGTCCACTTGGGGGACTTGTTGGTGTAGATGTAGAAGCGTCCATAGGACGGGCTGCATCAGCTCCCCTCTTGGGAAAGAGTCGTCCTCGACTCTTCATGGTTATCATCTTGAACATCTCCATGGTAGGGTGAGAGGTCCTTGACATTGAATGTATTGCTTGCAAGGTACTTGGAGGTTGGTATGTCGATGATGTAGGCGTTGTTGTTGACTCGTTTGAGGACCTTGAAGGGACCATCTCCTCTTGGCTTGAGCTTGGAGTCACTTTCCTTGGGGAAGCGGTCTTTGCTTAGGTGTATCCACACAAGGTCACCTTCTTCAAAACAATTGACTTGATAGTTTGCTTACAGAAGGAGTTGTCAATTGGAAATGATATTTCGAAGTTTTGAGTTCTATGCTAAATAAGGTGTCGTTTAATTATCTTAAGAGTTTAGCCTTAAAGATATTCAACACCATAGATGTGATGATCGAGTTGATAGTACTCTTTGAAAGAGATATGGGGTGGCCCGATCTTCTCAGTAAGCGGATGGCGGTGACGATGGTGGATGATAGATAACTAGCCTGTAGCTATGAACTCTCCCGCTCGATCCCTGATGCCAATGCAACAGCTCTCGAACCTTTTAGGATATTCACAACACCACGCTCTTGCGCACGCAGCCGTGACCACGAACGGTAGTATGCAATCTACTAATTCCCAATGGAACAACATATCACACTCAATTATAGTTGGTAGATTCGAACACAGGGTAATTCCAGAGGTTCTACGAAAGAAACAACTCCAAAATAGTTTTAAAGTGGTCTAACCTAAACTAGAGGGCGTTCCTAGGCTTATATGGCCGCCGGAATGTCGGAAAAATGCGAAACAAAAACGTGTCTGATACAGTCAGATCCGTCTGGATCTGATGGGAACTTTTTGGGCCGGATTATTCGGTCTAGGTGGGCCGGATTTTCCGGGGGAAAAGTCCGGTCAAATATTCGCCCCGACACAGAACGTCGCGCCGATGTCCTTAGCAGGATCTCCAAAGCAGGGCCGGATTATCCGGGGTGTGGGGGCCGGATTATCCGGGGTCTTTTTAGACGTGGAAGTACTCATTGGAAAGATCTTGGAATTATCTACCCAACAAGTGCTTATTTGCTTGATTTGGAGTTCGTATGAGGAATCCACGTCCGTTTCAATTTTAGGACCGCTGTCTGTCCGAATTGAACGTTTCTTCTCTTTGATGATCTCCCTTGCTTGTATTGCGCCTTCCTCCCGCTCCTCCCTCGTGCATCCTTGGGCGATCATCATGTTGGGCTTCTCTTGTAGCCCTTCTCCTCCTCGCGCCATGCTTGTTTCTCCAACGAACCTGATCATACATAAATGCATAGACTTAGGCAGTATAAAGTTCTCATCAATCAAAGTACCAGATTCGTTTAGGAGTAAATTCACCTGTTGTTTCAGTAGCTTAGCACGAGCTCTTGTAATAGGTCCAATTCTAATCTCATTGGACTGATCCTTTCTTGCAACAGTTGTACCATCTTCAGTAGTCATTGGGGTAGGTGTAATTGTAGGGATGTCCTCATCATCTCCCCCCCCCTTCAAAAGGCGTCGACCTCGACGCTCCAAGGTCTTCTCCAGCATATGGTGACAAATCAACAACGTTGAAGCTGTTGCTAACTCCCCCAAACTCCTCAATAGGTATATCAACCGAGTAGGCATTATCATTAATCTTGCCTAACACCTTGTAAGGACCAGCACCACGTGGCTTCAATTTTGACTTTTGAAGTAGTGGGAACCTATCCTTGCGTAGATGCACCCAAACCATATCTCTAGGCTCGAACAACACTTCTTTCCTTGCTCGATTCCTTGCAGTAGCAATGTTCTTGCCTTTCTTCTCAATAGCCTCTCGAGTCTTCTCATGTATTTTCTTCACATAATCAGCACGTTTTGATGCCTCCATATCAACTCTCTCATGTAATGGCAGAGACAACATATCAAGTGGCGTCAATGGCTTGAAACCATACACCACCTCAAAAGGACAAAGCTGAGTAGTTGAATGCACTGCCCTATTGTAAGCAAACTCAACATGTGGAAAACACTCTTCCCACTCCCGCAGATTCTTTTTAATCATGGTCCTTAGCAGCTGTGACAATGTTCGATTCACCACCTCCGTTTGACCATCTATTTGGGGATGACATGTAGTACTGAACAGTAGCTTCGTTCCTAGCTTCCCCCATAAGGTCTTCCAAAAGTAGCTCATGAACTTCACATCACGGTCGGAAACAATTGTCTTCGGTACTCCATGTAATCTCACGATGTCCCTGAAAAACAGGTTAGCAACATGCGACGCATCTTCGCTTTTGTGGTAGGCAATAAAATGAGCCATCTTAGAGAACCTATCCACTTCCACAAATATAGAATCATGACCTCTCTGAGTTTTAGGTAGACCTAGCACAAAATCCATACTAATGTCTTCCCATGGAGTAGTCGGTGCAGAGAGAGGTGTATACAAACCGTGAGGCTTCATCTTAGATTTCGACTTGTGGCATGTAATACATCGGCTCACAAATCTGTACACATCACGCCTCATCTTGGGCCAATAAAAGTGATCAGCAAGCATGAGCAACGTCTTCTCACGACCAAAGTGACCCATCAAACCACCAGCATGTGACTCCTGCACTAAGAACAAACGCAACGACAATTCTGGAATACATAGTTTGTTAGCTCGAAACAAATATCCATCATGTATATGATACTTATCCCATGCGTTTCTAAGAGCACACAAACGATATGGTTTAGCAAAATCATGGTCAGTTGCATAAAGTGCACAAATAGCTTCTAATCCAGAAATTTTAACATCAAGGTTGGTTAATAGCATGTTCTTCCTAGATAGAGCATCAGCAACAACATTCTCTTTTCCCTTCTTATAATTAATGATGTAAGGAAAAGACTCAATGAACTCAACCCATTTAGCTAATCTTCTATGTAAATTTGATTGAGCTTTCAAGTATTTCAATGCTTCATGATCAGAATGTATGATGAATTCCTTTGGCCACAAATAATGTTGCCAAACCTCAAGTACTCTAACAAGTGCATACAATTCTTTATCATAGATAGAATAATTCAAACGAGCACGAGTCAATTTCTCAGAAAAATAAGCTATAGGCTGACCCTCTTGCATCAAAACGCCACCTATGCCTATACCACTAGCATCACATTCAACTTCAAATTGCTTCGAAAAATCAGGTAATGCAAGTAATGGTGCAGAAGTAAGCAAACATTTTAATGTATCAAATGCAATGTCTTGGGCCGCGCCCCATACAAAAGGAACACCTTTCTTTGTCAAATCATTCAAAGGTGCAGCAATGGTGCTAAAATCTTTCACAAAGCGCCTATAGAAACCAGCTAAACCGTGGAAACTACGCACTTGACTAACATTCATTGGAGTAGGCCAATTCTGAATTGATTCAATTTTAGATTGATCTACCTCTACTCCATGCTTAGAAACAACAAATCCTAGGAATATGACCTTATCTTTTGCAAATGTACACTTCTCAAGATTAGCATACAGTTTATTATCATGTAACACTTGCAAAACTTGTCTAATATGAGTGCAATGTTCAGATTCGGTGTGGCTGTATATGAGTATATCATCAAAGTAAACAACCACGAAACGACCAATAAACTCTCTCAAAACATGATTCATCAAACGCATGAAAGTACTAGGTGCATTAGTAAGACCAGACGGCATAACTAACCACTCATACAAACCGAAGTTAGTTCTGAAAGCAGTTTTCCATTCATCCCCTTCTTTCATCCTAATTTGATGATAACCACTACGCAAGTCAATTTTAGAGAAAACAGCAGCACCACTCAATTCATCTAGCATATCCTCTAAGCGTGGAATAGGATGACGATATCGAATAGTGATGTTATTAATCGCTCTACAATCAACACACATGCGCCATGTACCATCTTTCTTAGGAACTAAAATAACAGGAACAGCACAAGGGCTAAGAGAGACACGAATGTACCCTTTATCCAGCAACGCTTGTACTTGCTTCTAAATTTCCTTAGTTTCTTCGGGATTAGTCCTGTAAGGTGCATGGTTGGGAAGTGTGGCGCCAGGAATCAGGTCCACTTGATGTTCTATACCACGCAATGGAGGCAAACCTGCGGGCACGTCTTCTGGAAACACATCCCCAAAGTCCTGCAAAACAGAAGAGACACCAAGAGAAATAGGGGTCATGTCGTTAGAAACCAATACCTCGCCCTTATACATGAGCACAAGTGGCATGGCTGTAGGATCCTCACGAAACTCTCTCATATCCTCCTTGGTGGCTAGTATCAATAACCTAGGCACTCTCTCACTTTTTGTTATATCACTCAATTTGGGCTCAATTACATCAGGAACAGCTGTTACACAGTCTCGCCGAGTGGTAGTATCTTCCTTCAAGTTCACCTCTATCTTCTGGCGAGAATCATTCACAATTTCTTGTGGTGTCATTGGGTGCATAGTAATCTTCTTTCCTTTGAATTCGAAGTGATATGTATTGGCTCGGCCATTGTGTTGCACATGGCGATCATAGAGCCAAGGCCGACCCAATAGTAGGTGACAAACAGTCATAGGAACCACATCAAAATCAATAGAATCTTTGTATGGCCCTATTTGAAAATTCACACGTACCATATGATTTACCTTCATCTCACCATTGTTGCTCAACCATTGTATGTAGTATGGCTTGGGATGAGGTAAGTATGTCAAATTCAGTTTGGCACATAGTTCCTTACTTGCAAGATTTCTGCAGCTACCTACATCAATAATGACCTTGGAAGCCTTGTTCGGTCCAACTAGAGCTTATGTTTGGAACAAGTTGCAACGCTGGGATTCATCAACCGATTGCACACTAAGTACACGTGAAGATACGACAATAGTGGGTGCACGCTCAGCATATGCATCAGCACCATCCTCGCCGTCATCAATATCATCATCAGAAGCTTCATCTCCACTTTCTACTTCACCTTGTTCATTAACAAACATAACCTTGTTGTTTGGACAATCTTTTTTGTAGTGACCTCTACCTCCACAAGTATGGCACACCACATCACGAGTACGTGTCGTAGACATGTTGGAACCCGAGCTAGCAGCAGGAGCAACGGGTTTCCGAGCATTAGAACCAAACGAAGGTGTACTTGCTGGTTTGGCCGATGGTGTAAATGGAGCAGCAGCTAGTGGCATGACTGTAGGAGGTGTAGACCTAGCCGAAAATCTGCTGGAGGACGGAAAACAAGCCCGTGACTTCGCCTCTTCTGCCAACTGCGATTCGGCCTCTCTAGCATGATGCAACAACTCATTCATGGTCTCATACTTGTGATGACGAACAATGCTCTTGATCGGTAACTTCAAATTGTTTAGGAATCGTTGCATGGTCATCTCAATGGACCCACGAATTCTAGCACGCTGCATAAGCATCTCCATCTCCATGTAGTACTCATCAACTGTCATGGTGCGTTGCTTCAATTGCGTCAATTTATCAAAAACTGATCGCAAGTAGTTGGTTGGTACGAAACGAGCTTTCATGATTTGCTTCATCTCGCGCCAATCCATCACAGGAAGTTCATTGTCCTCCCTCCTATGTTGCACAAGAGCATCCCACCAACGCAAAGCATAACCATCAAATTCAGATGCTGCAAGCTTGACCTTCTTATCTTCTGGATAGTCAAATAAGCGCCAGAGTTTCTCAATCTTCAACTCCCATGTGAGGTAGTCTTCAGGATCAATGGAACCATCAAACTTAGGATTAAGAATTTTGGCTTACCCAAACCATCATCAGCTTGGTTGGGCACACGTTGACCAGGCCCACGAGGGGCAAACCCACGACCATGAGCAGGTGCATGGACAGGGGGAATAGCACGTCCCCTGCCAACATGTGGAGCAGCATCCATGGCACTACCATCATCGAAATCATCAAAGGCATCATCATGTTGAGGATCTTCCCTTCTATGTAAGGCGGTTGTCAAACCCTCAATGGAACGCTGCAAAGTGGTGACATTGACATTGAGCGAAGCCACTTGCGTTTGAATAGTATCAACCGTTCCAACATGCTGATCCAATCTAATATTCATATCCTAGAGATTCTTGTCAATGGCATCTGTCGTGTTAGTAAACACACATGTCAAGTGGGACTTCAAAGCCTCATATTCACGCCAATTAACAAGCTCCTCATCCTTCTTTTTCTGCATCACAACATCATCATCACTAGAAGACATGATTAGTAGGTTAGTGCAAAAATCAAAATCTGTATGGTGGAAACTCTCACAACTCACTCACAACTAATAAGAAAGGAGATCTTACCGTTCCAAAGTGAATAGAGATGCTCTACCAAACAAAATCAAAGACTGATGCACTTGATGTGCTGAAGTGAATATCAAAGGTATAGAGAACAATCGCAGGGCACACAGGTTATGTAAGGTGGAGCTATAGGTATGGTACCCTATCTACACCGCAAACAAGTCCTAGTGCTGATCGTACAAATACCCAAGAAACACACACAATGGAGACAAACGTGGCAAAGCAACTTATGAAAAGGAATATTGCAATGCACAAGAGAGACGCTAGTAATAGCTCAAATAGAACAGGCACAAGATTTCTCAAACTACTAGTGCTATTATAAAACTAGTCCTCCAATCAACCTTGATATCTCCCTTTTGTTGTTTACTTTTGTATCTCTTTTATTTTCTCTTTTTTTAACAACTTTTTTTTCGTTCTCTTTTTTTTGATTTTTTAACTATCTGACACAATGCAATACATGATGGAACAAATCTGAGCAATTAGGGGCCGGATATTCCGGTTTGTCGGGGGGCGGATAATCCGATCTTCCTGGACGAAAAAATTTGCACTTCAAACCCTAATGAGCAGCCTGTCGGAGCAAAGCAACTAGTCTCGTGGGTACGTTCCTAGGCACGGATGCTATAGATAGGCTGTGTCTATGGTATGGAAACAAAGGTATGCTATGTGGACTCAGACAAACGAGGAAAACCTGCGGAACGCGGTGATGGTTGACACGGCGGAAAACAAGATCAAACCCTAAACCTAGACACAAACGAAAAACTAGACTCCTACGAGGAAAAACCTGCAGATCGGATCTACGAGAAGATACAATCAGCAACTAAACTCGAAAACGATGCAATCTAGTCTATGGAAAATCTTTTTGTAAGGCTTTTTCTGTATAGGACAAAAACACTCTCTAATCTATGGATGGATTTGTGGATGCTTACCAAGGCAACACTGGAAATCTGATACCAAGATGATATAGGGTGGCCTGATCTTCTCAGTAAGCGGATGGCGGTGATGATGGTGGATGATAGATAACTAGCCTGTAGCTATGAACTCTCCCGCTCGATCCCTGATGCCAATGCAACAGCTCTCGAACCTTTTAGGATATTCACAACACCACGCTCTTGCGCACGCAGCCGTGACCACGAATGGTAGTATGCAATCTACTAATTCCCAATGGAACAACAGATCACACTCAGTTATAGTTGGTAGATTTGAAACAGGGTAATTCCAGAGGTTCTATGAAAGAAACAACTCCAAAATAGTTTTAACGTGGTCTAACCTAAACTAGATGGCGTTCCCAGGCTTATATGGCCGCCGGAACGTCCGAAAAACGCGAAACAAAAACGTGTCTGATACAGTCAGATCCGTCCGGATCTGATGGGAACTTTTTGAGCCGGATTATCCAGTCTAGGTGGGCCGGATTATCCGGTGGCTGGATTTGTAGGGTAACGGGTAGGCTACACTAGCGTAAAATCAAAAATTTCTACCGCGTCAACCAGGAATACTATGGTCATAGATCACGGGATTACCGCTAGACGCGCAGGTGCGGAACTCGATGAAGCACGTTGCGGCAGTGTAGATGTTCTACGTCTCCTCCTCGTCCTCGTCCCACGAGCAGCTCCCCTTTGCGTGGCTCGTCCAAGTGCTACAGATGCAGCACCTCCGAGGTATCCACACGTCCGGAGTGGAAGCCGTCACACGCCAGACTGCTAGGTCTGCGCGTGCAACACAGGCGGAAGAGGAGTGGCGGCTGGGTGGAATGCTCTCTCCTTTTCAGCTCGCCTCACTCCCTCTTATATAGGCATCCCTGGTGGGCTTCTACATTAGCAGCCCATTAGCAGCCTAAGCCTGGTCTAATTCGGATCCAATCCTCATTAGGCTTCCAGCCCCTAAAGTGTGTGACCCTATAGGTTCATACACGTATAGACATGACGCGAGTACACTTACTCCGTCAATAGTTGGTAGCGGCCTCTAGCAAGACGTGCCAACTCCTAAACGCATATAAAGATCATTCGGACGAACCATCACAAGGTTGAGTACATGTCTTTCCCTTTGCCTCACGATATTTGGTCTAGCTCTAAGCTGACCTCTCTTTCTCGATACTGTGATTCAGAATCCCTTTACTAGGTTAACTCTTAACCATATGTAGCACGGCCATGCATTTCTGGATCCGATCACTCGAGGGGCCCAGAGATATCTCTCTCAAGTAGAGAGGGGCAAATCCCATCTTGATTGACCGATGCCTTGTAGCATGTATCAGGACAAACCCGAAAGCTACCTTTATAACTACCCAGTTACGGAGTAGTGTTTGATAGCCCCAAAGTAGGTCGATCCACATCTCAAGTACATGCGACAATCTCAGGTCTAAGGACAAAACGTACACGA
Organism: Avena eriantha; assembly: GCA_910589775.1. NCBI lineage: Eukaryota > Viridiplantae > Streptophyta > Magnoliopsida > Poales > Poaceae > Avena > Avena eriantha. The sequence goes on along the minus strand of OU342741.1, from coordinate 269,927,681 downwards.
TGTGTAGAGAGAGCTGCAAGTATTATTGCTAGTCTCATGTTGGGTCAGTCCAACCCCATGTTCATAACATGTGTCCACATCATTGGTTTGACATCTCTATGTCAATGACTTGCGAAACATAGTCATTAACCAATCGATGTGCTAGTCTAATATTCACGTGTGTCCTCGCATGAACTCCGACTAGGGACAATTATTAGATAACCATACAAGTAAAGAGTTTCACAAACAATTCACATAATTGCCAATCAATACAAGTTGCCTGGTATATGGATATTCAAGGAACATTATAATAACTCATGGATACACATGAAATACAATCATCTCTATGATTGCCTCTAGGGCATATTTCCTTCAGTCTCCCACTTGCACTAGAGTCAATCTAGACAGTATCTAATACCTATTGCTCTTGTGTGCGCTTCATGCGCAGGCTGCGGGAGTGGCTTAGTCAAGGGATCAGCAACATTTGAGTCCGTATGTATTTTGCATAACATGACACTACCTTCATCAATGAACTCACGAATCAGATGGTAGCGCATGCAAATATGTTTGTTCTTCTGGTGCTGTCTAGGTTCTTTGGCTTGTATAATAGCACCATTGTTGTCACAATAAACGTCCAAGGGATTGGACGAGCCCTGAACCACACCAAGAGCGATCAGGAAATTCCTAATCCAAACAGCTTCCTTTGCAGCCTCCGAGGCAGCAATATATTCAGCTTCTGTTGAAGAGGAGGCCATTGTATCTTGCTTGGAACTTTTCCAGCTCACAGCACCACCATTCATGACAAACACATAACCTGATTGCGATTTCGAGTCGTCTGAGTCATTAAGGTAACTCGCATCTGTGTAACCCTTTACACTGAGTTCAACCTCACCTCCATAAACTAGGAACATATCCTTAGTCCTTCTCAAGTACTTAAGGATATTCTTTACCGCTGTCCAGTGAATCTCACCTGGATCAGCCTGGTATCTGCTCGTAACACTTAGAGCATAGGAAACATCTGGGCGAGTACATGTCATTGCATACATGATGGATCCAATAGCCAAAGCATATGGAACCCTACTCATGCGTTCTCGCTCATCAGTGGTCGAAGGACACTGAGTCTTGCTGAGTTTAATGCCGTGAGACATGGGCAAGAACCCCTTCTTAGCCTCTTCCATGCTGAACCGTTTCAACACTTTGTCAATGTACGTACTCTGGCTTAATCCAATTAGCCTCCTTGATCTATCTCTATAGATCTTGATACCCAGAATATATGCCGCTTCTCCCAAGTCCTTCATAGAAAAACTATTTTTCAATGAGGTCTTAACAGACTCGAGCATAGGAATGTCATTTCCAATCAATAATATGTCATCCACATATAAGATTAGAAACACAAGTGATTTCCCATTTTCTTTCTTATACACACAAGGTTCTTGTTCGTTTTTGGTGAAGCCAAACTCCTTTACAACTTCATCAAATCGAATGTTCCAACTCCGAGATGCTTGCTTCAGCCCATAAATAGACTTTTGAAGTTTGCATACCTTTCCAGCATTGTTTGGATCGACAAAACCTTCGGGCTGCATCATATACACGTCCTCAGAAAGGATTCCATTTAAGAAAGCCGTCTTGACATCCATCTGCCATATCTCATAATCGAAATGTGCAGCAATGGCTAGAATGATCCGTATAGATTTAAGCATCGCTACGGGCGAGAAAGTCTCGTCGTAGTCAACTCCTTGAACTTGTCGAAAACCTTTTGCAACAAGTCGAGCTTTATGGATGTGAACATTTCCATCCATATCAATCTTCTTCTTATAGATCCACGTGCACTCGATGGCTTTAAAACCATCAGGCAGGTCAACCAAGTTCCAAACTTGATTGTCTCCCATGGACTCTATCTCGGATCTCATGGCAATCAGCCATTTCTCAGAGTCTGGGTCCACCATCGCTTCTGCATAGGTCGCAGGCTCATCATTGTCTAACAATAATAACTCTCGCGCTTCGCGGAGCCTCGCTGACCTTCGTGGTTGTGGTGCTTCTATTGCCACGGGTTCCTCAACTTGTTCTGCTACAATAGCATCACTCGTAGAAGCATCCCCGACTGGCTCATCTTGAACTTCTTCAAGTCGCACCGACCTTCCACTCGTTCCCTTTGTGAGAAACTCTTTCTCTAGGAAAACACCGTTACGAGCGACAAACACTTTGCCCTCTTCTCGGTTGTAGAAGTAATACCCTAAGGTTTCCCTTGGGTATCCCACAAAAATGCACTTATCCGATTTGGGTGTTAGCTTGTCCGACTGAAGTCGCTTGACAAATGCATCACAACCCCAAATCTTTAGAAAAGACAAACTGGGATTCTTTCCAGTCCACATCTCATATGGTGTCTTAACTACGGATTTAGATGGTACCCTATTTAGTGTGAAAGCTGCTGTTTCTAGCGCGTAACCCCAAAATGATAATGGTAAATCCGACTGGCTCATCATCGATCGAACCATGTCCAACAAAGTTCGATTACGCCGTTCAGAGACCCCATTTCTTTGAGGCGTTCCGGGCGGCGTGAGCTGTGGAACAATTCCGCAACTCTTAAGATGATTGCTAAACTCGTGACTCAAATATTCACCTCCGCGATCAGATCGCGAGGCCTTTATTTTCTTGCCACGTTGATTCTCTACCTCATTTTGAAACTCTTTGAACTTTTCAAAAGTTTCAGACTTATGCTTCATCAAGTAGACATAGCCATATCTACTGAAATCATCAGTGAAAGTAATGAAGTAGTGATATCCTCCTCTGGCTGTCGTGCTCATTGGTCCACATACATCAGTATGTATGAGTTCCAACAAGTCTGTCGCTCTCTCGGGAAACCCCTTGAAAGGCGTCTTGGTCATCTTTCCAAGTAAACAAGCTTGACATGTCTCGTATGATTCAAAATCAAACGAAGTTAGAAGACCATCACCATGGAGCTTCTTCATGCGCTTTTCACTTATATGCCCCAAACGACAATGCCATAGATAGGTAGGACTCAAATCATTTGGCCGAAGCCTTTTAGCACTAACATTGTAAACACATGCATTATCAAGATTTAAAATAAATAACCCATTCATAATGGGAGCATCAGCCACAAACATAGCATTCTTAGAGATTACACAACCATTGTTTGTACTCACGAATGAATAACCATCCCTCATCAAACATGAAGGTGATAAAATGTTTCGACCCATACTAGGAATGTAATAACAATTATTCAACTCCATGATAAATCCTGACGGAAGGTGAAGTTGCATGACGCCGACGAACAATGCAGCAACCCTTGCTTTATTTCCGACGCGAAAATCCACTTCGCCTTTCTGCACTTCTCTAGTCCTTATTAGCCCCTGCATCGAATTGCAAATATGAGCAACCGATCCGGTATCAAATACCCAAGAGTTAACATAAGAATCTGCGAGAAAAATGTCCACAACATTTACAACAAGTGTACCTGAGTGGGAAGTACTCTTACTTCCACTTTTCTTCAAAGAAGCCTGGTACTTGCTGCAGTTTCTCTTCCAGTGGCCATATTCGTGACAAAAGAAACACTCAGTGTCTCCTGCAGGACCAGCCTTTTGCTTGGGTGCAGGGTTTGGCTTAGGGATCGTATCCTTAGCCTTGCCCTTCTTCTTCTGCCAAGAAGTGCCCTTTTTCTTGAAGCTAGGCTTGTTCTGCACAGCCATCACATGGCTATGCCCTGCACACTTCTTAATGTCACATTCTGCTGTTTTCAGCATCCCACATAATTCATTAAGGCCCCTCTCCACCCCATGCATATGGTAGTTCGAAATGAAATGCCCATAGCTAGATGGAAGAGATGCCAAAATGAAGTCAGTGGCCAACTCTTGGCCTAATGGAAAACCAAGCTTCTCCAAAGTCTGACTGTAACCAACCATTTTGATCACATGGGGGCCTACAGCTGCTCCCTCTGCCAGCTTGCATTCCACAAAGGACTTAGCGACATTGTACCTCTCAGTCCTAGCCTGAGTCTGGAACATGTCCTTAAGCGCAACGATCATATCGTACGCTTCCTGATCCTCAAACTGTTTTTGAAGATCAGGTTCCATGCATGCAAGCATAAGACAACTGACCTCAAGAGATTCATCACATGCTTTCTTGTAGGCATTCTTAAGGGTAGCAGTTGCATTATCAGCAGGTTCATCCGGGATTGGGGTATCCAGAACAGTTTCCTTTTTCTCAGCCCTGAGAACAATTCTCAGGTTACGGACCCAGTCCGAATAGTTTGTTCCATTTAGTTTATCCTTTTCAAGAATCGAACGCAAAGCAAAAGGTGATGAATTGTTCGGTGCCATTGATCTACAACAAAAAATATGCAAAATACTAAGCCATGTAACCATGAAAGAGTAAAACATATTAAACAATTTAATAGCATATACTCCCACTTAAATCAACATCCCTCTATTGATACTAAGTGATTCAAGATCCCCAATTAACAAGTCGACTAGTGAGCTTTAGCATCACTGCTAGAAGACAAGGTAAATCGGTAAGCAACCTTTGCTAATCATATCACATATGACTCTTGTTGTTGGGTGACATCTCTATGTCAAAACTAGGCGCCCAACCTTTATGCCCCAAGGTCCTTAACTGTTAAGATGACCTTGTTAAGCTCACCAACCCTTATGCGTGTAGGTATCCGATACAAACCCATCCAGCCAAGGAAAACCGTGGCACCCTAATTTCATAGACCCACCAACGATTGTACAGGGCATAGGATGGTGCAAGGTTTGGTTGGGAGGGCATGGTTTAACTTAAACTTTGTGAGAGATCGTTCTACTTCTATCATCTAAGCATGCATAGTAGTAAAACGTATAAGAATAGCATTCACATAGATGTGATACAGTATGGCCCATTTTCTCATGGTGATCTCCATCGCCATAGAACCTGTCCACCATGATGATCTCCATCTTCATGCTCTATGCGAGCCATCCTCCAAGTGATGAGTTCTCCAAGAAATAATACAAGCTATTACTCCTAACATCTAGTAATCAAAATTACATTGTATTGGGATCATCACAAGTTGGCACGCAGGCCATTACAATAATTGACAACACATATGGCTCCAGCCGTGTTGCCCAACTCACGACACGCAGGTCATGAAAAATACATACATGCATCACATATATTTTTGGGCCATACTGATCACATAAATCCTGCAAAAACAAGTTGTGCATAGAATCGCATTCTACCGGATCATGTGAAATCGTACCACCTATGAACCTTAACGAGATACAAAAAGGGGGGCTACGACTAAGGGGGGTCTAGGGGGTCTCCCCCTGCGGGGTTCGAAGGGGCAGCGCCCCTCGCGGTACCTTTAAGGATTTTCTTTAAGGATTTTGATCAAATCTATACAATTTTCTTTAAGGATTTTGATCGGCAAATCCAATTTACCATAAACCGACCATAGTTCCGATTTGACCGAACTCCTTTGATCACGGTACGTCGATTCAGATCTAATTCCCGATTCGATCAATCATATTGATCTTCGCGTGATTCAGAAGGATTTATGTGTCACTGTCTACCCCGATGGCGGAAACCGACCGGTAGGGGTAAGTCGTTCGACGACCTTAGAATCACGATCACGGAAAGTAAGATCATAGATCAATCCAGAAACACCGCCATACAAACGATCATATCATTCATATCAATCTACATATCACCATATGCAAACTTCCCGAACCTATGACTGAATAGCATCGGCTCTGATACCACTGTAGGGTAACGGGTAGGCTACACTAGCGTAAAATCAAAAATTTCTACCGCGTCAACCAGGAATACTATGGTCATAGATCACGGGATTACCGCTAGACGCGCAGGTGCGGAACTCGATGAAGCACGTTGCGACAGTGTAGATGTTCTACGTCTCCTCCTCGTCCACGTCCCACGAGCAGCTCCCCTTTGCGCGGCTCGTCCAAGTGCTACAGATGCAGCACCTCCGAGGTATCCACACGTCCGGAGTGGAAGCCGTCACACGCCAGACTGCTAGGTCTGCGCGTGCAACACAGGCGGAAGAGGAGTGGCGGCTGGGTGGAATGCTCTCTCCTTTTCAGCTCGCCTCACTCCCTCTTATATAGGCATCCCTGGTGGGCTTCTACATTAGCAGCCCATTAGCAGCCTAAGCCTGGTCTAATTCGGATCCAATCCTCATTAGGCTTCCAGCCCCTAAAGTGTGTGACCCTATAGGTTCATACACGTATAGACATGACGCGAGTACACTTACTCCGTCAATAGTTGGTAGCGGCCTCTAGCAAGACGTGCCAACTCCTAAACGCATATAAAGATCATTCGGACGAACCATCACAAGGTTGAGTACATGTCTTTCCCTTTGCCTCATGATATTTGGTCTAGCTCTAAGCTGACCTCTCTTTCTCGATACTGTGATTCAGAATCCCTTTACTAGGTTAACTCTTAACCGTATGTAGCACGGCCATGCATTTCTGGATCCGATCACTCGAGGGGCCCAGAGATATCTCTCTCAAGTAGAGAGGGGCAAATCCCATCTTGATTGACCGATGCCTTGCAGCATGTATCAGGACAAACCCGAAAGCTACCTTTATAACTACCCAGTTACGGAGTAGTGTTTGATAGCCTCAAAGTAGGTCGATCCACATCTCAAGTACATGCGACAATCTCAGGTCTAAGAACAAAACGTACACGATGTGTAGAGAGAGCTGCAAGTATTATTGCTAGTCTCATGTTGGGTCAGTCCAACCCCATGTTCATAACATGTGTCCACATCATTGGTTTGACATCTCTATGTCAATGACTTGCGAAACATAGTCATTAACCAATCGATGTGCTAGTCTAATATTCACGTGTGTCCTCGCATGAACTCCGACTAGGGACAATTATTAGATAACCATACAAGTAAAGAGTTTCACAAAAAATTCACATAATTGCCAATCAATACAAGTTGCCTGGTATATGGATATTCAAGGAACATTATAATAACTCATGGATACACATGAAATACAATCATCTCTATGATTGCCTCTAGGGCATATTTCCTTCAGGATTTTCCGCTGGCTGGATTTTCCGGGGGAAAAGTCCGGTCAAATATCCGCCCCGACACAGAACGTCGCGCCGATGTCCTTAGCAAGATCTCCAAAGCAGGGGGACGGATTATTCGGGGTGTGGGGGATGGATTATCCGGGGTCTTTTTAGACGTGGAAGTACTCATTGGAAAGATCTTAGAATTATCTATCCAACAAGTGCTTATTTGCTTGATTTGGAGTTCGTATGAGGAATCCACGTCCGTTTCAATTTCAGGACTTCTGTCTGTCCGAATTGGACGTTTCTTCTCTTTGATGATCTCCCTTGCTTGTATAGCGCCTTCCTCCCGCTCCTCCCTCGCGCATCCTTGGGCGATCATCATGTTGGGCTTCTCTTGTAGCCCTTCTCCTCCTCGCGCCATGCTTGTTTCTCCAACGAACCTGATCATACATAAATGCATAGACTTAGGCAGTATAAAGTTCTCATCAATCAAAGTACCAGATTCGTTTAGGAGTAAATTCACCTGTTGTTCAAGTAGCTTAGCACGAGCTCTTGTAATAGGTCCAATTCTAATCTCATTGGACTGATCCTTTCTTGCAACAGTTGTACCATCTTCAGTAGTCATTGGGGTAGGTGTAATTGTAGGGATATCCTCATCAGAAAGGATTTATTTGAAGAATCTAATATTCAGCGGTAATTGAGATGCATGCCAAATCTTGACCTGGTTGATTAAAGTATGATATTGCTTTATGCGTGTCTACACACCAGTGTCACACAACATGGGATGCTAACAACTCTGTTGGCCTTTGAATAGTCCAAAAATAGGAAACTCTTGGAGTTTGGCTATGAGTTGCCCAACATAGTTTGGCTATATTTGGGTATGCATTAGTATTCTCATGGGCCTGTGTTCAAAGCAAAAGAGGGAATACTCCTCTGACCGTTATGAGAAATCATTATACCGAAAAGGGAAACCTTGGTAATGGTCACTAGTATCCATTCTTAGCCTGCATAGTCTGATTAAACACACTATGTTTTGGCATGATCTCATTACTGATGAACTGAAGTTTTAGAAAGACAAAGAATAGAAAACGAGTGTTTGATAGCCATGACTCATTGATGTGGATGAGCAAAAGAGACACTCTAATGCTATGCTTCTTTTGACATGTTCTCACACTTCCTTTTGGCATAAATCTTGTTACTAAGAGATAAACTTTCTGAAACTCAATAACTGATGTTTGCACTTGAGAGCCTTAACTAGATAACATGATTGGGTAGAATCGATAAACTTTATTCCTATTTATGCTTGACATATATTTGTGACTAAGTTTTTCCTCATAAAAAATAATCATATGAAAAGTTATACAAAAGGTGCAATAAGAGGATCACAAGTTTGTCTGCAAGTAGATTCACTGTTGACATGGAGCATATAAGTTTTGATAAATCTTTAGTGGTCTTAATAACTGAGCTTGTGTTACCTTGTATGAATACATGTTTACTCTCTTCGAGCTTGTAGAAGAAATAAGGATGCAAGGCATTGATTTCCAGTGATAAGCTATTTCACAACAATTAATTTATTATCAACCCTTCCTGCTCGAGGACGAGCAAGGTCTAGCTTGGGTAAGTTGATGGCCATGAAATACCACCTCTTTTAGCCATATAAAATATGCCATTTATCTCTCATATCATGTTTCTTCCAGCTATAGCTATGCCTTATATGCATGACTTCTAGTTCTCATTTACTTTCATATGAGCTTTGCAGATTTAGAAGTTTAGGTCGAATTTTATCACTTTCCTTGTCTATGACATGTGTGTAGGTGTTGGTGAAGATTATGGATAAAAAGGAACAAAGCGAGCATAGTATGGAGGAGCTGCAGGGACCAGACTTACCATTTGAGAGGTTGGAATAGTGATTTTTTCCAACTTCTCAAAATAAATATCCAATACCATGGGGTTGTATCCCTCGATGAGACGAACTCAACGAGCCCAAGAACACCCAAATCAGAGTTCGTATGAAGAAATGGCGGCCAAAACACTGCGGAACCGAAAGGTTTGACGACCAACTATATGACCGGAACTAAAAATTCCCACCGTATAGTTGGTAAAAAGGTCGCAAACGACGGGATTTCGCCCCAGAGAAGCTTCAGAACCTTCCCTAGGTCATATGACGGTATTGGGGGAACCCTAGGGCACCCTCGAGGCCTATATAAAGGAGGGAGGACCCAAGTGGGAGCCACCAAGCCAAATCCTCCACCACGGTGGAGCCCTGCCGCCGTGCCACCGGCATAGCCACCTCCAACCAGATCTACACCATCACCATCACACAAGATGATAAGGGACTAGGATGTTGAAGGCCTTCCTCAACACGTCTCCATCACCGATCCTCTTTGGTTACTTGTTGTAATTTTAGATTGAATCTTGGATTTGCACTTGTCTTCAATTGTATCATCATACTTCATCCATATTCTATCCATGATGTTGATTGCCTTCATGTGTGAGTAGTTTCCTTTGTTCTTGGGGAGATGGATAAACCCTAGTATGAGATTGAATTGAGATAAAGATTATTATGTGATATTGTTCATTATGTGTCTGTGTTAGATTTCCTTCATCTTGATGTTGGGTGAAGCGCGCCACTCAATATTTGTCGCACTGAGGACTAGATGGAGGAAACTAGTTGTTGGTAGATAGAGGGATGATAGCACTTACGGTGACTATAAAGATGTTGTCATTCCTTACGTATCAACTTGGGAACCAAGGAGAACTCACGGAACATTGTCCATGCCATGGGATACATCCTACGGGATAAAGTCCCTTAATAGCGCAGTAATTCGATTGATGTCAATTGTTGTCTTCTATGGTTATGACGGATGATGTGTGCAGTGGTTGCTGCCTATTCGTCCATATATGAAGCTCCTCCAACACATATCATAAATGGTTATTCATTATAATAATTTTGATCACTCTTTCTAATTACTAGCAGTGGATCAACTACTCCCTGAGAACTCTTTCCATCATCTTACAGACTTTCGCAATCATACTTGCGTGCTCTTGTTCACTTACAGCTTTAGTTTATGTAACACCCTTGAATCGGCCCTATGCAAGTTTTAGCGACTCCCGCCAAACCCGCATAGAAACGATTCAAAGATGCCCACCAGGCACTTGCGTGCAGGTAGAAAATGAAGTAATATCATTACACAATAGTCCATGATGGAACCCACAAAACATATATATATATATATACAAAAATGACTCCATGAGTCAAGAATACAGATATACAATACAAAGATCCAAATCACCTTTAAAACGATACAACATCCGAGTACAGATAAGATCCAAATGGGGCTAAGAGCCCTGGAGAATAACCAATGGCGTCCATAACCCTGTCCAGGCCAAGCCGGAAGGGTAACCCTGCTAACGACGTCAATCTCAAACCTGCTAAAACAAAAGGGATGCCGACAAAGGGCAAAGGAAAAGGGAGCGGTCAGTACTGAGGCCAGTACACGGCGAGTCTAGAATTTGGCGGCTCTCGCCTACATCGGTATGGTGGACTGAAGCGGTAGCAAAGAATACACTACACAACCTATAGAGAATCGATACAAGTGTCGGCTATTAGAGAGGGATAAGAAAGACCTATTCGGAACCCAACCTGATGCTAACACCAAACATACCCATCCTGGTATTTCCCCCTCGAAACCAAACGAGGAAGTCACCTGAGGAGCTCACACAGTTGTCAGTTTTATTCATTCCATTATAGTTGCAGCACTTACTAGTCAGATATAGATAGCATGAGTCATCCTGATATCATAAGCAGTGGACAGTTTTAGTTAACCATTCCGTTGTAGTTGCAATACTTACTAGTCATATACAATTAGCAAGAGACATCCCAAAACCAGCAGTTGTTGGCACTTTTATTTACTCATTCCGTTGTAGTGAAACAGATTACTAGACATACTAAAATCAAATTTATAGCACTACTTTAGTTATAGTTGTCTATGATCGAGATATTGTGCTCCAAGTCGTCCATAACTGTTGACACGGCTTTCAGAAAGATTTACCCTGCAGGGATGCACAAATAGCAACACACGCACGATCAACCTCGGAAAAACCAAATAAAAACCCAACGAAGCTTTCACGACAAAGCAATCATAGGATTCATAAAATATTTCAGGGGCCACCCCATTAAGCTACCCGCAACGAAGTTGGCCGGCTCTGAGACGGACCCAAGGTTTGTGATAATGGCTGTAAAGGACTGGGAACCCGAAAGTGTGACTAGGCTTGTCGATACCGCAAAAACATTCCACGTTCCAAAACAGTACATATGCTCCACGCACAATCATAAATAAAGCAGTAAAGCATGACATAAGTACACGATAGTAATAAAGCCCCAAACTAGTTTGTGGCCTCAAGAAATAAGAAATGAATCAAGCTCTGGCTAAGGGGATTCATGGTCCCACATACGGATAGTGCGATAGTCAAGGAACAGGTATCAAGTACTCGGGGCCTACGGGACACAAGTGAGCGTGGAAGAACCAAATATTAGCTATTACCCACCGGTGCCTCTGCATTAGTTATATCTATTCCCAGCATTTTAATATCAAGTTATAATTAAAGCCATGATCATCTCAACCACAAAGCATATGGTAACCTTCCAACAACTGTGGTACTTGATGACACGAAGCAACACCTGAGCAAGCGACTACGACACGCAAGGCCGACTATCTACCAAACAACAGGTAATAGGAGGTGTCCGAGACAAAATGTAGGCAGCAAGGGATATTACGGATACAAAAAGACTAAAGCATTGCAACACAAGTAGCAATAGATTAACAGGAGGAAATAAAGACTATAAACGCAAAATAGGTAGAAAGGGGGAGATTGCTCGCCTGGGAAACACTGCCGAAGCTACATTATCCGAAGAACTTGCCGATACTCACATCAATTCAACAGACTAATCCGCGAAGAAGCAAATCACTAAAAGAAACACCGGATGGACTATTTAGTACTATGACAGAAGATCGGCATGATGCATGCATGATGCATGACATGGCAAAGATGCGATGCAATTAGGCAATATTAAGCGAAATCGGGGTCCCAACATTTAATTAGAAGGTTCAAGTTATTTAGGTACCCCAAAATTTAAATGTTGTCTTAACAAGTCAAAACATGGCACTTGTTCTACACAAAATTAAATGGAGGCTATGTAAGACTAGAAAAGCCCGCATATAGTATCCATATTTAATTATGATGTGAATCGACAAAGTACCCCCAAACAACCACAATATGGATGTGACATGAACAATTTATATGTAACAGATATATATATGATATATTATAAAAAATATTGGTCTCGGGAAAAGGGGTCACACATCAGGGCAAAGATCTTGGGGTTCCGAGGGTTCGACGATCTCCTGATCGGTCTTCGGGGTTCGGTCTCACCGGGTTCGAGGCGCTGGGCGGCTGCAGGTCGAGCGAGGCCGGGCGAAGAATGACGCGAGGAGGAAGCGGGGACGACGAGCGGCGGCTCGCCGCGGAGCTTGGGCCAGAGGCAGTCGAGGAAGCGTAGACCAGTGGTGGGTCAAAGGCATGGCGTGTGTCGCATGGGCGCATGGCGAAGGCGAGCGGGGAAGGCGGGCTCGAAGGCGCTGCGTGGGGCACCTGGGCGAGGTCGCTCACGGTGGCGGGCGGAGGAGCTCGTAGATGCGTATGGGACGGTGGGGTAAACGCGAGGATAGGGAGAGATGCGAGGGAGCAGGGGTGGTGGGGTCTACGAGGGCGCGGGTTGCAGGCGGGTTCGAGCGACGCGGCGAGCGTGTCGGTCGCGTGTGCGGCCAGCTGCGCAGTACTCGTGCGTGTAGCATGCATGCGTCGCAGGGCGGGGCGTCGTGCGACACACGGAAGCAGGTGGGGCGGTCGCAGCTGCGCGCGCGTTGCGTCGCTGCGTTGTGGGTGGGGCTATGGCGGGGGATGGTGGACTGGGGAGGGTAAGATTAGTCTAGGGTTTCCAGGTGTGGTCGAGTCTGGTCTGGGTAAGGTTAGAATAGCTTAGGGTTTTTAGTGGGGTGGTAGGCGGCTGGATTGTTGGGATTTTGGCCTGGCAGGCCAGCGGCCTCCCCACAAACATATATGTTTAAGACATTTATTATATTTTTAAAATGTTTTTTAAATAGTTTTTAGACCAATAAAATATTCCGAAAGATTAGGGTTTTTAATTTGAAATTAAAGAAGGGGACTAATTAGAAAACAAAATAGGCTTTTGGTGAAAATAGTTTTAGGCAAAGTATGCAGGCAGACATGACGATGCTCAAATGCTAGCATGATGACATGAGCATGCGGTCGTGATGATGCACAAAACAAAAACACAGCGATTTTCTAGTAGTGGTTTTACCCGGGTGCTACCGTTTACTTATTGTTCTCTTATTTGAAAACCCAAAAATATCTTTTAATAAAACTCGCATTTTATCCTGTTACTTTTTTTTGGAAAAGAGTATATATTAATATCATGGAGATAGCAATTACACACAACCTCTGCAACAACGCATGTCCTAATGGCCTTACGGATGCACACATCCTAGAAAGAAGAAAAAAGAATTACAAAAAAAAGAAAAGTCCCGCTATAGAGAACTATTCATCAAAGCAACGACATTGACACCACCAGAAGAACACCAATAGTCCTCCACTCCAATAACAACATCTTCAAGAAGGAAACAGTGCACAAGCGCCGTTGTTGCCCGATCAAAGATCATAGGTTTTCACCCCTAGAGAAAGTCTCCGCTCGCAAAACAATGCCTTCAACAAGGACATTGCCAGGCACAACCAGTTAAGGCCAGATCTTGGATTTTTACCCTGCAAGGTAAGATTAGGAACTCCTCCTATGTTGTCTTCCCCCACAAACAGTCGCTACTGCAAGTCACAGATCACGCAGCCAGTTCCCCGTCGCCACAAAAACTGAAATCACCATTACTGCCCTCATATTTCCGCTTTTCTGACATTCTCCGCATCTGACTTCACCATGGGTCATTGAATGGCACTTGGTGAAAACAAACAGCTGAGCTTCGCAATGCTCCCGCTAAAACCAAACGGCCAGAAAAACAAGGTGCCCATGACCGAATACCTTCCGATCCAGCAATCTCTAGGCATAATGCACCAATGGGAGTTTGTCGGCGGAGCCTTCCGGAACCCGCCTCTTCAGGCTAGATCCACGAGAGCAAGCAACAAGCAGATCTTTGTCTTCACGTTGAAGGAACCCTAGGACCGCCCGCCATTATTGGATAGAACAACAGGCCCCCACGCCACCGTCTGCCGCCCGTCCCCTCCGGCGGAAGAGGAGACAAGCCTGCAATAACCACGTGCCCCCGCCGGTCTGTCGGCCCGAGCAAGAAGCAACGTGCCGCCTCCCCACGCACCTTCAGGTAACCAAAAGGCCGCGTCGATGGCGGATCTAGGCGAAAGCCTAGACCTACGACCACAGCCGCCACACCTTGCGCCGGTACCTGGTGGGAAAGCCGCCGCCGCCGCAACAGATCCGGGCATCAGCCCAGCATTACTATTCCAGTATTTAGTTCAAATAGTTATTAGACTTCAGACTCCTTGCTCCCTGTAGGATCGATTCCTTTATTTCGAAACTAGCTACAAACGATCTGTGCACTTGCAGTCATCAGGCAACCGCGTGGAAAGGGGAAGTTGGAGGTAGAGGAAGCAGGGCGCGGGTGATTTTTCCGGACGGTTGAATCTTCGCGCGCGTGGCACGGGTGATTTTTCCGGACGGTTGACTCTTTCCGCGCGTCTCGAGCGATAGCACGCTGTACTCGGATCACCAAATATTCTGCGCCGGATAGCATAAAAGTCCGCGCTGCGCGCATAATTATGCAGCGCTTCCTGGAGGGCGCAAAACACACGCCCGCGCTATTTCAATGGTTTATTTAGCGCAATGCTATTTTGGAGTCACTGCTGGAGATGCTCTAAATGATTATATCACCCAAGTTAAATATCTAAGTCGTAACGTTGCTTTGTTATACATCTGCTAGCGTGTGCAATATCGACACATAGCTTAGTAATTAACTCTCCGTGACACTGTACAAGTGTAGAAACTCAAATATTTTTCTTCAAGGCCCTATATTGACTCTAGCCTAGCATAACAGTACATTGAGAGCCACAGAGTTGAAATGAAAAGAGAGGTCCAACACTTGTCACCAGGGGCATGTTCCTCTCTGCGGAAGCTATGCCAAACCATGGGTTCAGGGAGACGCATCCTGGACCATCCATCCACCTTGTCCGCCGAAACACACGGCGATCAACCGGAGTTGTATATAACCCCATGCGAGGCTCACCATCCGCCTCACTCACCACAAGAAGAGAGACGCACCAAGAATCGCTTTGCTCTGTGCATGCAGCTAGCGACCATGGCGGCCGGCATGCCTCGCTCCCTCGTCGTCGTGCTCCTCATCCTTGTCTCCACCGCCCCCGTCACCTGGTCCACCCCCTACAGCGACAACCTCCAAGACGCGTGCAACAAGACTCTGTTCCCCAAGGTATGCATCCACTCGCTGACGACGAACCCGGAGACCCGGACGGCGGACGCACGCCGGCTGGCCGAGCTGTCCGTGTACGTGGCCAAGGAGGTGGGCACCACGGTGGCCGCGTTCGCCCACTCCGAGCTCAACGGCGTGAAGGAGGACATCCTGTTCAAGTGCTTGGACAGCTGCTCCGACGACATCGAGGAGGCGGTGGCGCACTTGAGCGCGCTCACCCGGGAGCTCACCGACGCCAAGTTCCTGGAGATCAAGTCGTGGCTGTCGGCCACGCTGGGCGGCACGTCCACCTGCGAGGAGAGCTGCAAGGACGCGCCCATCAGCGACATCAAGAACGCCGTCGTCACCAAGAGCCTCGAGTTCGAGAAACTGCTCCGCGTCACACTCGACCTCATTACCGAGGCCTCCGGCTCCATGTCTGCTGACGTCGCCGTGCCACCAACGGCCTGGGACGCCAGCGCTCCCGGAGGATCCTACGGTGCCGCCGCACCTGAGGCGTCCTTTGGCGTCATCGCACCCGAGTCGTCCGAGGGCGCCGGCGCTCCGGGAGCCGAGGAACCGTCCACTGACAGTGCGCCTGCGCCGTCGATCGATTCGGATGCACCGTCCGCTGAAGCACCGGCGTCCTCCTCTGGCGTCGCTGACGAGCCATCATCATCCGAACCGAGCGCCGAGGCGCCAGAATCGGGGGCTGCCGGCGCACCGTTCTCCTCTGGCGTCGCTGACGAGCCATCATCATCCGAACCGAGCGCCGAGGCGCCAGAATCCGGGGCTGCCGGCGCACCAGCTGAATCCGGGGCTGCCGACGCACCAGCTGAATCCGAGGCTGCCGGCGCACCAGCTGAATCCGGGGCTGCCTACGCGCCAGGATCCGGGGAGGCCGGAGCACCGTCCCCGTCGATGGCTGCCGGCGCTCCTGAGGCCGACTCAACGGCATGAGGAACGTCCACGCCCTCTGTTGTGTTTCCTTGGTTGGGTCGCGCCTAGGCTAAAGATTTTGGTATTTTTGTTCTTCCTATCGCAGATCCTTACTACTACTTCCTTGAATATTCAACTGAATAATGAGGTGGTAAGCCCAGATAGAAAGCCTGGCCACCTTTTCTCCCTAACTGGAAGAACCGAAAGCCTGGCCCATGTAAGATGCCATCGTTGAGTAGCATTGGCCCTCGCTTGGATTATCTATTGTAATAGTTCCTGTTAAAGAAAACTATTGTAATAGCGAATTTAGATTTACTAACATTTCACTGTATTAGAATACTAGAACATTAAGGCGTGTGTTGCGGTACCCGTCCATGTATAATAATGAAAAATGAAATGTCTGAGATAACATCTTATACCCTATAATGCCTAGCATCTTATACTCTTGTGCAGAATACAACTCTAAAGGCCTAGGGAGGTCTCTTTTCCGATGATTCAACTCATGCAGCACTAATGCAAACTATTTTAGAAGGCCAAACCTGAATGTCAAAATGAAGTACAAGACTACAACTACAAATGTCAAAAGCCAGCAACTACCGAGCAACTCTTCAATAATCGAGAGTCGGAACAAAATATGAGAAATAACAATAGAAATGTCTCATTATCATCCACATAACGCATATCCACCATCCATGGATTTTTATGTATAGTAGAAATCTAATTTACTTTAAGATTGACATATCAACAAAATAATCATCATAAGATCACATAAAGCTTATTAAACCATGCCTAACTTCACTTTTTCTGATCGTGAATTTGCCTGTGCATTCCTATTAGTAGGTTTCTTATCCTAGGTGTAGCGGAGAAAATTCCATATGAATCCACAAAAGCATGTAAAATTAGACTTAGGTTTACCTGAAAGATCCACAAACACAGTTCTTGCAATTTGAAACTTCCTACAGAAAAAGTGCAACCAAGAGGAACCTCTGCAAGTTGTAGACCAGTCAATTAAAAGTTTTAGTTACAACTGGTTGGCTTAGATGGAGTGTCATGCTGGTCATATTCTATATTTCTAAAAAATGCATTAGCTCACAATCAATAAAAGCATGCACACCTAAATTGATCTGATTCAACTATATAGTGAGTAATTAAACCTAAAAGATGTGTAAATGTGGTACCATCAAATTGGGATGACACGGCATGCTACTAGATGAGCCAAACCTGGTTTCATCTGCACGGTTAAAGCACTCGAAATATTTATTCGTAAGAAAGAAAATATCGAAGGCTCAACTAAACCAGACCTAATGTACATAAGAATATAAAAATCAAGTGAAAACTTCAAATTCTATGAACAAACACGAAGCCAACATCCTAACATGCTGAAACCACCACAAGCAGCGACATATTTCCTAATTCAGTGATACGCCACAACTTTGTACCTTTTGACCCATCTAAGCATTGAATGCTGATGAACAAAATGCTAGTCTAGTAGTAAGAAGAATTTGAACATCATTACAACATGTACCTGATAATTGCAATAAATAAATCAGTGCATCGTTCTTTTATTCATGAAAAATATTTGAAAGAAACTCTGATATGAGAGCTATTAAACCCTAGTGGCCACTGTAGAAGTTACATAAATCTAGCACATTCTCCAAAGCATCTCATTTCACATGTGTTTGATTGGATACGATTATCGATTTGGAAACTAATGGTGAATATTACAATGCTCCATGATAAGTCAGTGATCTCCCCGCCTACCAAAGAACTAACTTTTATAATTATGTACCAAATCACCAAGATGAGAGAGAAAATTGTTTAATCATTAATAAAGCAAAACAACCATAGCACTTCATCTTCCTTCCCAAGTGGGTGCCATCTAAAAGATGTAAAACCGTTGCAGCCCAATATACGACAAGAAACATAAGCTGTAGACACCATCTCCTAGATCCTTGTCTGCCCTCTCTGGGGACTCTAGATTAGCTATCCAAGAATCCCTTATAGCATTCAACCACGATCTCATGATTAGTGTGTCGTGGAGCATATTTGACATGGTATCAAGAATACAACCATTACATAATGAATAAAAGTCTTACAACAATGTCATTCTGGCTATACCTTACATAAGCCTTGTCTGGCTAACACCAATCATCAGCAGCGGAACTTCACAAGAGCATCACACCCAAGTCATGCCTTAACCCTATAGGCAATTGACTAGGAGAACATCCTAGTTCACATAGTCTTTGACACGACCTTCTTCTTCCTTCCTCTCGAAGTCTGACTGTGTTAATAGCTAGAGGCAACAATGCCAGTGAGTATGTTTGAATGTAGTCACAAACCACCTAAATAAGATTGATACATGATATGGGATGGCCCGAACTTCTCAGCAAGCACTTGTCGATGGTGATGGTGGATGAAAGATAACTAGCCTACAGCAATGAACTCTCCCACTCGAACCCTAATGCCAATGCAATAGCTCTAGAACCTTGTAGGATATTCACAACACCACGCTCTTGCGCACGTAGCCGTCGACCACGAACGGTGGTATGCAATCTACTAATTCCCAATGGAACAACAGATCACACTCAATTGCAATTGGTAGAATTCGATCACAAGGTAATTTAGAGGTTCTATAAAAGAAACAACTCCAAAACAATTTTAACGTGGTCTCAACCCTAACAATTGCGCCCCCATCTATTTATGAGTTCATGAGGTGGCGGCCTAAGGGGGGAACCCGAGTTGGTCCCGCCCAACTAGATACAAACCGACCCAACTTGGGTTCGGCCAACTGACTTTGTCGTGGCAGAGTTCTAGCCACTTTCTCTATCGCGGCAGCCTGCCGTGGCAGAGAACTGAGGCTTTTCTTTGCCGTGGCAGAGAACTTCCTTCTCTCATTGATCTTCGTCTTGGACAGCTCCTTGCGCTTCCTCCCTCTCCTCCCTCGGGCATTCTTCATTGATCAACACGCCTTGTTCCATTAGCTCCTTGCTCCGTGCTACGCCTTCTTCTCCTAAGTACCTGATCATGCAATAATTCAAATACTTAGTTAGTATAAAATTCTCATTAATTAAAACACCAGGTTTATTAAGAAACAAGTTCACATGTTGTTCTAGTAGCTTAGCATGAGCTCTTGTGATTGGTCCAATCCTTATCTCATTGGATTGATCTTTCTTTGCAATTGGGAAATCATCATTAGCAATTGGGGTAGGTGTAACTGTAGGGATGTCCTCATCATCTCCCCCTTCAAAAGGCGTCAACCTCGACGCTCCAAGGTCTTCTCCAGCATATAGTGACAAATCAGCAACGTTGAAGCTATTGCTAGCTCCACCAAACTCCTCAATAGGTATGTCAACCGAGTAGGCATTATCATTAATTTTGGCTAGCACCTTGTAAGGACCAGCACCACGTGGCTTCAACTTGGACTTGCGAAGTAGGGCAAATCTCTCCTTGCGCAGATGTACCCAAACCATGTCTCCAGGCTTGAACAACACTTCCTTTCTTGCTTGATTCCTTGCAGCATCAATGTTCTTGCCTTTCTTCTCTATAGCCTCTCCAGTCTTCTCATGTATTGTCTTCACATAATCAACACGTTTTGATGCCTCCATATCAACTCTCTCATGTAATGGCAGAGGCAACATATTAAGTGGCGTCAATGGCTTGAAGCCATACACCACCTCAACAGGAAAAACTGAGTCATTGAATGTACCGCCCTATTGTATGCAAACTCAACATGTGGCAAACACTCTTCCCTCTCCCGCAGATTCTTCTTTATCATAGTCCTTAGCAGATGTGACAATGTTTGATTCACCACCTCCGTTTGACCATCTGTTTGGGGATGACATGTAGTACTGAATAGCAGCTTCATCCCTAGCTTCCCCCATAAGGTCTTCCAAAAGTAGCTCATGAACTTCACATCACGGTCAGAAACAATCGTCTTAGGTACTCCATGTAATCTCACGATGTCCCTGAAAAACAGGTTAGCAACATGCGACGCATCGTCGCTTTTGTGGCAGGCAATAAAATGAGCCATATTAGAGAACCTATCCACTACCACAAATATAGAATCATGACCTCTTTGAGTTTTAGGTAGACCTAGCACAAAATCCATACTAATGTCTTCCCATGGAGTAGTTGGTGTAGAGAGAGGTGTATACAACCCGTGAGGCTTTAGCATAGATTTCGACTTGTGGCATGTAATATATCGGCTCACAAATCTTTACACATCACACCTCATCTTGGGCCAATAAAAGTGATTAGGAAGCATGAGCAACGTCTTCTCACGCCAAAAGTGACCCATCAAACCACCAACATGTGATTCCTGCACTAAAAACAAACGCAACAACGATTCTGGAATACATAGTTTATTAGCTCGAAACAAATATCCATCATGTATATGATACTTATCCCATGCGTTTCTAAGAGCACACAAACGATATGGTTCAGCAAAATCATGTGCAGTTGCATAAAGTGCACAAATAGCTTCTAATCCATGAATTGTAACATCAAGATTGGTTAATAGCATGTTCTTCCTAGATAGAGCATCATCAACAACATTCTCTTTTCCCTTTTTATAATTAATGATGTAAGGAAAAGACTCAATGAACTGAACCCATTTAGCTAATCTTCTATGCAAGGTTGATTGAGCTTTCAAGTATTTCAATGCGTCATGATCGGAATGTATGATGAGTTCCTTTGGCCACATAATGTTGCCAAACGTCAAGTACTCTAACAAGTGCATACAATTATTTATCATAGATAGAATAATTCAAACGAGCACCAGTCAATTTCTTTGAAAAATAAGCTATAGGCCGACCCTCTTTGATGTGGCCCGACCTTCAGTCGTTACCACATCATGGTCTCCGACTTATGCCAAGTCGTCATGGACTCCAAAGGTGAATCCGTTCCTCTATGTGAGCCCAGTTCCGACCCTCTTGAATGGTATACTACTTCATACTCCGTCCCATATCCATGATAGGTTCATACCAACGAGTACGGAGGCAAGGGAGGAAGCCTGGAGTACCAAGCCCGACAAGACGGAGGCTTGGAAGAGAAGACGGAAGAAGCAGTAGCTGGAGCACTGGAGTATACGGCCTGCGCACACCGGAGTCTCCGGCCACACCAGAGTCTTCGGCCAGAAGACACCGGAGTCTCCGACCTGTAGACCCCAGAGTCTCCGGACCCATCTCCAGACTCACTCCCAGATCGAGCTTGAGGACAGCCAGAAGGCCCCTCCGGAGACGACACCCGAGACAGACCATAGTCTTCGGCCCAGACCAGAGTCTCCGGACCACCACACCGAAGTCTCTGGCCTGAGCGTGTGGGCCTGCGTGCCGCCAGCTAGGCCTTTGGCCCATGTACCCCTTAGTTCGCCCAGACTTTACCCTTTTATTCCTAAAGTACCCTTGAACTAGTGGCTGGCCTATATATAGTGCCCCCACCCCCTCATGTAACCCTAGGCATAGATGATAGACTAAAGAAAACCCCATTTGTGGAATCTCTAGTTTTTCATCATCCCCTTCTACCAAAGGGGATCGACTATCGTCACCACCTCGTTGGAGTTTGCATCACGCCTACCTTGTTGTACAAGGCCTTGGCATCGGTGTCCCTTTGCCAAAACGTCAAGACCCTCTCCAAGGTGTTCTTCCCTCTCCGCGTGGGATTGAGGGAGCACGTTGACCGATCTTTCCTTGTGAGGATTCTATCGGACCGTGGCCACCGGTGAGAGCAATCAGCCTTGTATCGTGTGTGTTTTGCGTCTGTTCATCGTGTTCTTCGTGAGGTGTGCACCCGCTTCCGCTACCTTCTCCCTTTCCCCTCGCTTTCCCATCGATTTGACCACGAGATCCGTGAAGATTGGGCCACCCACGGGGTTACCCCATAACATCTGGTATCAGCAGCTTTTGGTTGCCACGGATTTCCCCTCGATTTGGTCTTTTCCCCATAAATTCGAAAATTCCACCAAAAACAGCCCCAATTCGTGTTTTGGATCGATCTATGATTTGAGTGTGTTTTGGTAGGTTTTGATCCGTGGATTACTTGCTAAACTTGTTGATCTACCTTCCCCTGCGTTTCCATGGCCTAATTCCTAGATTTCCCCCACCAATTTGGTGTTTTGGTTCGAGTTTTTCCGCCAAAATCGCGTCCGGACGAGTTCTGCACGTCTTGAAACCTCTGGACCAGAGATTCCGGCCCCCGGACCGGAGACTCTGGCCCCGCAACCGGAGATTCTGCTCCAGACCGGAGTTTCTGGCAAAGTCTCCGCCCCCACTGCTGACAGCAAATCTGTTTCACCGTTTTGGGCATAACTTTTGCATACGAACTCGGATTTTGGTGTTCGTTTGGTCGTTTTGAAGAGGAGAAGGAGCTCTACATCATCATATCCGTGGTTCGTGCTATCTACTCCATCCAAATTCCATGAGCAAGGCGGAATCCACCAATAAAGGGTGAAGATCGGCGATGAAAGGTATAAAAATTCCGCGACTTCTCCCCACTTGCATCCCTTTGTGAGCCACACTATCTTTGCGTACAACAAACACCTATTGAAACTAGTTCCTCCTATGATTGCTTGGGCTATGCACATTTGATACCTTGTAGAATTTTGAGCAAAAGTTATGAGCGCGCTATCTCATATAGTTATCTTGTATAGTTGTTGGCATAAGGAAGGGGCAAGTGAAAAAGAAAAGAAAAGCGAAAAAATAGAAAAAGAAAAAGAAGAAAAAAGAAAGAAAGAAACAAGTGCCTCATAGAATAGGAAGCGCAAGCTCGATGAACATCAAATAGGTGGTACTTATTGTGCATATCTTGTAGCCCACCAATTTATTGCAATCGAACTAGCGTCTCTCCTTGCACTTGTGCGACACGATCTTATAGTCTTCGCTAGGTAATCATTTGGTTCTTAGCTCACTTTCTCCGTCGCACAAGTCCTATTTATCCCACCGTGTGTGTTTCCTTGTATATATTCCTATCTTGTGGATTGACTTGTTTTGCTTTGTGATCATCGTGGTTCTTTACTTGCCATTACAATATCTTGATTTCGGATTGTTCTTGGACACACCACCTTCCATACCTATCCACCATAAGCTTTGTGTGTGTGTGTGTTTTAGTGGTTAGTTGGTTTTGGTGTTCCGCGTGAACTTCACTTTGCTTGGTTTTGATTGCTCTCAAGTGTTGCCACTTGCACGATACTATCTTCCATGGTAAAGTAAGGTTTGACGTTGCATCCCTAACCCCTTACCACTTCCATATACACCACTCGGTCTTGTGAATCATATCTAGGGACTCCGGAACCGAGGATGATATCTATGAAGAATCCATGATGAGCCACCACGACTACGACTCCACAAGCCACAAGTATAGAGGACATGATGGAGCACAACACCGACAATGGCTCCGCATGCTTTGAGGACCCGGAGCACTACACCTATAACGGCTCCACATGCATGGAAGACATGGAGCACGTCATCAACTATGGCTCCTCAAGCATGGATGACTTGGATCTCTACATCGACAATGGCTCCTCATGCATGGAGTACATGGAGCACTACACCGACAATGGCTCCACATGCTTGGGTGACATGGAGTACTACATCAACAACGACTCCCCAAGCATGGATGCCTTAGAGTGCTTCAACGACGATGCCTCACCAAGCACGGAGGACATGGCGAGCTTCACCAGCTTCGAGGGCTCTTCCATGAGCCATGAAGAATACCTCCACCGCTTAGAGATGGAGGACTACTACGCCAAGCTAGTAGAGACGCATCATCAAGAAACCATGACCTTCAAGGCCAAGCGTGCCACACCAAAGGGCACCACCTACTTCGATGATCCACCTCCAAGGCATCAAGCACCACCACCTACATGGTGTCATGCACCACCATCTCCAAGGCGACGAGCGCCATCACCTCCAAGCCGTCAAGCACCACCATCTCCAAGGCGCCAAGCACGGCCATCTCCAAGGCATCAAGTGCAACAACCTCCAAGGCAACAAGTGCCACTGCCTACAAGAAGAGTGGCGCCCCAACATCATCTTCCCAAAGAGGCGCCACGAAGCAAGAATCTTCATCGACATACATCCTCTAGACATAATCGCCAACATCAAGAGGATACAAGATGTCGTTCAAGGCATATTCGCCATGAAGACGGAGAATACATGTTGAGCACCATCCATAACGCTCAACCTAGCTCAAGAAGGCACCACCATAAAGAGAAGAGTGCCAAGGACAATGAGCATCGTCGCGAGCGTCATGTGGATGGCCAAGTGCGCCATCTACATCAACCTTTGGCAAGGCACGCCAATGACCTCCGTCGACACCATCATAAGGCACCTTGAACTACTCGTGCCACCACCAAAATGGCACCAAGAGCAAGCTCTCCTCCACGCCAACAAGCTTCAACGCCCAAACTTGACGTCCTAGATGACGCATGCACCTTCATGGATGAGGAAGACGGAGACCTCTACTTCGCCAAGTTGGATGAGTACGTCAAGAGGACTACACAAACCAAGGTGCAAGATGGCAACGACAAGGTCAAGATTGGTGAGCATGGGATTTTCCCTTCACCAAAGGAGGCGCATGGAGTTGAGAGAACCAAGCCTACCCCCATATGCTTGAGTGATGATGTGCTACCAATCCCATGTGAGTATGAGAGCCACTTATCCCACTTGAGTGAAAACAAGAGTGAGATGAGTGACTCCACCATACGTGAGATTGAGTGCTTCCACTTGGAGGGCATGTGTGATACACCTAGTGAGTTGAGAGTGGTAGTTGATAGGTCATGTGAGACCACTTTGACTTCTAACGACTTACCATCTACCTCTAGTGTGTTATCTCATGATGTGCTAGGTTCCATGGATCAAGAAGCACCAAGCTTGGAGATGATGATGCCTCCTACCAAGAAGATGTACATGGTGGATGAAGATGATGCCATCCCCATATTGGATGAAGAAGTCACCCACATGGAGGCCAATACTACCACAACACCCACTTCATATGAGAGGTATGAACAAGGTAAGAATACGGGTGTTGACGATGCCATGATCGCACTAGTGGACATGATGACTTGTGATGATTGGCATGCTATGGATGATGTTTGTGATGTCACATATGACTCATTGGTATTTCCATGTGATACTTTGCCTTTGCATAATGTTGAGCATATGAAATTATTTGATTGTGATAATGTTGCCATAGACATGCCATGCTCTAACCGTTACGTTGATGATATCATTGCGTGCACTTTGTTGAACAATTTCTCTTTCCAATGTTTTGCTTGCAATGATGTTACCAATGGTACCCCTCGAACCATGCTTTGTCATGAGTGTTTCACAATTTCTCCCGTTGCTTGCAATAAGTTGAATAATTGCTCTTTCACTTGTTTTGCTTGCAACAATAATTCTCATATGTATTCTATTGAGATGGCCCCCATAGATTTCTCAAATTTTGGAGATTTTGGTAAATGCCATGATAAGCATGTTCCCCACTTGCATACTCACCATGCATATTTTTCATACTTGATTGACACTAATGGTGATGTGCACAAGAAGAGATACGTCATGATGGATGATGTATTTCTCTACCATGCACACGCGTTCTTCCTTTTGTGTTTGATGTGTGTAGGTACCCGCACAAGAATGTTAACCTCGGTTGAGCACGAGTTGACAAAAAGAGGTCTAGAGAGCATCCCCCAAGTGAGTTCAAGATCGAACCCAGCTCTGATACCTTTTGCATGCTTTGCATCTTTCATGTTGACAAATTGCTTTTTCCTATGGTTTGATTGCAAGCATGTTGATGGTATTCTTTCACCTTGTGACAATCATGTTTCGTTTCTATTGGATATTGATGCTTTGTGTGTTGCCACAAAAATGTTGAACAATTTCTCTTTCTGATGTTTTGTGTGCAGCCATAATGCCATTATGAGCATGTATTGTCATGAGAGCTTCCAAGTCTCTCGTATTGTTGTTGCAACAAACATAAGGACCACTTGCTCTTTCATATGGTTTGTTTGCAAACACGTTGCTTTTGCTTCCGCTCGTGATACTCATATCCCAATGATAATTGCTTTTGATGATTTGTGTGTGGCATCCAACATGTTGACCAATTGTTCTTTCTAGTGGTTGATTTGCAAACATAATGATGTTGTTTTGGATTTTCTTCCTCATGTGTTTTTGCCAAATTCTCCTAGATTTGCATCAAAGATGTTGACCAATATTGTCCATTGCTTTGAGTGCCACACTAAGATGCTTTATGGAGTTTTGAGTTCCCACATTTGGATGATGTTCAAACGATTTCCATGCACTTTGACCTTGCATATGCATCCGGTTTGCTATACTTGAATTGTGCTAATAGTATTGTGAACAAGAATGGACATGCCACAAATGACATGCTCCTCTATCACACACAAACATATGTTGCTTGGTCTTTGTTGTGTGAAGGTACAATTGCGTACGCGTTAACCTCTATGGACAAAGAGTTGACAAGACGAACCGTAGAGAGTTACCTATGGCTGCCCTTCAACGAGTCATCTCTACATCCTAAGGTGACTTCACTCTACTTGAGGACTCATGCTATAATCTTCATGAATTGGCTACGCTTTGAGTGTTGGTTTGCTTTTGTGGTGAGCTTTGTAGGCTTCATTCAAGGTGAAGGAACAGTGAAGTGTTGTCAATGCAATCTTCTCGAGGACGACTATATGGTGAACCCCAGGATCAAGAAGGTCTCTCGACATCTTCTACTTTGTGAGGAGCATGTAGAGTCGAGGACGACTCTTTTTGAAGGGAGGGGAGATGATGTGGCCCGGCCTTCGGTCGTTACCACATCATGGTCTCCAACTTATGCCAAGTCGTCACGGACTCCAAAGGTGAATCCGTTCCTCTATGTGAGCCCACTTCCGACCCTCTTGAATGGTATACTACTTCATACTCTGTCCCATATCCATGATAGGTTCATACCGACGAGTACGGAGGCAAGGGAGGAAGCCTGGAGCACCAAGCCCGACAAGACGGAGGCTTGGAAGAGAAGACGGAAGAAACAGTAGCTAGAGCACCAGATTCTCTGGCCTGCGCACACTAGAGTATCCGGCCTGCGCACACCGGAGTCTCCGGCCTAAAGACCCCGGAGTCTCCGTCCTGTAGACACCGGAGTCTCCAGACCCATCTCCGGACTGACTCCTGATGACCCACAAGTATAGGGGGTGTATCGCAGTATTTTCGATAAGTACGAGTGTCGAACCCAACGAGGAGCAGAAGGTGCTGGCTAGTGGTATGGATCAGGAATTCTCTGCAAATACTTAGCAAACGTATTTTTAGGGGTTTTCGATAAAGCAAGTAAACAAAGTACGAGTAAATAAAAGACAGTAAGAATGAATGCAGCAAGTGGCCCAATCCTTTATGCAGCAAAGGACAAGCCGGTTGTATTTCTATAGATGACCAAACGTTCTCGAGGACACATGGGAAGACTGTCAAGTGCGCTCGCTTCATATAGTCGATTAATCTTCTCTAGCTTGCTAAGTGTTGTGTGGGTGAACCTGTGCTAATGTACCATCCCATCCAAGACTTAATACATACTTGTGATTAAACTCCCTTGCAAACATCCGTAAGTACAAGAAAGTAATTAAGGTAGAAACCTAACCACAACTTTAAACTCTAAGACCCTTACGTCCCTTGTGCAATGGTTTCCTAACGGGGGTTCAGGTTTCTGTCACTCCGGCAACCCCTACGA
This sequence comes from Avena eriantha, assembly GCA_910589775.1. Taxonomy (NCBI): domain Eukaryota; kingdom Viridiplantae; phylum Streptophyta; class Magnoliopsida; order Poales; family Poaceae; genus Avena; species Avena eriantha. The sequence continues at coordinate 269,899,509 of OU342741.1, read as the reverse complement.
TTAGTAGCCAAATACACAATGCATTCCCCTAGGCCCATATAGGTGAAGTGTCATGTAGTCAACGTTCACATGACACCACTAGAAGAAGTACACCACAACTTAAATAACAATCTATTGAATCTTTCTCAACGCAACTCCACTACTAGCAACAAGACTTCTCTCATGTCCTCAAGAACAAAACGAACTACTCACAAGACATCATATGGATCATGATCAGAGATGAAATAATGATGTATAACAATCTGAACATAAACAATAATTCAACGGTTCACTCAATAGCATCAACTACAAAGAGTAATCAACACCAGGAAAGTTTCCCCTATGAACTAATGCAAGATTCAACTCAATTGTTACAGCAATATGGAGATGGTGATGAGGGTGCTGATGGTGATGATGGTGGTGGTGATGATGATGATGATCCCGATGAAGCCCAGCTTGATGATGGTGTTGATGGCGACGATCTCCCCTCTCCGGGAAGGAATTCCCCTAGCAGAAATCTGTCTGCCGGAGAGATGTTTTTCTCTCGGTGTTTTCCGCCCCGCAGAGGCGGCAGAATCTTTCTGTGGTCGCTCCCCGAGTCTTAGGGTTTCGGGAGGAAGATATACGCCAGAGGGGAGAGGCTGGAGTGGGCCAGGGTGGCCACACCACTCCCTGGCATGGCCTGGGCTTGCCCGCGCCATGGGGTGGTGTGGGCCCCCTGTGGCCCACCTCCACTCCATCTTCTGGCATCTTGAGTCTTCTGAAAAAATAGAATTTTTCGTATATTTTCCCAGATTTTCTGATCTTCGCGAATTTTGCCTCCAAACAGCACCTTTTCCATCAGAATCATGACTGCAGCGGTCCATGCTCCCAAAGTCATCAACCATGCAAAAACAGATGAAATAACATAAGTATCACATCTCAATACGAAATATATCAATGAATAATAGTGAATTAAGACATAGAATAGTGATGCAAAATGGACGTATCAACTCCCAGATCGAGCTCGAGGACAGCCAGAAGGCCCCTCCGGAGACGACACCGGAGATAGACCATAGTCTCCGGCCCAGACCGGAGTCTTTGGACCACCACACCGGAGTCTCTGGCCTGAGCGTGTGGGCCTGCGCGCCGCCAGCTGGGCCTTTGGCCGATGTACCCCTTAGTCTGCCCAGACTTTACCCTTTTATTCCTAAAGTACCCTTGAACTAGTGGCTGGCCTATATATAGTGCCCCCACCCCCTCATGTAACCCTAGGAATAGATTATAGACTAAAGAAAACCCCCTTTGTGGAATCTCTAGTTTTGCCTCATCCCCTTCTACCAAAGGGGATCGACTATCGTCACCACCTCGTTGGAGTTTGCATCGCGCCTCCCTCGTTGTACAAGGCCTTGGCATCGGTGTACCTTTGCCAAGACGTCAAGACCCTCTCCAAGGTGTTCTTCCCTCTCCGCGTGGGATTGAGGGAGCACGTTGACCGATCTTTCCTTGTGAGGATTCTATCGGACCGATGGCCACCGGTGAGAGCAATCGGCCTTGTATCGTGTGTGTTTTGCGTGTGTTCATCGTGTTCTTTGCAAGGTGTGCGTCCGCTTCCACTACCTTCTCCCTTTCCCCTCGCTTTCCCATCGATTTGACCACAAGATCCGTGAAGATTGGGCCACCCACGGGGTTACCCCATAACACTCTTGCATCAAAACGCCACCAATTCCTACACCACTAGCATTACATTCAACTTCAAATTGCTTCGAAAAATCCGGTAATGCAAGTAATGGTGCAGAAGTAAGCAAATGTTTAAAGTATCAAATGCAATGTCTTGTGCCACACCCCATACAAAAGGAACACCTTTCTTTGTCAAATCATTCAAAGGTGCAGTAATGGTGCTAAAATCTTTCACAAAGCGCCTATAGAAACCAGCTAAGCCATTGGAACTACGCACTTGACTTACATTCATGGGAGTAGGCAAATTCTGAATTGATTCAGTTTTAGATTGATCTACCTCTACCCCATGCTTAGATACAACAAATCCTAGGAATATGACCTTATCTTTTGCAAATGTGCACTTCTCAAGATTAGCATACAATTGATTATCACGCAACACTTGCAAAACTTGTCGAATATGAGTGCAATGTTCAGTTTTGGTGTGGCTATATATAAGTATATCATCAAAGTAAACAACCACAAAACAACCAATAAAATCTTTCAAAACATGATTCATTAATCACATGAATGTACTAGGTGCATTAGTAAGACCAAACAGAGCGAAACAAAAACACGACAAAAACACGATATACGAACCTCGGGGGATCCGGGGGGTTATATATTACGGAGTTTCATACCAAAAGGAAGGTACTGGGAGAAAACGAGTCGGAGACGGAGTCCTGGGTGGCCTCACCACCTGGTGGCGCGGCCAGGGGTGGGCCTGAACCATGGGGTGATGTGGGCCACCCTGGCTCCGTTTCCGTCCCTTTTTCGCTTCGTAGCTTTCCTTATTGACTGAAAACTGCAAAAATATAGTTGTATTGTATTTTCGCGGAACTTTTCTTACCAGAACTATTACCTAGTTGGCAACGGACTCTGCATGTCTCTGAATTTGGTCCTCAATGAATTTCTCTGGAGTTATAACTTGAAAGGTGTGGCGCCCCGCAAAAACCACTACTAGAAAATCGCTGTGTTTTGTGCATCGCATCATCATGACCGCATGCTCATGTCATCATGCCACATTGCATTTGAACATCGTCATCAACTTGCATGGTTTGTTTAAAAACTATTTTCGAAAAGCCTATTTTTGTTTTCTAAACGCCCCATCTTTTATTCAAACTATAAAACCCGGGCTTGTCCGAAATATTTCGTTTTATCTACAAATGGATTGCAAAAGCCTTGTTTTTAATAAATGAAATTATTTGTTTATTTTTGGGAGGCAGCCCGCCAGGCCCAAAGGCCCAGCCGGCCACCTCCAAAAAGCTAACCCTAAAATCTAATCCTACCCCCACCCTTTTCCCAGCTCCCTCTCCCAGCCGCCACCCGCAGCTGGCCTCGCGCCTCCTGTCACCCACATGCACTAGCACGCCCACACAACGCCACCTACCCCCACCTAGGCTCCACCCTGCGGGCCTCCCGTTTCCCACTCCCGCATGCAGCCTTTCCCACCCACTGGTCAAAACCCGGCCCCACCTCCTGGGCCCATCCACCGACCAGCCCCCCCACCAACTCCCGCCAACGCCTGCTCCCACCTGGCCCCCACTCCCACGCGGTGGACACGCACCCCGCGTCCCGTACACCACCGATCCCCGCGCCAGCCCGTCCCCACCTATCCCCCACCCCATCACGCTCCAACCAGACACACCTCTCGCGCCCTCTCCCTCATTTTGCTCCCCACGTGCCCGAGCCCAACCCCCCGCGCCTCCTAGTCACAGCACCAACCACCTGCGCCTGCCGCTGCCGCCAGTGGGCTCCGCCCGAGCTCTCCTCCGACCGGCGCCCCCGCTCCTCTCCCCTCCTTGCCTCAAGCCCGCCGCCGCCCTCTTCCTCCTCGGCCCCGTTTTCGGCGACCGTTTTTCGCCGCCGCCTACGCCTCTTCCTCCCTGTTTCCGACCGCGGATGCGCGGGCCCTGCCCAGCCGCCTCTTCCGAGCCCTCCGCCTACCTCGCTGTCGCCTCGCCTGGCCTTCCTCCATCGACGCCGACGCCGGCCGGCACCCGTGAAGCTCGCCATCAGGGCCTCCTCGGCAACTGCGCCTGCGCCTCTGCATCTCGCCGCCCCGGGTCCACCTCCTCCCGCACCGCCCTGTAACCTCACCGCCGACAGAGGTCGCCGTCCCCGTAGGTCCTTCCTCCTGCCGACCTCCGGCAGCGGCTCGGCTTTGGCGCGTTCCACCCTGCTGCCGGCCTACAAGCTACTCCTCCGGTCGTCGCCTCCCCGCAAGCACGGCCCCCGTCTCCGGCTCGCTGGCCGACAACGTCGAGCCCGCTGCACGCCTCCCTGTGGCCGCACCTATCCTAGCCCGGAGCATCGTCATAGCCTGGTTCAGAGACTGGATGCACTGGCACAAGTACTACATGAGTCCTTCCCGACAAGTTGTCCGTGTCCATTCCAAGATCAGCCTCGATCCCGGGTCTTCGAACCACCTCGGTAGTCAAGGTCGACAATTTTGGCAAGGCCGTACCGACCCGGAGGTGCTCGAAGCGTCACCGACAAGTACCCCCCTCTCGGATTCGATAGCACAGAGTTCTCCTTCCCGGAAGCATTGACGCCGGTGCGACAAGATCGTCTCCCCGAAGCCTCGATCCGAAGTCAAGACTGCAAAGTGGAGACATCGCCGAGTTCTTCCGATGACCGCCAAGATCGCCGACACGGAAACCGCAAGACCTCCTTCCTGGAGCGTCGAGTTCTCCATCCCGGAACGGCAAGATCTACTTCACGGATCCGAAGACCGCCAAGATCGCCACCGAACGCTAAGACCGACCCGATACGCGGACCCGACAAGATCTTCGCGACGACAAGATCGACACCGACCGGGGCGAATCTGATGCGCCCCTGACGCCAAACCAAGTTCTTCTTCCCGGAACGCCAAGCTCTCCTTCCGTTGACCGAGAACGATCCCGTTGAACCTTGAGTCCGAACCCCGAACCCCTGGAACCCAAGATCTTCCGAACCCAGATGTGTGAACCTTTTCCCGAGCCCCTATTTTATAAATGCTATATATAAAAATGTTGCATATAAATTGTTCGTGCATGCATAACTGTCTGTGGTTTGGGGGCATTATGCCGATTCACCTCATAATTAAATATGGAGTCAATATGCGAGATACTTTTGTCTTATTCCAGACTCCATCTAAATTGGTGTAGCGAACCGATGCCGTGTTTTGTCTTGTCAATACAACATTTAAATTGCGGGGTTGCTAAATAACTTGAACCATATAATTAATTGTCGGGACCCCGGTTCCGCTTAATATTGCCTAATTGCACCGCGTCTGTGCCATGCCATGCATCATATCATAATCATGCCGGATCTTCTGCCGTAGTATTAAATATTGCATCCGGTGTTTCTTCTAGTGTTTGCTTCTTCGCGGACTAGGCCGATGAGTTGATGTGAGTATCGACAAGTTCTCCGGTTATGAACCTTCGACAGTTTTTCCCAGGCGAGCATCTCTTGCCCTTCTACCTATTTTGCATTTATAGTCTTTCCTTCCTCCTGTTGATCTATTGCTATCTGTGTCGCGATGCTTTAGTTTCCGAACACTAGTTATATCCCGTGCAGCCTCTATATTACCTTGGACACCTCCTATTACATGTTTTTGGTAGATAGCTGGCCTTGCGAGTCGTAGTTGCTTGCTCAGGTGCGATCTCTTGTTGTCAAGTACCACAGTTGTTGGAAGGTTGGCAGATGCTTAATGGTGGAGATGATCATGACTTTAAATACAACTATTAAAATGCTAGATATAACTAATGCAGAGGCATCGGTGGGCAATAGATGTTATTTGGTTCTTCCACACTCACTTGTGTCCCATAGGACCCGAGTACTTGATACCTGTTCCTTGACTATTTGCACTATCCACATCCGGGAGGCCTTATGGACCCCCCTGAGCCAGAGCTTGATTCATTTCTATTTCTTGGGGCCACAAGTAGTTTTGGGCTTTATTACTATCCTGTACTTATGCCATGCTTTACTGCTTTATTTAAGATTGTGCGAGGAGCACCTGTACTGTTTAAGAATGCGGAATGTTTTCGCGGTATCGACAAGCCTTGTCACATTTTCGGGTTCCCAGTCGTTTACAGCCATTGTCGCAAACCCTGGGTCCGTTCTGGAGCCGGCCAACTTCGTTGCGGGTAGCTTAGTGGGGTGGCCCCCTAAAATATTTTATGAATCCTATGATCGCTTTGTCATGAATGCCTTGGTGGGTTTTGAGTTGGTTTTTCCGAGGTTGATCGAGTGTGTGTTGCTATTTGTGCACCCCTGCAGGGTAAAACTTTCTGAAAGCCGTGTCCGCGGTTATGGACGACTTGGAGCACAGTATCTCGATCATAGACAAGCATAACTAAAGTAGTGCTATAAATTTGACTTAATATATCTGACTAGTAATCAGCTTCACTATAACGGAATGGATATTAAAAATGCCAACAACTGGTTAATCTGTGGTGATCTATGTCATACTATACCTGCCTAGTAAGTATTGCAACTCCAATGGAATGTGATAAAAGTTCCAACAACCGCTGGGTTTTGGGATTCCTCAGGACAATTATATCTGACTAGTAAATGTTCCAACTACAACGGAATATTAACTAAAACTGCCCACTACTTGTGCTATCAGGATGACTCATGCAATATATCTGACTAGTAAATGCTGCAACTATAATGGAATGAGTAAAATTGCCAACTGTGTGAGTTCCTTGGTCCAACTTCCTTGTTTGGTCTCGAAGGGGAAATACCAGGATGGGTTTGTTTGGTGTTAGCTTCATGTTGGATCCGAATAGGTCTTTCTTACCCCTCTCTGATAACCGCCAGATGTCTCGAGTCTCTATAGGTTGTTTAGTGCCGCTGCGCTACCGCTTCAGTCCACCATACCTGTGTAGGCGAGAGCCGCCGAATTCTAGCCTAGCCATGTACTGGCCTCAGTATTGACGCTCCTCTTTTTCCTTTGCCCTTTGTCGGCACCCCTTTTGTTTTAGCAGGTTTGAGATCGTCGTCGTTAGCAGGGTTACCCTTCCGGCTTGGCCTGGGCAGGGTTATGGACGCCATTGGTTATTCTTCAGGGCTCTTAGCCCCATTTGCATTTTGTCCGTAGTCGGACGCTCCATCGTTTCCAAGGTGATTTGGATCTTTGTATAATATATCTGTATTCTTGACTCATGGAGTCGTTGTTGTATTTATCTGTTTTGTGGGTCCCATCGAGGATTGTTGTGTAATGGTATTACTTTGTTTCCCACCCGCACGAAAGTGCCTGGTGGGCGTCCTTAATCATTTCTATGCGGGTTTGGCGGAAAGGGCTAAAACTTGCACAAGGCCGATTCGAGGGTGTTACAAAAGGCATCAACATCTTCATTGTAAGAATTTCCAGCAATATAGTGTTTGAGTCGCTGTCCATTCACTACTTGTGTAGTATTATCTTTTAGAGAAGAAATTTTTATGGCTCCTGAACGGTATACTTCTTCAATGATGAAAGGTCCTTCCCATTTTGATAGTAGCTTACCTGCAAAAAATCTGAGACGAGACCTATACAATAGAACTTTCTCACCAACATGAAATTCTCTCTTAAGTTTCGCTTGTCATGCCATCTTTTAACTTTTTCTTTAAAGAGCCTAGCATTCTCATAGGCTTCACTTCTCCATTCATCTAAAGAACTTAAGTCAAAAAGTCTTTTCTCACCAGCTAGCTTACAATCTCTATTTAGTTCTTTCACTGCCTAGTAAGCTTTGTGTTCTAATGCTAGGGGTAAGTGGCAAGCTTTCCCATAAACCATCTTATAAGGAGACATTCCCATAGGATTCTTATAAGCAGTTCTATAAGCCAATAAAGCATCATTCAACTTCTTAGCCCCGTTTTTTCTAGACCTATGAACAGTCTTTTGCAAGATAGATTTAATTTCTCTATTTGATAACTCTACTTGCCCGCTAGTTTGGGGGTGATAAGCTGAAGCAATTCTATGATTAACATCATACTTAGCAAGGGTCTTCCTAAAACCGCCATGAATGAAATGAGAACCCCCATCAGTCATGAGATACCTAGGCACTCCAAACCTAGGAAAGATAACATCCTTAAGCATTTCTAGAGAGGTTTCCCCATCAGCACTTTTCTTAGGAATGACTTCTACCCACTTAGTAACATAATCAACAGCAACAAGAATATGAGTGTAACCCTTCGAAGGAGGGAAAGGTCCCATAAAGTCGAATCCCCAACAATCAAAAGGTTCAATAACTAGAGAGTAGTTCATAGGCATTTCATTGCGTTTAGAAATATTACCAACACGTTGACATTCATCACAAGATAAAACAAATTTTCTTGCATCTTTAAAAAGGTAGGCCAGTAGAAACCTGATTGTAATACCTTTTGTGTAGTTCTATCTCCTGCATGGTGTCCTCCATAGGCGCTCCCGTGACATTTACGCAATATCTCTTTTTGTTCATACTCTGGAACACATCTTCGCATAATACCATCAACCCCTTCTTTGTATAAGTGTGGGTCATCCCAAAAATAATGCCTCAAATCATAAAAGAACTTTCTTCTTTGCTGAGCTGTAAAAGTTGGAGGCAAATACTTGGAGATAATAAAGTTAGCATAATCAGCATACCAAGGGCTTCCTCGCGAGTTCACCCCTACTGTGACTAATTGTTCATTTGGGAAACTATCATTAACAGGCATAGAATCAAAAGAAATGTTTTCCAAACGAGATAAATTATCAGCTACAGGATTTTCAGCACCCTTTCTATCTACTATATGTAGATCAAACTCTTGTAAAAGCAGTACCCATCTAATAAGCCTAGGCTTAGCGTCCTTCTTTGTCGTAAGATATTTAATAGCAGCATGATCAGTATGAATGGTTACTTTTGAGTCCACAATATAGGGCCTAAACTTATCACAAGCAAAAACAACAGCTAGAAATTCCTTTTCAGTAGTAGCATAATTCATTTGAGCAGCGTCTAAAGTCTTACTAGCATAATGGATAACGTTTAGCTTTTTATCAATACGTTGCCCAAGGACAACACCTACAACAAAATCACTAGCATCACACATTATTTCAAAGGGTAAACTCCAATCAGGTGGTTGAACGATAGGGGTATAGTTAAAGCCTTCTTAAGAGTTTCAAAAGCTTCTTTACAATCATCATCAAAAACGAAGGGTACATCTTTTTGAAGAAGATTGGTAAGGGGTTTTGATATCCTAGAAAAGTCTTTAATAAACCTTCTATAGATACCAGCATGACCAAGGATACTATGAATACCTTTGATGTCTCTTGGGCATGGCATCTTCTCAATTGCCTCAACATTAGCTCTATCAACTTCTATGCCTCTTTTAGAAACTTTATGCCCAAGAACAATCCCTTCATTAACCATGAAGTGGCATTTTTACCAATTAAGAACAAGATTAGTTTCTTCACATCTCTGCAAAACTTTATCAAGGTTGTGCAGACAATTATCAAAAGAAGTTCCATAGACAGAAAAGTCATCCATGAACACTTCTACAATTTCCTCACAAAAGCCATGAAAGATAGCAGACATGCACCTTTGGAAAGTAGCAGGAGCATTACATAAACCAAAAGGCATACGTCTATAAGCATAAGTTCCATAAGGGCAAGTAAAAGTAGTTTTTTCTTGATCTTGTTGTTTGACAGCAATTTGAGAGAAACCAGAATAACCATCAAGAAAACAAAAATGGGTCTTTTTAGACAACCTTTCCAACATTTGATCAATAAAAGGAAGCGGGTAGTGATCTTTCTTAGTGACTTTATTGACTTTCCTAAAATCGATGCACATCCTATAGCCTACCACTATTCTTTGAGGAATAAGTTCATCATTATCATTAGGGACAACGGTAATACCTCCCTTTTTAGGAACACAATGAACAGGACTAACCCATTCACTCTCAGCAATAGGGTAAATAATACCAGCATCAAGGAGTTTCAATACCTCATTCCTTACCACTTCCTTCATCTTAGGATTTAAACGTCGTTGGTGCTCCACTACTGGCTTCGCATCTGGTTCTATGTTGATAGAATGCTGACATATGGTAGGTGAAATCCCTTTCAAATCATCCAGAGTATAGCCCATAGCTCCTCGGTGTTTCTTCAGAACTTCCAATAATCTTTCTTCTTCCTCCCCTGAAAGTTTAGCGCTAATAATAACAGGATATATCTTTTTATCATCAATAAAAGCATATTTAAGATCATCAGGGAGAGGTTTTAGATCGAAGACCGGATCCTTTTTAGGTGGCATCGTGGTACCCAAGTCTTCTACAGGCAAGTCGTGCTTAAGCATCACTGGTTGATCACGGAGAATCATGTCAATCTCATTTCTTTCTTCCATGAAGATTTCACTTTCTTGTTCCTCCATAAATTGCTGCAAAGCATTGTTAGGAGCAAGAGAAACAGAAGCAAGTTGTTCAACCCTAAAATCCTCATTATGGGTTTCCTCTTCGCAAGGTTCTTTAGCAAATTTCAAAAAATTAAACTCATAGGATTCCACATCAAACTTAGTCAAGATTTTCTCCCTCTTGCAATCAATAATAGCTCCACAAGTACTCAAGAAAGGTCTACCAAAAATGATAGGATAAGTTTTACTAGCGGCTGAACCAAGTACTAGAAAATCAGCAGGGTACTTAATCTTACCACAAAGAACTTCCACGTCTCGCACAATACCAATTGGAGAGATGGTCTCTCTATTAGCAAGGTGAATAACCACATCAATCTCCTCCAACTCGCAAGGACTGATTTCATGCATAATTTCTCTGTAAATCTCATAAGGAATAGCACTAGAACTTGCACCAATATCACATAAACCATAATAGCAATGATCACCTATTCTAACAGAAAGCACATGAACACTAGCCTTTTTATACCTATTGGGATGTGAAACAATATTAGAAGCATCCTCACAAAAGACTATGTGCCCATCTTCTACGCTTTTAGTGACAAGGTCTTTCACAATTGCTACCACAAGTTCAATGTTTATTTGTTCATCAGGTTTTACAGTTCTTTTTTCACTTTTGGTGATTACATTAGTTATCATAGGATGGTCCTTCACCTTTTCGGGGAAGGGAATCTTCTCGATATAAGGCTCGGGTAAGATGGGATCAATAATGCAATACTCACCACTTCCAATAGGATCATAGTCTACAATATATTTGTAAGGTGCATGGTACTTGTTCCATCCCCTTTTTGGAATTTCAATATAGGAAGCAAAAGCTCTAAAGCAATTCGTAATAACTTGCAAATCAAGACCATAAAGATTACTAATATTTTGAAAGTCATCAGTTCCCATAAAAGATTCAATGCATCCATAATCATAATTTATACCCGACTTTCTACCTTTGTCGTTCTCCCAAGCTTCAGTATTGTCTTGAATACGGTCCAGAAGGTCCCATTTAACTTCTTCTTCCATACGAGTGAATGATCTAGCACAAGAAGCATCCAATAAATCTTTATCATGTAGAGGGAGCCTTGCATAAAAGTTATTGATAATAATATTGTTGGGGAGCTCATGAATGGGACATTTGAGCATTAGTAACTTCAATCTCCCCCAAGCTTGAGATGTACTCTCTACATCAAGAGGCCAAAATTTGTATATTTGATTCTGATCTTTATGAATTTCACTAGGAGGATAAAACTTTGAATAAAAGAGAGGCACTATTTCCTCCCATTCCAGAGCTTGACCATTCTTCAGCAGCTTATACCATTCCTTAGCTCTTCCTTTCAGTGATAATGAGAATAACTTCTTCTTAACTTGATCTGTAGTAATACCTGCACAATTGAACAACCCGCATAATTCATGTATAAAGAGTAAATGATCACTGGGATGGATAGTTCCATCCCCAACATAGTAGTTGTCCATAACACGATCAATAATTCTTGTACGTATTTTGAAAACATCTTTCCCAACAGGTGGTGGCTTATCTACTACCTTAGCAGTGGTAGTAGCATTACCAAATAAGAAACTCAGCGAACTATCCATAACGAAAATAAAGCAACTAGCAGAAGTAAACAATACTCATAGTAGAAGTTTCCTTTACCAGTTCCACTCTCCAATAGCGCTTCACTCCCCGGCAACGGCGCTAGAAAATAGTCTTGATGACCCACAAGTATAGGGGGTGTATCGCAGTATTTTCGATAAGTAAGAGTGTCGAGCCCAACGAGGAGCAGAAGGTGCGGACTAGTGGTATGGATCAGGAATTCTCTGCAAATACTTAGCAAACTGATTTCTAGGGGTTTTCGATAAAGCAAGTAAACAAAGTACAAGTAAATAAAAGACATTAAGAATGAATGCAACAAGTGGCCCAATCCTTTATGCAGCAAAGGACAAGCCGGTTGTATTTCTATAGATGACCAAACGTTCTCGAGGACACATGGGAAGACTGTCAAGTGCTTTCGCTTTATATAGTCGATTAATCTTCTCTAGCTTGCTAAGTGTTGTGTGGGTGAACCTGTGCTAATGTACCGTCCCATCCAAGACTTAATACATACTTGTGATTAAACCCCCTTGCAAACATCCGTAAGTACAAGAAAGTAATTAAGGTAGAAACCTAACCACAGCTTTAAACTCTAAGACACTTACGTCCCTTGTGCAATGGTTTCCTAACGGTGGTTCAGGTTTCTGTCACTCCGGCAACCCCTACGATTAGTAGCCAAATACACAATGCATTCCCCTAGGCCATATAGGTGAAGTGTCATGTAGTCGACGTTCACATGACACCACTAGAAGAAGTACACCACAACTTAAATAACAATCTATTGAATCTTTCTCAACGCAACTCCACTACTAACAACAAGACTTCTCCCATGTCCTCAGGAACAAAACGAACTACTCACAAGACATCATATGGATCATGATCAGAGATGAAATAATGATGTATAACAATCTGAACATAAACAATAATTCAACGGTTCACTCAATAGCATCAACTATAGAGAGTAATCAACACCGGGAAAGTTTCCCCTATGAACTAATGTAAGATTTAACTCAATTGTTACAACAATATGGAGATGGTGATGAGGGTGCTGATGGTGATGATGGTGGTGATGATGATGATCCCGATGAAGCCCAGCTTGATGATGGTGTTGATGGCGACGATCTCCCCTCTCCGGGAAGGAATTCCCCTAGCAGAAATCTGTCTGCCGGAGAGATGTTTCTCTCTCGGTGTTTTCCGCCCCGCAGAGGCGTCGGAATCTTTCTGTGGTCGCTCCCCGAGTCTTAGGGTTTCGGGAGGAAGATATACGCCAGAGAGGAGAGGCTGGAGTGGGCCAGGGTGGCCACACCACTCCCTGGCGCGGCCTGGGCTTGCCCGCGCCATGGGGTGGTGTGGGCCCCCTGTGGCCCACCTACACTCCATCTTCTGGCATCTTGAGTCTTCTGGAAAAATAGAATTTTCCGTATATTTTCCCGGATTTTCTGATCTTCACGAATTTTGCCTCCAAACAACACCTTTTCCATCAGAATACTGACTGCAGCGGTCCATGCTCCAAAAGTCATCAACCATGCAAAAACAGATGAAATAACATAAGTATCACCTCTGAATACGAAATATATCAATGAATAATAGTGAATTAAGACATAGAATAGTGATGCAAAATGGACGTATCAACTCCCAGATCAAGCTCGAGGACAGCCAGAAGGCCCCTCCGGAGACGACACCGGAGACAGACCATAGTCTCCGGCCCAGACCAGAGTCTCCGGACCACCACACCGGAGTCTTTGGACCACCACACCGGAGTCTCCGGCCTGAGCGTGTGGGCTTGCGCGCCGCCAGCTGGGCCTTTGGCTGATGTACCCCTTAGTCTACCCAGACTTTACCCTTTTATTCCTAAAGTACCCTTGAACTACTGGCTGGCCTATATATAGTGCCCCCACCCCCTCATGTAACCCTAGGAATAGATGATAGACTAAAGAAAACCCCCTTTGTGGAATCTCTAGTTTTGCCTCATCCCCTTCTACCAAAGGGGATCGACTATCGTCACCACCTCGTTGGAGTTTGCATCGTGCCTCCCTCGTTGTACAAGGCCTTGGCATCGGTGTCCCTCTGCCAAGACGTCAAGACCCTCTCCAAGGTGTTCTTCCCTCTCCGCGTGGGATTGAGGGAGCACGTTGACCGATATTTCCTTGTGAGGATTCTATCGGACCGATGGCCACCGGTGAGAGCAATCGGCCTTGTATCGTGTGTGTTTTGCGTGTGTTCATCGTGTTCTTCGCAAGGTGTGCGTCCGCTTCCGCTACCTTCTCCCTTTCCCCTCGCTTTCCCATCGATTTGACCACAAGATCCGTGAAGATTGGGCCACCCACGGGGTTACCCCATAACACTCTTGCATCAAAACGCCACCAATTCCTACACCACTAGCATTACATTCAACTTCAAATTGCTTCGAAAAATCCGGTAATGCAAGTAATGGTGCAGAAGTAAGCAAATGTTTAAAGTATCAAATGCAATGTCTTGTGCCACACCCCATACAAAAGGAACACCTTTCTTTGTCAAATCATTCAAAGGTGCAGTAATGGTGCTAGAATCTTTCACAAAGCGCCTATAGAAACTAGCTAAGCCATTGGAACTACGCACTTGACTTACATTCATGGGAGTAGGCAAATTCTGAATTGATTCAGTTTTAGATTGATCTACCTCTACCCCATGCTTAGATACAACAAATCCTAGGAATATGACCTTATCTTTTGCAAATGTGCACTTCTCAAGATTAGCATACAATTGATTATCATGCAACACTTGCAAAACTTGTCGAATATGAGTGCAATGTTCAGTTTTGGTGTGGCTATATATAAGTATATCATCAAAGTAAACAACCACAAAACAACCAATAAAATCTTTCAAAACATGATTCATTAATCGCATGAATGTACTAGGTGCATTAGTAAGACCAAACAGCATGACTAACCACTCATACAAGCCAAATTTCGTTTTGAAAGCAGTTTTGCACTCAGCCCCTTCTTTCATCCTAAATGGATGATAAGCACTACGCAAGTCAATTTTAGAGAAAACAGCAGCACCACTCAATTCATCTAGCATATCCTCTAATCGTGGAATAGGATGATGATTTCGAATAGTGATGTTATTAATCACTCTACAATCTACACACATGCACCATGTACCATCTTTCTTAGGCATTAAAATAACAGGAACAACACAAGGGCTAAGAGAAACACGAATGTACCCTTTATCTAGCAATGCTTGTACTTGCTTATGTATTTCCTTAGTTTCTTTGGGATTAGTCCTATAGGGTGCACGGTTGGGAAGTGTGGCGCCAGGGATCAAGTCAATTTGGTGTTCAATACCACGCAATGGAGGCAAGCCTGTGGGTACATCTTCTGGAAACACATCCCCAAAATTCGGCAAAACAGAAGAGACACCAAGAGAAACAGGGGTCATGTCATTAGAAACCAATACCTCGCCCTTGTACATGAGCATAAGTGGCATGGCTGTAGGATCCTCACGAAATTCTCTCATATCTTCCTTGGTGGCCAATATCAATAGATTAGGCACTCTCTCACTTTTCGTTATATCACTCAATTTAGGCTCGATTACATCAGGAACAACTGTCACACAATCTCGCCGAGCTATAGGATCTTCCTTCAAATTCACCTCTATCTTCTGGCGAGAATCATTCACAATATCTTGTGGTGTCATTAGCTGCATAGTAATCTTCTTTCCTTTGAATTCCAAGTGATATGTATTGGCTCGGCCATTGTGTTGCACATGGTGATCATAAAGCCAAGGCCGACCCAATAGAAGATGGCAAACAGTCATAGGAACCACATCAAAGTCAATAGAATCTTTGTATGGCCCTATTTGAAAATTCACACGTACCATATGATTTACCTTCATCTCACCATTGTTGCTCAACCATTGTATGTAGTATGGCTTCGGATGAAGCAAATATGTCAAATTCAGCTTGGCACATAATTCCTTACTTGCAAGATTTCTGCAGCTACCTCTATCAATAATGACCTTGCAAGCTTTGTTAGGTCCAACTAGAGCTTTTGTTTGGAACAAGTTGCAACGTTAGGATTCCTCAACCGGTTGCACACTAAGTATACGTGAAGATACGACAATAGTTGGCGCACGCTCAGGATACGCATTAGCACCATCCTCGCGATCATTAATATCATCATCAGAAGCTTCATCTCCACTCTCTACTTCACCTTGTTCGTTGACAAAAATAACCTTGCTGTTTGGACAATCCTTCTTGTAGTGCCCTCTACCTCCACAAGTATGGCACACCACATCGCGAGTACGTGTAGTAGACATATTGGAACCCGAGCTAGCAGCAGGAGCAGCGGGCTTCCGAGCATTAGAACCAAACGAAGGTGTACTTGCAGGCTTGGCCGATGGTGTAAAAGGAGCAACAGCTAGTGGCGTGACAGTAGGAGGTGTAGACCTGGCCAAAAATCTGCTGGAGGACGGAAAACGAGCACGTGACTCCGCCTCTTCTGCCAACTGGGATTCTTCCTCTCTAGCATGGTGCAACAGCTCGTTCATTGTCTCATACTTGTGATAACGCACAATGCTCTTGATTTGAAGCTTCAAATTGTTGAGGAAACACTGCATTGTCATCTCTCGTGATTCACGAACATTAGCACGCTGCATAAGCATCTCCATCTCCATGTAGTACTCATTAACTATGATTGTGCCTTGCCTCAACTGTGTAAGCTTGTCAAACACTGTTCGCAAGTAATTGGAGGGGACAAAATGATCCGTCATAATGGCCTTCATCTCAAGCCAATTCATCATAGGAAGTTGATTGTCGTTCCGTCTATTCTGCACAATAGCATCCCACCAATGCAAAGCATAACCATCAAACTTGGATGCTGCAAGCTTAACCTTATTGTCTTTTGGATAATCGAACAAACGCTAGAGCTTCTAAATCTTCAACTCCCAAGTAATATAATCCTCAGGATCAAGCGAGCCACTGAAAGAGGGAATTGAGAACTTGGGCTTGCCCAAACTATCATCAGCTGGATTGTAAACACGCTGGGCACGTCCAACAGGAGCATACCCACGGCCATGAAGAGGGGAAGCCGTAGGTGCAGGGGGACTGGCACGTCCCCTGCCACGATGTGGGGCAGCATCAGCTGCACTACCCTCATCAAAGTCCTCAAACGCATCATCATGTTGCTGTGCGTGTCCTTGCTGGAGTGTCACTTGAATAGCCTCAATTGAACGCTGTAAGGTGGCAAAGTTGACATTCATTGACATCAGCTGAGTCTGAATATTATTGATTGCTCCAGTATTATTCTCCATAGCATCTTGTATGTCAGTGATATTCCTATCAACAGACTCACGCCAAGTAACGAGCTCCTCAAGTTGCTTTTTCTGTGACACAACTTTATCATCACTCAAACACATGATTAGTAGGTTAGTGCAAAAATCAAAATTAGCATGGTGGAAACTCTCACAACTCACTCACAACTGACAAGAAAGGAGATCTTACCGTTCCAAAGTGAATAGAGATGCTTTACCAAACGGAATCAAAGACTTATGCACTGATGTGATGAAGTGAATATCGAAGGTATAGAGAACAATCATAGGGCACACATGTTATTTATGGTGGAGCTATAGGTATGGTATCCTATCTACACCGCAAACAAGTCCTAGTGCTGATCATACAAAAGCCCAAGAGACACACACGTGGAGAAAAACGTGGCAATGCAACTATGAAAGGTGTTGCACTACTCTCGAGAGACACTAGCAAAGCTCCAAGTAAATAGGAACAAGATTGCTCAATCTACCGGTGCACAAAGATATCACTAGGCCTCTTGCTCAAATTCTCTTTTTCACTATTTTTCTTTTTCTTTTGTATAGCTCTTTTTGCTTTTCTTTTTGCTAACTTGCTCTTTCTCTTTTTTATATATAGATCACACACGGCCTAATTACAAAGTACAGCACCAAAATCCTAAGAGCAGCTTGTAGGAGCGGAAACTAGTCTCAATGGCAAGTTCCTACACCTATGTAATAGAATGGCTGTGGCTAAAGTTGAAGGAAAAGTGCAAATTCACACTTTGTAAAAATTCCCGCCGTTGCAGAAAAACAGACCAAAATCGTGTCATGGCAGAAAATCCTACCGCGGTAGAAAAACACGTAAAAAACGTGTCGCGGCAGCGAATCCGAATCGTGGCAGAACATGACTCGCGGTAGGAAAATAGGATGTTTTCGTGCCGCGGCAGAGTCGGTAGGAATTTTTTTTGTAATTCTGACTCGGCCAAGAGGAGACTAGGACTCTTAGATTAGATCGGATCTGACCTAGTGGTGGCGGAAACTATGGTGGATTCGGCTAGAACAAAAACTAGAAAGATGATAAAATTACGAAGAACAGATCTAGATCTAAACTAAAGGATGAACACGGCCAGCAACTATTACTTGTCTACGATGCAATCTAGTCTATGGAAACTTTTTTTGTGGGTTTTTTCTATATAGGATGAAAAACACTCTCTAATCTATGAATGGATTGTGGATTGGTTACGGAGGCAATGAGGAAATCTGATACCAAGATGATATGGGGTGGTCCGATCTTCTCAGCAAGCACTTGTCGATGGTGATGGTGGATGATAGATAACTAGCCTGTAGCTATGAACTCTCTCGCTCAAACCCTGATGCTAATGCAACAACTCTCGAACCTTGTAGGATATTCACAACACCACGATCTTGCACACGTAGCCGTCGACCACGAACGGTAGTATGCAATCTACAAATTCCCAATGGAACAATAGATCACACTCAATTGCAATTGGTAGAATTTGATCACAGGGTAATTCCAGAGGTTCTATAAAAGAAACAACTCCAAAATAATTTTAATGTGGTCTCAACCCTAACTATTGCGCCCCCATCTATTTATGAGTTCAGGAGGTGGCGGCCTAAGGGGGAACCCGAGTTGGTCCAACCCAACTAGATAAAAACCGACCCAACTTGGGTTCGGCCAACTAACTCTGCCGTGGCAAAGTTCTAGCCACTTTATCTGTCGCGGCAGCCTGTCGTGGCAGAGATGGACTCGGTTTTCCTGTCGCGGTAGCCTACCGTGGCAGAGAACTGAGGCTTTTCTCTGCCGCGGCAGAGAACTTCCTTCTCTCGTTGATCTTCGTCTTGGACAGCTCCTTGCGCTTCCTCCCTCTCCTCCCTCGCGCATTCTTCATTGATCAACACGCCTTGTTCCATTAGCTCCTCGCTCCGTGCTATGCCTTCTTCTCCTAAGTACATGATCATGCAATAATTCAAAGACTTAGGTAGTATAAAATTCTCATTAATTAAAACACCAGGTTCATTAAGAAACAAGTTCACATGTTGTTCTAGTAGCTTAGCACGAGCTCTTGTGATTGGTCCAATCCTTATCTCATTGGCTTGATCTTTCTTTGCAATTGGAACATCATCATTAGCAATTGGGGTAGGTGTAACTATAGGGATGTCCTCATCAATACATGGATATGCAAAAAGGTTATGGCAGAGCGTGACTCTATCTATGGCTTGGTTTATTTAAATCAATAGTTTTTCTTGTAGATATAACATCTCTATATCTTTGTTAAAAAGATTTTATTAAACAAAATAGTTACTCTCGTCGATATAGCATCTCTATATCTTTATTAAAATGATATTTTTAAACAAAAAGTTTCTCTGGTAGATAAAGAATCCCTATATCTTTGTTGAAAAAGATTTTTATAAAAGTTTTTGTTATGGGGTAACCCCGTGGGTGGCCCGATCTTCACGGATCTCGTGGTCAAATCAATGGGAAAGCGAGGGGAAATGGAGAAGGTAGCGGAAGCGGACACACACCTCACGAAGAACATGATGAACACACACAAAACTCACACGATACAAGGCCGATTGCTCCCGCTGGTGGCCACCAGTCCGATAGAATCCTCGCAAGGAAAGATCGGTCAATGTGCTCCCTTGATCCGAAGAACACCTTGGAGAGGGTCTTGATGTCTTGTCAAAGGGACACCGATGCCAAGGCCTTGTACAACGAGGGAGGCACAATGCAAACTCCAACGAGGTGGTGATGATAGTCGAGCCCCTTTGGTAGAAGGGGATGAGGCAAAACTAGAGATTCCACAAAGGGGGTTGTATTTAGTCTATCATCTATGGCTAGGGTTACATGAGGGGGTAGGGGCACTATATATAGGCCAGCCACTAGTTCAAGGGTACTTTACGAATAAAAGGGGAAAGTCTAGGTGGACTAAAGGGTACATGGGCCAAAGGCCCAGCTGGCGGCGCACAGGCCCATACGCTTAGGCCGGAGACTCCGTTGTGGTGGTCTAGAGACTCCGATGTGGACCGGAGATTCCAGTCGGTTATGATGTAGGTATTGATGAAAAAGGGTTACCCATGAAAAAGGGTTACCACTAGGATGGGTAACCCTTTTTCATCAATACCTTCCGGAGATTCCAGTCAATGCGGCGCACAGGCCCACTTTTTTATTACAAGAACCCCACTACAATTTTCCTCCGTACCATTCTGGTACCCCAACACTTCCATTTTCTTTTAGAATCCATTTTAAAACAAAACTCTGACAGATGTAGCAATGGCTATTCAAACTATCCATGACCGTGGGCATGGCTATTCGAATAGATTTACACTCTTTATAGATTGTAAACTTTACCCACAATATTATTTACATCCGCAGTACCCAACCACAGATCATCATACCCAAGTATGTGGGGTTCTTGTAATAAAAAAAGCCTTTCGCTTGTCTACCCTAGTATAGGATCCTTACCTATGAGTTGTTCCTCTCAACACCGGGACGTCAAGTACCAAAGACCATCTAGAGTGCAATCCCACTCCCTGAGTGTGCACTTTCGATGAGATAACTCATAGTATCGTCCCTCCACCACTAAGGTAGTATGTATCTTCCCCAGACCATTACACATATAAATTGACCCATTTTGTTAGTAAGACCTAATTTCGAAGGACTCTAAACCTTACAAGAAGTTATATGGATCTGATATGGGCATGAAGGAGGAGGTGAAGCCTAATTTCAGGACTCCACCAAGCTAGGTGATGCGGGCACATCCCATTGATGATTGGCACGCCAGGACGACCTACGATATGTAATGAGAAGTCTAAGGTTGTGTCAAATATTGTTGTTATGTTATTGAGTCCGAGTCTAGGTTAGGTTCGAGTCTGTTTGTGTGTTCGGTTTGGGTCTATCCAACCGACTAGTTGCAGGCCTCCTATATAAAGGAGCCAGCCACCTAGGGTTTAGGGGAGTTCAGTTGTTTAGTCTAAAAACTATATTGTGCTCCACCGTGTATCATCCCTCCGGGGACAGCGATACCGTTTATCAGATTATTGCTGCGGAGGTTCTCATGCTCATCAAGGATTGTCGTGCTCAGGTTTGAGGCGTGGTGATCTTCATCACGTTACTTGCTGGATTGATTCCTCTTCTTTAGTTTGTGTTCATCGCGTGATTGGAAGAATCATCTATCGGGTTGACTCGCTGTGAAAGATCGGGATGAAACTCAAGGATCATCGGCGTGATCCGTATCATGTGGTATCAGAGCTCTCGTTGATCACAACGTGTTTTTGGATCATCTATGGACTATTTTTCTACAAGCAGTTTACAGATCGGTAGTGGAGGAGAGATTGGAAGGAAGAAAAGAAAGAGATTGTTTTAGTCTGCAGGTGCACGTGAAGATCGGCGAGTGTGCGTGCTGCCGCCGCCCGGAAGACAAGAGCTACACAATCGTTCTTGTCGTCGCGTGGATCAGAATCACGGAGGGATCGATCGCTACTTTTTCGATCTGTTCCCATCACGAGCAGAGTCCGGATCGGTTTTCTGTACAAGATCTAATCGTGAGCAGATTTTCTAGATCCGATCATGGGGAGCTTAAAAAAAGAGGACACAATCTGCCCTTATGCCTAGCGACCTGAGTCCCGTGGGCGATCGCACCATGCCTCACGACCGAGTCGCCCGCTCGCCTGGTGATCAAAGCCGCCCGTGGTTGGCGCTCTTGCCGCTCGCCAGGTGGCCGGCCCATATGCGCTTGCCCACGCCTGCTGCTCTTTCGCCTCGCTAGACCACAGCGGGCATCTGCCCAGCTGTATCGCTCGCTCCGCGCCTAGTGTGTGTCTGGTTACGAGCATTGCAATTTTTTCTCTGTACCTTCTACTCTAAAAATTGGATTAGTGAAGACTAGCAAATAGTAGAAACACATGATGGATTCTTTTTTAGGAGATACTTTGGGCTTGAGGTGTACACGTGGCAAAAAGTCTAGTGTTGTTTTCAATGACTATCTCGATCTCCTGAATGAAGTGGCACATGATGCATCCAAGCTTAGCTGGTGCCTACATAGACTTGCGGCAGTTGAGGAGTACCAAGATTGGGAAAGGCACATGGAACAGGGTTTCCATCGATGTCGCAAATACAATGGCAAGTTTAGTGGGTATGATGGGTATGTTCTTGTTCACCGGCGTGTGGACAAGGAGTTATACAGTTGGTGGTTCGAGGCGGTTGATATAGATGATTTTTCTCAAACTTGGGAGGACTACAAAAGTTTTCTTCGTAATGGTTTTGTATTACCGTATATGGAGGAAACGAGTAACCGCCCAAGGTTGTGAGTGGAATAGTGGATGTTGGCAAGAGTATAGCTCTTATACCGAAGGTCGCGACGATTGTGACTACTCATGAGAAGTTGAGAGTTGTTCCATTGCCAATAGTTAGCAAGGTGGCAGCCACGTTTTCTGAAGCGTTAGCGGTTGATGTTGTTAAGGCTGATGTTGTTAAGGATGTCATGGAGGATGTTGTACCATTGAGTGCGATGAATTTGCAACTTAACAAGGTACAAGGCAGTGCTTACATGATAGTTGACAAGGGCCAGCGTTAGAATTTATTTCAGGCGGAGTGTATGATCAAAGGCAAAGCATGCAAGTTGATTATTGATGGAGGAAGATGTACTAATGGCATTAGCAAGACAATGGTGGCAGCGTTGGGGTTGTCCACATGGCGTATTCCTGAACCTAAGCATCTATAGTGGTTAAATAGCTGCGGTATGGTGAAGGTAACTCATAAGGTGCGTGTGCCATTTATAGTTGGTGATTATGCTAATGAGATTGAGTGTGATGTGTTACCATTGGAGGTATGTGGGATGTTACTTTGTCGTCCATGGCAGTATGATCGCAATGTTACACATGCTAGAAGAGCAAATACATATTCTTTTGTGCATGGTGGCAAACAACAGACTTTGAAGCCTATGTAGGATGATCACATAAAGTCTGATGTAGAGCTGGTGGTACATAAGGAGAAGGTGCGCAAGGCTAAGCAAAAATCTGGGCCAGCTAAGGTGTAGGATGGAGAGCATGATGCACAGTGCGACAATGTTGATATTGCTTCAGCTATGCATGTAGATGACAAGCCAGTGGAATTTGTTTGTGACAGGCCAATTGAAGTGCATCCTCTTATTGCTGAGAGGAAGGATGTTGCAGCATGTGTTCAGAAGGTTGTTTGTGTTGACACATGTGTTCAGACGGATGATAGTTGTGTTCCTGATGTTCCAGTGCATGTGGTGCAGCGGGGTAACAAGAGCAGTTTTGTTAGCACACCTGTGAGGTGTTTTGTTGGGACAGTTGTGTGGATGCATAGAGGCAATGATGGACATGTTCGTCAGTTGTGTGGTCCAGGCATTACTCATCTTATGCCAGGTCGTGCAAAGAAGGTCCATGTTCAGCAACCATGGGTTCCAACAAGAGTTGAGAAGAAGAAGATGGTGGCGCCTAGGTCCAAGCTCGTATTGAGACAGAAGGAGGTGCAGGCGCCAATGGCTATATCAAGTCGAGGAGGCCAAGAGGGAGGATGTGGTGAGGAAGGCAAGCAAGACTTGAAGATGGCAAAGACGCGTGAAGCTATTGTTCATATCATGCTAGCTTTTCGACCCGACCCGCAAGTGTTGGGGACAACGCTTCTTGAAGCAGGATGATGATACGGGCATGAAGGAGGAGGTGAAGCCTAATTTCAGGACTCCACCAAGCTAGGTGATGCGGGTGCATCCCATTGATGATTGGCACGCCAGGACGACCTACGATATGTAATGATAAGTCTAAGGTTGTGTCAAATATTGTTGCTATGTTATTGAGTCCGAGTCCAGGTTAGGTTCGAGTCCGTTTGTGTGTTCGGTTTGGGTCTATCCAATCGACTAGTTGTAGGCCTCCTATATAAAGGAGCCAGCCACCTAGAGTTTAGAGGAGTTCAGTTGTTTAGCCTAAAAACTATATTGTGCTCCACCATGTATCATCCCTCCGGGGATGGCGATACCGTTTATCAGATTATTGCTGTGGAGGTTCTTGTGTTCATCAAGGATTATCGTGCTCAGGTTTGAGGCGTGGTGATCTTCATCATGTTACTTGCTGGATTGATTCCTCTTCTTCAGGTTGCATTCATCGCGTGATTGGAAGAATCATCTATCGGGTTGACTCGCTGTGAAAGATCGGGAGAAAACTCAAGGATCATCGGCGTGATCCGTATTAGCATCCCATACTAAAATAAACAAACTACGAGCTAAGACCCTTCCCATATTAGTGAAATATGGTTGGACGAGATAATTGTTCTAGCGAAAGTCTAGAATCCATGTTTTTTTCAAAAAAAACAAATTTCCCCTCCGAGTTTGAAACGGTACAACCCGCAAGGATTGCACCTCTATGTATCATGCCAATCCCTGGATCGGTTCATTGGCATACATAGTATCGATAGACATCAAAGAATTAACAGTGCATCATTATTACAGCGGTATGATCCAGAATATTGCATTTATTACAAAGTTTGCAAAGCATAACGCTCGCACAAATAAGCAAGTAGCCAAAATATAGCATAAATAAAGTAGCTCCAGTCTCCATTAGACGCCACAGGCGAACAAAATGTTGAGTGGAGGGTCGCAACCAACACTACTACTCAGAGTAACCGGAAGAGTAACCTGCAATATGAAACGTAACAGCCCCGAAGGGTCAGCACTTGGAATGCACTGGCAAGTGGAACAATGAGAGAAACAACAAGGCTAATAGCTATATGCATATCTGGCTTGTGGGGTTCAGGCTTAGTTGCAGCAGCAAAATACTTTATCCTAACATTTGTAAATCATTTGTAAAGCATTTAATATTCAACAAACAACCCAATTAAGTTTCAACCACAAGCTTTAGCAATTACAAGTTAGAATGAATGATAACATGTCATAGCACCCACAATTCAGCAACTCAATCGTCCATTACCGGGGACACGGCTAAGCACTTAGTTTTACACCCTGCAGGGGTTGCACACTTTACCCATACAACTTGGTCGACCCGCTCGTACCACGACACGCATATTGAGTCGTGATAGGGAGAAGTCCAAGAAGAGACAATTTGGGAAGTAGCTCCCCAAGCCCATCCATGCACCGTACCAACCTATCACATTCGCTACATCTCTGGATACGAAGAGCTCGGGTCGCCACAACCTACTAAGTCCATCCAGCCACCCATAACTCACTGGCATATGGTTGCACACGGAAGCTACCAAATCAAGACACTAATCATTTCTCAGAAACCTGGGTGTCCATCCACAAGTGAGCTACTCGGGTAAACCATAGACATGGGCCCGGCATTCACGAACCAAGCAATTACCAATCCACCGAGATAGTTCATTACTTAAGTTGTTTTCACTTTCCAAACACGTTCTTTCAAAACAAGCTTTATCATGGTGTATCCCACCCTCGTCTACATAAGCACAACTATTGAGGGCAAACCTCTAGGGTGGCCCGATCTTTCACGATTCCCTTTCAAATCGAGGATGGAGTGTGGGGAAAGGAGGGGAAGGATGAACACGACGAACACACGCACGAAGAACGCCATGAACACACACACGCAAAACCACGATAAACACCAATAGCTCACACCGGCGGTGACCGGTCCGGCGCAATCCCTAAGATCGGCGTCGGGCGAGATGGGAGACTCGGTGAGATCTTGACATCTAGGCAAAGGGACACCAATGCCTAGGCCTTGTACAACATGGAGGCACGATGCAAACTCCAACGAGGTTTGGGGATATTGGTGCTCCTTAGTCAAGGAGCATGAGGCAAGAATTAGATAGATCCACAAAGGGGTTTCCACTAATTCCAATATCATCCCTAGGGTTTACAATGGAGGTGGGGGTCTATATATAGGCCAGCCACTTAAACAGGGGTACTTTAGGAATAAAAGACAAGTTCTAGACGGACTAAGGGGTACATGGGCCGAAGGCCCAAAGGCCTTTTACATGCCTGGCGACGGTCGGTCCGGAGACTCCGGTGTGGTGGTCCGGAGACTCCGGTCGGTCTTCGGACCAGCCTCCAGAGGGGCAGACAGATTGACCCAGCGCTTGGTCCTGGAGGCAGACCAGAGGTGGGTCCGGAGACTGGTGTCTTCAGGCCGGAGACTTTGGCAGGCCGGAGACTCCGGTGTGCGCAGACCGGAGACTCCGGTCTGAGCAGCTCCAGCAGCATTTGCTTCACGTTCTGCTCCTTGTCCACCATCCTTGGGTGCTTGGTGATGTGTCGAGACTTCGTACCTGATGATGCATAGGGTAGTTGTATGAAGTAGCATACCATCTAAGGAGGTATCGAATTGGCACGAGGAGAGGAGCGAGTTCACCTTAGCTTGTAGGAGTTTGGCTCGGGCACGAGTCATGGTTTCACTTGGGGGACTTGTTGGTGTAGATGTAGAAGCGTCCGTAGGACGGCTGCATCAGCTCCCCCCCTTGGGAAAGAGTCGTCCTCGACTCTTCATGGTTATCATCGTGATCATCTCCATGGTAGGGTGAGAGGTCCTTGACATTGAATGTATTGCTTGGAAGGTACTTGGAGGTTGGTATGTCGATGATGTAGGCGTTGTTGTTCATTCGTTTGAGGACCTTGAAGGGACCATCGCCTCTTGGCTTGAGCTTGGAGTCACGTTCCTTGGGGAAACGGTCCTTGCTTAGGTGTATCCACACAAGGTCACCTTCTTCAAATATCATCTCCTTCTTGTCCTTGTTTAACCTTGAAGCTTGGCGAAGGACTTGTTGTTCGATAGTAACTCTTGTTTCTTAATGAAGCTTCTTCATAGCTTATGTGCGCTTCTCGACGTCCATGTTCGTTCGCTCATGTAGAGGTAGTGGTAGGATGTCGAGCGCGGTGAGGGGCTCGAAACCATAGACGATCATGAATGGACTCATCTTGGTTGTTGAGTGCTTGGCATGGTTGTAGGCGAGCTCGGCGTGTGGGATGCATTCCTCCCAATCCTTCAAGTTTTTCTTGATCAACACACGAAGGAGAGTTCCGAGGCTTTGGTTGACAACTTTGGTTTGGCCATCAGTTTGAGGATGTGATGCAGATGAAAAGAGGAGCTTGACGCCGAGCTTGGCCATGAGGGTCTTCCATAAGTAGCTCATGAATTTGACATCGTGGTCGGAGACGATTGTCCTTGGCACACCGTGAAGACGGACAATTTCCCTGAAAAACAGATTTGCAACATGTGAAGCATCGTCGGTCTTATGGCACGGTATGAAGTGTGCCATTTTGGAAAAACGATCCACAACAACAAATATAGAATCATGACCATGCTTAGATCTAGGCAATCCTAACACGAAATCCATGCTAATGTCGGACAAAGGTGTATGAGGAATAGGCAATGGCATATAAAGACCATAGGGATTAGCTTGCAACTTAGCTTGAACACATGTCGTGCATCGTTGAACGTAGCGCTCCATGTCACGCTTCATCTTGGGCCAAAAGTAGTGGTTGGAGAGCATGTCCAATGTCTTGTCATGCCCAAAGTGACCCATAAGGCCTCCCCCATGAGATTCTTGGAGAAGCAAAAGTTGCAGCGACGACTTCGGGATGCATAGCTTGTTTTGTTTAAATAGAAAGCCCTTATGCAAATAGAAATCATCAACTCCTTTTTCATTGGAGCACTTTGTGAAAATTGGTTCAAAGAACGGGTCGGAAGCATACAAAGATTTTATTTCCTCAAGTCCGAACACATTGATTTCAAGTCTCGTAAGAAGGCTTGTATGTTTGCGGGACAATGCGTCCGCAACTACATTATCTTTGCCCTTCTTATACTTGACAATGTAAGGAAAAGACTCCATGAACTCAACCCACTTAGCGTGTCTCTTGCTCAAGTAAGCTTGGCCTTTGAGACATTTCAACGACTCGTGGTCGGAATGTATGATAAATTCCTTGGGCCAAAGGTAGTGTTGCCAAACTTGAAGGACACGAACTAAGGCAAAGAGCTCTTTGTCATAAATCGGATAGTTAAGGCGAGCACCATCAAGTTTCTCGCTATGGTAGGCTATAGGACGTCCGTTTTGCATAAGGACTCCTCCAATGCCAATACCACTAGCATCACACTCTATCTCAAAAGTTTTTGTGAAATCTGGTAATGCAAGGAGAGGTGCTTCGGTGAGCCTCTTTTTGAGTTCATCAAAAGCTTTTTGTTTTGCTTTGCCCCACACGAAGGTGACATTCTTTTTGGTCAATTCATTAAGGGGACAAGCAATGGTCGAAAAGTATTTCACAAAGCGACGATAAAAACCGGCCAACCCATGAAAACTTCGGAGTTCACTCACATTTGTTGGGATGGGCCAATCTCGTATGTCCTTTACCTTGGAAACATCAACTTCAATTCCCTTCGAAGAAACGACAAATCCAAGAAAAATCAACTTGTCTTTAGCAAAAGTGCATTTGGGAAGATTAGCATAAAGCTTTTCATGTCAAAGGATTTGCAAAACTTCCTTGACATGTGTTATGTGGTCCTTAAGTGATTTGCTATAAACAAGAATATCATCGAAATAGACAACACTTTTTCCAATGAGAGAACGCAAGATATGATTCATTAGGCGCATGAAGGTGGATGGGGCATTAGACAAACCAAAGGGCATAACCAACCATTCATAGAGACCAAGTTTGGTCTTGAAGGCGGTTTTCCACTGATCACCTTCAGCCATGAGTATTTGATGGTAACCACTACGAAGATCAATTTTCGAAAAAATGGTGGCTCCACACAACTCATCAAGCATGTCATCGAGACGTGGTATGGGATGTCGATAACGCACGGTGATAGCATTGATTGGACGGCAGTCCATGCATAACCGTAACGTATCATCCGTCTTTGGAACAAGAATCACGGGTACGGCACTTGGACTAGTGCTAACTTCGATCAAACCTTTGGAGACGAGTTGGTTGATTTGACGTTCAATCTCCTTTGTCTCCTCCGGGTTCGTGCGGTAAGCAGCGCGGTTGGGAAGTGGTGCACCGGGGATGAGGTTAATGCGATGTTCTATGCCGCGAAGAGGAGGTAGTCCATATGGAAGCTCCTCGGGAAACACATCCTTGAATTCCTGCAAAACACTCATCAAAGATGGAGGAACATTGGTTAATTTGTTAGTTCCTTTCGCTAGTCCCTTGCAAAGGAGGACATAGTGCAAGATGGATGGGTTGTTCCGAACATCTCTCATCTCACTTTTGGTGGCAAGGAGAACACTCTTAGTTTTTCCACTCGAATTTGGCTTGTGGCTCTCACTCACTATGAGGCGGTTCTCTCTCTCACCGCTCTTCTCAAAGTAGGTGTTGTGCTTTGCACCCTCGCTAAAGCCTTTGCATTGTCCGCAATTATTTGGCTAGGAGTCATCGGTTGCAAAACACATGTTTTGTTGAGCCATTTGAAGGTGTATATATTGGTGCGACCATCATGTTGAGCAGCCTTGTCAAATTGCCATGGTCGACCAAGAAGCATGTGGCAAACTGTCATAGGAACCACATCACACTCCACCGTATCTTTGTAAGGACCAATGGCGAAGGAGACCGATACGGTATGCTTGATCTTCACGGACCCTTGATCACTTAGCCATTGCACGTGGTAGGGGTGCTTGTGTGGATGGAAGGTGAGGTTGAGCTTCTCACACAACTCGTTGCTAGCAAGGTTGTGGCAACTCCTTCCGTCAATGATCACCTTGATAGATTTGCCATTGATGTCGGCTCGTGTTTGGAAGATATTGGAGCATTGGTCTTCATGCTCTTGTGCTTGAGTGGTCAAGATCCTTATGACGACAAGCGATGGACTTGCGTCATGTTCACACAAGAGGAGTTCTTGATCATCTTCCACTCGTTGCCTTGCCATTGCTTCCTTGACACGGGCATCGAACTCATCTTCACTCAAGTACTCTTCATCACCATTGTCATGGATGAACAAGACTTTCTTGTTTCCACATTCGGCCGACTTGTGTCCTTTACCTCCACACTTGTAGCATTCACTATTGAAAGGTGTATCACTCTTTGCTTGCTTGCCACTTGGGGGCAGTTTTCCTTGAGGAAGTGTGGGATTGAAGGAAGGCTTGGAGGTACTTGAGGAGCTACCATTGAAAGTTGTTGGTGTAGCAGTTGAAGCTTGCTTGTAGGTGAAGTACGTCTTGGGCTTGTTGTACTTGATATCCTCTTGCACTTGACGTTCAGCCTTTGTTGCGATGTGCACAAGCTCAACCATGTTGTTGTAGGTTTGGAACTCGACGATGCGCTTGATTGGATGGTTCAACCCAATAAGGAAGCGTGCCATTGTTTGCTCCATGCGCTCATCAGTGTTGGCGCGAATCAAGTTGAGTTCCATTTCTTTGAAGTACTCTTCCACGGTCTTTGTCCCTTGACGAAGAGCTTGAAGGTTGTTGAAGAGGTCACGCGTGTAATGCGCGGGGACAAACCGGGATCTCATGTGAGCTTTCATGTCATGCCAAGTTGTGATTGGCGGTTCTTGTCTTGCATCATGAGCAACTTGAACTTGTTCCCACCAAAGGTTGGCGTAATCATCAAACTCTAGCGAAGCCATGGAGACCATCTTCTCGTTGCTATAGTTGTGCATGCGGAAGATCTTGTTGACTTTGAGTGCCCACGAGAGGTATTCTTCGGGGTCATTGGATCCCGTGAACTTGGGCATTGTGAACTTGATCTTGCCAAAAGTTTCTTCATTGTTGCGGTCATTGCGACGAGCTTGGTGACCTTGTTGATGATCTTGTAGTTGGGGAGGTGGAACTTGATTCTCGCGTCCTTGTTGCGGAGCTTGCTCTTGGTATTGTTGTGGAGGAGGAGCTTGCTCTTGCTCTTGGCACGGTTGTTGACGTGGTTGAGGTACTTGGGCCTCATGGTGGCGAAGGTGTGGAGCCTCTTGACGCGGTTGATGACGAAGAGGAGGCTCGTTCCTCGGTTGGTGATGTTGGTTAGGCACATGGGCCTCACGGCGAAGAACATGGTCATGAGCCTCTTGACGTGGTGGGCGTCGCTCAACTTGTATCACTTGACGCTCTAGGTTTTGTTGATGTGGAGGAGGCGCCTCGTGATGACCATGGTGTCGTTGTTGATGTTCATGACGTTGATGACGAGGAGGATTATCTTGGAGAGCTTCACGTCGATGATGAGCTTGATTCTCCAAGTTGGAGTCATCACTTGTTGTGTCAAGTATGTGTCGCGGTCGATGGTGGTAGACTTGCGGTTGTACTTGCGGTTCCTCTTGTGGTTGCTCTTGTCGGATCACTAGTGCCCTTGCGTGATGACGGTATGCTTCTTGCCTTGCTTGTGGCCTTGAAGAGAGGTCACCATCATAGCTTGACGTTGCGGCGTGCCGTGGGGATTGTACATAGTTCGAAGAGATTCCATATTCAACCACGGGGGCATCATTGTGTCTTTGAGCACTTTGATGTAGATCTTGTGGAAGAGGTGCATGACGATGCGAAGAACTTGCTGAGCTTGATGCGCGTGAACGTGGTCTTGCCATGCCATCGATGAGGCGTCGAAGATCGTCATTTGTTTCAGCGACGGAGCGTTGAAGCGCTTCATTTTGGTGGCCGAAGTTGTGATACATTGCATGCATTTGTCGTTCGAGGCAGTCGAAGCGGTTGTCGATGTTCTTGAACTCATCTTGCGTTTCGCCAAATTGTTCATCTTGTCGCGTCTCAAGGGCTTGGTAACATTCACGGAACTCTTGTCGAACAATGAAGTGACTTGCGCGCGTCATGTACGGACCTTGATCTTCTTCTTGGGGAGGTGGTTGGCTCGTCTCACCGTGCCTATCCATCATGCAAAACACACAAGTATTGTATATGGAAGTGGAATATGGTGGTGTTAGCCTTGTACCTCACCTTGGGGATTGCACCAAACTAGAACCACAAGTGAGAGCTATAAGCGTGCAAAGTGGAAATACAAAGAAAACTCACACTAAAGAAAGAACTAACACTCAAAAGCTTGTTGGTGGTAGGTTAGGATTGTGGAAAGCCAAAGAACCAACCAAAAGAAAAGGGATAGTCAAAAGTGGGTAAAATCCAACAAAACTCAAGTCAAAGGTGAAGGTCAATAACTCAAAAGGGTGACGGGAACCTACGACTATGTACACACTCGTGGAGAAAGTTGGGATTGACACGACTATGAAAATGAGCAAACAAAATGTCCTAACGAAGACTAAGCTCGTTGTCGTGCCAATGCAAGGAGAGAACGTGACTCGTTTGCAAAGAGGAAAAATGAGCAACGGATTTGTGCACTTGCCTTGGGCGCTCTTCTTTATCTCTTGCTTACAAGCTTTGAGACTCTCTTTGGCAATGGGAGACTATTTTTCTTTTGCTTTTTTCTTTGTATCTTTTTCTTTCTTTTGTATTATTATTTTTGCTCTCCCTTGATGCTACCTAGTCACACTTGATATTGCTCTTGCACTCTCACTATCCAAGGACAAATGCACAATGCTCAAGCAAACACAAGATGAGCCACTCTCATAGGATAGGTACACACAAAGGACGATAGGGGTTAACAAGGTGACGCAAGTTATACCTTCTTTGATGATGAACTTGGCATCGGTGGTGCGGGATGATGTTCGCGGGCCGTGGTGTTGATGAGCGCGGGGGTTGTCGATGCGGAAGCTTGTTGTTAGTTGATGACACGCACACGGGCACAAACAAACAAGGAGAAATTAGCCAATGCAAGATTAGAGGCAAAACTGTCAAAATCAGGCGTTAGGCCGGAGACTCCGGGGTTTCAGGCCGGAAACTCCGGTCCAGGACAGAGACTCCGGTGTGGGTAGGCCGGAGACTCCGGTGTAGGCCGGAGACTCCGATGTGTAGGCCGGAGACTCCGGTCTGGAGTCAGATCGCGAACTGCTCGTGTTCTTGAGCGGAAATCCAAGCCTTGGGTCCTCAAATCCGCGAAAAATTGGCCAAATTGGGCTGGGAAAACGCAGGATAAAGCTGGACCAACACCTAAGACAAGGTTTGTTCGGATCAAAACCACAAATAACACTCCAAATCAAGAGATTGATCCAAAGGCAAATTTGGGCTGTTTTTTGGGAATTTTCAAATTTTGGGTGGATAGAAGAAAAATTTGTGGGGGAAATTGTGAGAACCGAAGCTCTTGATACCAATATGTTGAGGGCAAACCTCTAGGGTGGCCCGATCTTTCACGATTCCCTTTCAAATCGAGGATGGAGTGCGGGGAAAGGAGGGGAAGGATGAACACGACGAACACACGCACGAAGAACACACACACGCAAAACCACGATAAACACCAATAGCTCACGTCGGCGGTGACCGGTCCGGTGCAATCCCTAGGATCGGCGTCGGGCGGAGGACTCTCTCTCGAACCGGCCCGGCGAGATGGGAGACTCGGTGAGATCTTGACGTCTAGGCAAAGGGACACCAATGCCTAGGCCTTGTACAACGCGGAGGCACGATGCAAACTCCAATGAGGTTTGGGGATATTGGTGCTCCTTAGTCAAGGAGCATGAGGCAAGAATTAGATAGATCCACAAAGGGGTTTCCACTAATTCCAATATCATGCCTAGGGTTTACAATGGAGGTGGGGGACTATATATAGGCCAGCCACATAGTCAGGGGTACTTTAGGAATAGAGGACAAGTTCTGGACGGACTAAGGGGTACATGGGCCCAAGGCCCAAAGGCCTTTTACATGCCTGGCGACGGTTGGTCCGGAGACTCCGGTGTGGTGATCCGGAGACTCCGGTCTGGACCGGAGACTCCGGTCAGTCTCCGGACCAGCCTCCGGAGGGGCAGACAGATTGACCCAGCGCTTGGTCCTGGAGGCAGACCGGAGGTGGGTCCGGAGACTCCGGTGTCTTCAGGCCGGAGACTTTGGCAGGCCAGAGACTCCGGTGTGCGCAGACCGGAGACTCCGGTCTGAGCAGCTCCAGTAGCGTTTGCTTCACGTTCTGCTCCTTGTTCACCATCCTTGGGTGCTTGGTGATGTGTCGAGGCTTCGTACCTGATGATGCATAGGGTAGTTGTATGAAGTAGCATACCATCCAAGGAGGTATCGAATTGGCGCGAGGAGAGGAGCGAGTTCACCTTAGCTTGTAGGAGTTTGGCTCGGGCACGAGTCATGGGTCCACTTGGGGGACTTGTTGGTGTAGATGTAGAAGCGTCCGTAGGACGGGCTGCATCAACAACTAAGCACAACTACTTACGGTGGCTCACCTAACGAGATAGACTATGGCATAATAGGATATAGCATAGCCATAGATAAAACTTGTAAAACCAAACAAGCTACAATGCATATAGAAAGTAAATAGGACATTTATGAAGCTCCACTTGCCTTGGTAGTTGCCGGAGTCAAAAGCACAGTCCGGACAGTCACACGGGTTACAATCCTCACAATCTACACGAAGCAAAACATCCAATAAACAAACCACACATAGGAAAACAAATAAATGCAACATAATGCATGCATGTCACTTTAACAAAGCTTCAGTAGCTTGGTCAAGTTCTCTGATCAATTCTACTACTGGATGATGCATGAGAAAACCTTTAATGCAAAGAAACCAATTTATGCATAAAAGAGGACTAGTTAACAGATCTTTAGGCAAAACATTGAACCAAAGCTATAAACAGAGCAGTTTAAGTTTGACAAAAATACTACTGGATAGATAACTCCAATTAGAGCCTGGACCAAAAGGAATTACGTCAAAAGGATTTACAGATCTTTTTCTGTGAATTAAATACTACTTTAGGCCTTTTTATAATCTCAGGAAAATACATACAGTAAACCTGGATATTATTGCAGAATAAAATTCTACACAATTTTGTGAATCCAACGATACCTTATATGCAATTTTTGGCCAAGTAGAACTTTTCCTATAAATTTTAGAAGTTATAGCAAGTTTCTACAATTTTTACTATTTTCAGAAAAATTGCGGGGAATATTCCCGCTGACGTGCGGGCCCAGCCGATGTGGCAGGTTTGACCGGTCAGCGGTCTGCGCCACGGTCAGCGCGCGATCCAGGCCGTCCTTGCTTGATCCGACGGCCAGGGGGGCGGTAGCGGCGGAACTCACCGGCGGCGGTCAGTGTTGACGGCGGCGGCTCCGGCGAGGCTTGGCGGCGGCGGCAGTCGGACGGTGCTCGGCGGCGTGCGGCGGCCCTGGCGATGGCTTCGGCGCTGACTGGGGAGCTCCAGCGCGGCGACGGTGGTCGGCTGGAGCGGCGCGATGGCGCTACCTCCGGCAAGGCGCTCCGGCGGCGGCAGCGATCTCCCGGCGACCTGCAGTCGGGGAGAGGAAGGTTAGACGGCGGCGGTTGCTCAGCTGGGCGAAAGAAGGAGCTCGGGGGTGGCGGCGTGGCTCACCGGCGTTAATGGCGGCGGCGGCGGAATCTCCGGCGAGGAATCTTCGTGAGGTGGCAACACGATATAGGGCGGTTTTAGGGGGGTTTCGAAGGGGAGGCTGAGGGCTTTAAGAGGGTGGCGGAGAGGAGTCGCGGGGCAGAACGAATCCCGCGAAAGTCGGGAGTCCGGCGGCGGCGGTGGTTGGCGTCCGTGTCGGACCCGGCCGGTGGCGGGCGGTGTGCTGACAGGTGGGGCCCACCTGTCGGCGGCACTGCGCGAGGCGGCGGCAGGTTGTTACGCGCCGCGCGTGCGGTGGCGTACGGCGGGCGTATTGGGCCCCGGGCGGGCTGTCGCGGCTGGGCCGGCTCGGCTGCCGCGGTGGCTACGCCGATTGTTTTTTTTTCCTTTTTTTTGCTCTGTGTGTCTGCTAACTGAACCTGAACTGAACTGTTTTATCTGAAACTAAAATTCAGCAAAGACCAAAACCGACCTAACTTTTGATCCGCAGTTCAGAATTGAGTGAAACAAATTTCTACGGGTTTGTAGAGACGAGCTCTACGCAATCATGCATCTGGAATGCCCAAAAGGGGTCACCCTTGCAGATGCAAGGCAAAAGCCCTAGTAGGCTTGCAAAAAGGAGGAACTAGCAAAGAGGGGGTGTTTTGGCAAAAACTTTAAAACTGAAACTTTTTGCAAAGATGCTCATGAGGCAATGACATGTATATATGCAATGCCAAATCTAAAATTTGGGATGTGACAAGACTAACCCCCTTAAGATGAATCTCGTCCTCGAGATTCGCCGTGGCTAGCAAATAGGTGTGTGTGGTCCTCTCAGAGGTCATCCTCTCGCTCCCAGGTGGCTTCCTCTTCGGTGTGATGGCTCCATTGCACCTTGCAAAACCTGATCGTCTTGCTGCGTGTAAATCTGTCCGGTGTTTCCAAGATCTTGACCGGTTTCTCCTCATAGGTCAAGTCGTTCTCCAGCTGAACCTCTTCAAGCGACACGGTGTCTCTCAGTGGTGTATCCATCATCTCCAGATGGCATTTCTTCAGCTGGGACACATGGAACACATCATGGACAGCGGACAGAACCTCTGGCATCTCCAGCTGGTATCAACCTCTCCTTTGCGTGCTAGGATCTTGTAGGGCCCTATAAACCGAGGTGCCAGCTTGCCCTTAATTCCAAACCTCTTAATTCCACATAGTGGCGAAACTCTGAGATATGCTCGATCTCCAATCTCATACGCCACTTGCTTGCGCTTAGAATCAGCATAGCTCTTCTATCTCGATTGTGCCACCTTCAACCTGTCCCAAACCAAACTAACCTTCTCTTCAGCATCCTTGATCAAATCCGGTCCAAACAGTTGACATTCACCTACACCATCCCATAACAATGGTGTTCTGCACCTCTTACCATATAGTACATCAAAGGGTGACGTCTTGATGCTGGATTGGTAGCTGTTGTTGTAGGAGAACTCAGCATAAGGTAAATTTTCATCCCATCTAGTGCCATGAGCCAAAGCACAGGCTCTCAACATATCCTCCAAAATCTGATTCACCCTCTCGGTCTGACCATCCGTCTGGGGGTGGAAAGTTGTGCTAAACTCCAACCTCGTTCCCAACGACTCATGTAGCTAGAGCGAAAAGTGAGAAGTAAATTGGGTGCCTCTATCCGACACAATGCTCTTAGGAACTCCATGCAGACACACAACTCTGTTCATGTAGATTTTGGCAAACTTAGCATTGGTATAAGTGGTCTTCACGGGTATAAAGTGAGCTACCTTGGTTAAATGATCTACCACTACCCAAATAGAATCATACCCTGACTTGGTCCTGGGTAATCCTATGATGAAGTCCATTCCAACTCTATCCCACTTCTATTCAGGTATCGGTAATGGCTGTAGTAACCCTGCTGGCTTTTGGTGCTCGGTCTTCAATCTACTACAGACATCACATAGGGCAATATATTCTGCAATCTCTCGCTTCATGTTAACCCACCAAAACCTTTCCTTCAAATCCATGTACATCTTCGTGTTACTTGGATGTATAGAGTTTGGCGAGTTATGAGCTTCCTGAAATATCAATTTCCTAATCTCCGGATCGTTGGGCACACATAAACGATCCTTGTACCATAGTGTCCCTTGATCATCCTCACGAAAACCTTCGGCCTTGCCTTTGGGTATGTTTCCTCTTATCTCCTCCAGGTCACTATCCTTCTTTTGAGCTTCTCTAATCTCATCCAGAAGCATTGGTTTAACCTCCATTGTTGCCAAATATCCCTCGGATACTACTTCCAACCTGAGGTCCTTGAGTTGTTCACACAAATCCTTGGGTAACTCTCCCATTGTCAGGCCATTAGCATAAACCTTGCGGCTCAGCGCATCCGCTACAACATTGGCCTTTCCTGGGTGATATTGCAAACTCATGTCGTAATCCTTTATGAGCTCCAGCCATCTCCTTTGCCTCATATTCAGCTCCTTTTGAGTGAATATGTATTTCAGACTCTTGTGATCTGTAAACACATCACAATGCTTACCCATCAGGTAGTGCCTCCATACCTTGAGCGCGTGCACAACTTACGCTAATTCCAGGTCATGCGTGGGGTAATTCCTCTCGTGATGTTTGAGTTGGTGCGAGGCATAGGATACCACTCTTCCATACTGCATCAGTACACTACCCAGTCCTTGACGAGAAGCATCACAATACACTTGGAAATCCTTCTGAATATCTGGCAAACACAGGATAGGTGCGGTCACTAGGCGTTGCTTCAGTTCCTAGAAACTAGCTTCGCACTCCATGGTCCATTCAAACTTCTTCTCCTTCTTCAATAATTCAGTCATTGTCTTTGCAATCTTGGATAAGTTCTCTATAAACCTCCTATAATATCCAGCAAGTCCCAAGAAGCTCCTAATATCTCTCACATTCTTGGGTGACTCCCATTCTATAACTGACACCACCTTGCTTGGATCAATTGCGACTCCTTCACCTGACACCACGTGTCCAAGAAACCCAACAGTGTTAAACCAGAATTCACACTTGCTAAACTTGGCATACAATTTATGCTCCCTCAGCTTTTCCATAATTAGTCGCAGGTGTTTCCCATGTTCCGCATCATCCTTGGAGTATATCACTATGTCATCAATGAATACCACCACGAATTTATCCAAGTACTCCATGAATACCTTGTTCATCATGGTCATAAAATATGTTGGGGCATTTGTTAGTCCAAAAGACATAACTGTATACTCATATAACCCATACCTAGTGGTGAAGGCGGTCTTGGGTACGTCTTCCTCACGGATCTTCAATTGGAAATGCCCCGACCTTAAAACAATCTTGGAAAACACCTTTGCTCCTTCCAACTGATCAAACAAGTCATTTATATTGGGCAATGGGTATTTATTCTTGATAGTCACTTCATTAAGTGAGCGGTAGTCAACCACCAATCTCTTACTACTGTCCTTCTTCTCCACAAATAGAACAGGCGCGCCCCAAGATGATGAACTGGGCTGAATAAATCCCTTGTCCAATTGCTCTCTAAGCTGTTTCTTTAACT
This sequence comes from Avena eriantha, assembly GCA_910589775.1. Classification (NCBI taxonomy): domain Eukaryota; kingdom Viridiplantae; phylum Streptophyta; class Magnoliopsida; order Poales; family Poaceae; genus Avena; species Avena eriantha. The sequence goes on along the minus strand of OU342741.1, from coordinate 269,860,721 downwards.
CCTTTAGTTCCTCCACACCATCTTATACGGCCTCTTAGCTATCGGTCCTGTTCCCGGCATCAAGTCAATAAGAAACTCCACGTCCCTGTCAGGTGGCATCCCTGGCAGCTCATCTAGAAACACATTGGGATACTCCTTTACTACGGCCACATCCTCTAGGCTAACCCCCTTAAGAGAATTCAACTCAGCCACTCCAATACTGACAGGCGACTTATACCTGATCCTTACTCCCTTTGGTGTGGTGAGTGATATTGCTCGTTGAGCACAATCTATCTGACCCTGATGTTCTGACATCCAATCCATACCTAATATGACATCAAGACCCTGGGATTCTAGTATAATCGGGTGTGCAGGAAATGCATAGCACCAATTTCTATTGTCAATCCTCGACATGCTGCACTAGCTATCATCTCTCCCCCAGGGGAACTTACTCTAATTGATCCTCTAAGAGCCTCGGTAGGTAGCTTATACTTATCCACAAATTCCCTTGATATGAATGTATGCGATGCACCAGTATCGAAAAGAACAAATGCGATGTGGGTATTGATTGGAAACTTACCAACCACCAGCTCTGGTTCATTCTGAATCTCCTCGACGTTCACATGGTTGACCGTCGCCTTCTGGTTTGCATTAGGCTTGCTTCCTGCTTCAATCCTCTTCTCTGGGTAGTTATCAGCATAGTGCGCCATCTTCTTGCACTTGAAGCATTCCACTTCACTGAGATCCCTCCTGCCAGAGCGGTTGTGTCCATTGTTCCTTGCCGAGTTGCTGTTGTAGCTCTTGTGGCCATTGTGGTGGTGGCCATTATGGTGGTGACCATTTCCTCCACGGTGGCGATTGTCACTCTTGTGACCATCGTGGCGATGTCCACTACTACCACGGTGGTTACGGTCATCTCCGCCATGCTTAGAGTATCCAGAGTGTCCATCATACGAGGTGCGAGCACGGTGGTGTGACCCTAAGGAATGATGGCTGCTCTTCCTCTTACGCCTTTCCACCTGCTGTTGTTTCCCTTCCAGAATTCTAGCCTTATCCATCAGCTCCTGAAAAGTCAGACAATAAACCACAGATAGCTGAAGTGAGAGCTCATCACTGAGAACATCCAGGAACCTCTCTCTCCTCTTGGCATCAGTGTCCACATCCTCAGGGGCATAGCGAGAGAGATTTTTGAATTCCTCTATGTAATCCGCCATAGTGCGGTTGGTCTGGCGCAGGTTGTGGAATTCCTTCCTCTTCAGGCTCATGGTCCCAGCAGATACGTGGTTCGTCCTGAATCCTTCCTCAAACATAGCCCAGGTAACTGTGTCCAGCGGGTGGGTGATCTGGAAAGCATCCCACCACGAAGCAGCTGATCCCTCGAGCAAGTGAGCAGCAAACCTCACATTTTCAGCATCAGTGCAACCAACGGTCACCAGGTCCTTGTTCAGAACGAAGCCAGTCGAGAGCAATCATGGGCTCAGGTGCAGAGGAGAACTTAGATGGCCTCAGCCTCAAGAACCTAGTGAGAGCATCCCCCTGCGGCTGATTGTTCCCGTTGTTGTTGTTGTTGTTATTGTTGTTGTTGTTGTTGTTGTTGTTGTTGTTGTTGTTGTTCTGAGTTGCCATGAACTGCGTCATCACTTGGGTCAGCTGTGCTTGAGCGGCCATGAGATGAGCCATCTCATCTGGTCGGCGGCGTGACATCTGCGGTTCAGCAAGGTAAGATTAGAAAGAAACAACTACAGATAAGTAATAGCCCTCTACCCATGCAACAATCTCAAGCCACAACAATCATAAGAAATCACCACATGATCAATCACACACACAAACATTGTTCCAGGTTTTCATTAACAGTATATAGCTACAAAATAGTTTAGAAATGCTGGTAACAGCGTTTGGCACAACAAAACAGCAAAATAAGCAAAACCAGAAAATCTGGCAGAACAGTTCTGTCCTGTTCAGGAATTTTTCTGGGCACCTTAAGCTCATCAGGAATTTTAGCCAATTGTTTTGCAGATGCTACAGGTAACTACGCTCCAGATCCTAAAATATGAGCGCAATCCGAGTTACCAGTAAGGAATTAAAAATCGCGCGGTACAACTGGTCAGGCAGAAAACTGCAGCAGTAAAAACACGAAATTTACCCAAACTTGTTCAAAAATCATTTAATAAATCTCACGAAAATTCCTGGAACTTCAAGGTACTTAACTGAGCAATCTAAACACAATAAGCTAATAGTGCAGAAGTTTACATTGATCGATGTCTAAGACTAACGAATATCCCTAACGAAGACTAGTTTTGCAGGACCATCTCTAGCTATTTGATGAATAGGTTGCAGTAGGTTCTGGAGTCCATGCGTTGACGCTTCGATCCTCGTGCGTGCCACGGTGGTGGTGTGTACACCTCTCCCGAGTCTTCTTCACTTGAGTCCTCGAATTCCACCTCTTCAGGGTCCTCTTCATCACTTCCTTCAACAAAAGCGCCCGCTGCATCTCCTCCATCATCGTCATCGCTTCCTCCATCATCACTGCCTCCATCATCATCATTGTTACCTCCTCCACCGTTGTTACCTCCATCACCATTATCCGCATCATCATCATCATCACTATCATCATCACCATCATTCCCATCATCGCCATTGCCATTATTTGGTGGTGGATTCTGCTGTGCTTGAAGGGCAGCAATCTGGGCAGCCATGTCCACAATGGTTTGATCACGTTCAGCCACAACTTGATTCCTTTGCACAATGGTTTGGTTCAGCGCTGCAATTGTGGCATCTCTTCCAATGAGGGCTTTCTCCATTGTATTCACAGCAGTGTGCAAGGTTTCCATCTCATACCCTTGCAGATGCACAGTGCCCTGAAAATAATCCAGCTCCTCCTTTTGCTGCATCAACTTCTCTTCCCTCTCCCAAGATTTGATCTCCATGCAAGGTTTCCTAACTGCTTCACTTGGAGTGGCATGTTATTCCGATTCCCTGTGGTAACCATCACATGCCCTTGCTCATTCCGACCTCCAAATGCAAGGAAGGGTGAACCTGCTGGTAGTCGGTGTCGGTAGAGATAGCACAGGCGTGACAGGGTCTCGTGCATGGCCGACTCCACTCCTTGCTCCGTATTAGCATCCCATACTAAAATAAGAAAACTACGAGCTAAGACCCTTCCCATATTAGTGAAATATGGTTGCACGAGATAATTGTTCTAGCGAAAGTCTAGAATCCATGTTTTTTCCAAAAAAAAAAAATTCCCCTCCGAGTTTGAAACGGTACAACCCGCAAGGATTGCACCTCTATGTATCATGCCAATCCCTAGATCGGTTCATTGGCATACATAGTATCGATAGACATCAAAGAATTAACAGTGCATCATTATTACAGCGGTATGATCCAGAATATTGCATTTATTACAAAGTTTGCAAAGCATAACGCTTGCACAAATAAGCAAGTAGCAAAAAGATAGCATGAATAAAGTAGCTCCAGTCTCCATTAGATGCCACAGGCGAACAAAATGTTGAGTGGAGGGTCGCAACCAACACTACTACTCAGAGTAACCGGAAGAGTAACCTGCAACATGAAACGTAACAGCCCCGAAGGGTCAGCACTTGGAATGCACTGACAAGTGGAACAATGAGAGAAACAACAAGGCTAATAGCTATATGCATATCTGGCTTGTGGGGTTCAGGCTTAGTTGCAGCAGCAAAATACTTTATCCTAACATTTGTAAATCATTTGTAAAGCATTTAATCTTCAAAAAACAACCCAATTAAGTTTCAACCACAAGTTTTAGCAATTACAAGTTAGATTGAATGAGAACATGTCATAGCACCCACAATTCAACAACTCAATCGTCCATTACCGGGGACACGGCTAAGCACTTAGTTTTACACCCTGCAGGGGTTGCACACTTTACCCATACAACTTGGTCGACCCGCTCGTACCACGACACGCATATTGAGTCGTGATAGGGAGAAGTCCAAGAAGAGACAATTCGGGAAGTAGCTCCCCAATCCCATCCACGCACTGTACCAACCTATCACATTCGCTACATCTCTGGATACGAAGAGCTCGGGTCGCCACAACCTACTAAGTCCATCCAGCCACCCATAACTCACTGGCATATGGTTGCACACGGAAGTTACCAAATCAAGACACTAATCATTTCTCAGAAACTTGGGTGGCCATCCACAAGTGAGCTAGTCGGGTAAACATGGGCCCGGCATTCACGAACCAAGCAATTACCAGTCCAACCAGATAGTTCATTACTTAAGTTGTTTTCACTTTCCAAACACGTTCTTTCAAAACAAGCTTTATCATGGTGTATCCCACCCTCGTCTACATAAGCACAACTAAGCACAACTACTTTCGGCGGCTCACCTAACGAGATAGACTACGGCATAATAGGATATACCATAGCCATAGATAAAACTTGTAAAACAAAACAAGCTACAATGCATATAGAAAGTAAATAGGACATTTATGAAGCTCCACTTGCCTTGGTAGTTGCCGGAGTCAAAAGCACAGTCCGTACAGTCACACGGGTTACAATCCTCACAATCTACACGAAGCAAAACATCCAATAAGCAAACCACACATAGGAAAACAAATAAATGGAACACAATGCATGCATGGCACTTTAACAAAGCTTCAGTAGCTTGGTCAAGTTCTCTGATCAATTCTACTACTGGATGATGCATGAGAAAACCTTTAATGCAAAGAAACCAATTTATGCATAAAAGAGGACTAGTTAACAGATCTTTAGTCAAAACATTGAACCAAAGCTATAAAGAGTGCTATTTAAGTTTGACAAAAATACTACTATATAGATAGCTTCAATTAGAGCCTAGACCAAAAGGAATTACGTCAAAAGGATTTACAGATCTTTTTCTGCGAATTAAATACTACTTTAGGAATTTTTATAATCTCAGGAAAATACATACAGTAAACTTGGGCTATTATTGCGGAATAAAATTCTACACAATTTTGCGAATCCAACGATACCTTACTTGCAATTTTTGGCCAAGTAGAACTTTTCCTATAAATTTTAGAAGTTATAGCAAGTTTTTGCAATTTTAACTATTTTCAGAAAAAATGCGGGGAATATTCCCGCTGACGTGCGGGCCCAGCCGACCTGGCGGGTTTGACCGGTCAGCGGTCTGCGCCGTGGTCAGTGCGCGATCCGGGCTGTCCTTGCTCGATCCGACGGCCGGGGGAGCGGGGTAGCGGCGGAACTCACCGGCGGCGGTCGGTGCTGACGGCAGCGGGGGCAGTCGAACGGTGCTCGGCGGCGTGCGGCGGCCCTAGCGGTGGCTTCGTCGCTGGATGGGGAGCTCCGGGGCAGCGATGGCGGTCGGCTGGAGCGGCGCGACGGCACTGCCTCCGGCGAGGCGCGACGGCGGCGGCAGCGATCTCCTGGCGACCTCCATGCGGGAAGAGGAAGGTGAGACGGTGGCGGTTGCTCAGCGGGGCAGAAGAGGGAGCTCGGGGATGGCGGCGTGGCTCACCGGCGTTAATGGCGGCGGCGGCGGAATCTCTGGCGAGGAATCGTCGTGAGGTGGCGGCGCGATAGAGGGCGGTTTTAGGGGGGTTTCGAAGGGGAGGCCGAGGGCTTTAAGAGGGTGGCGGAGAGGAGTCGCGGGGCGGAACGAATCCCGCAAAAGTCGGGAGTCCGGCGGCGGCGGTGGTTGGCGTCCATGTCGGACCTGGCCGGTGGCGGGCGGCGCGCTGACAGGTGGGGCCCACCTATCGGCGGCACTGCGCGAGGCGGCGGCGGGTTGTTACACGCCGCGCGTGCGGTGGCGTACGGCGGGCGGTATTAGGCCCCGGGCGGGCCGTCGCGGCTGGGCCGGCTCGGCTGCCGCGGTGGCTGCGCCGATTTTTTTTCTTTTTTTCCTTTGTTTTTGCTCTGTCTGTCTGCTAACTGAACCTGAACTTAACTGTTTTATCTGAAACTGAAATTCAGCAAAGACCAAAACCGACCTAACTTTTGATGTGCAGTTCCGAATTGAGTGAAACAAATTTCTACGGGTTCATAGAGACGATCTCTATGCAAGCATGTATCTGGAATTCCCAAAAGGGGTACCCTTGCAGATGCAAGGCAAAAGCCCTAGTAGGCTTGCAAAAAGGAGGAACTAGCAAAGAGGGGGTGTTTTGGCAAAAACTTTAAAACTGAAACTTTTTGCAAAGATGCTCATGATGCAATGACATGTATGTATGCAATGCCAAATCTAAAATTTGGGATGTGACAGAGTTGTTCCCAACAACTCCTTTTTCTTAAAACCTTTCTTTTTACTCCTTGGAAAACAACACCCACTTGATAAGGACTACTTTCCCAAGGTTTTGTCGAAAATATTTCTTTCCAAAACATCACTTAGAGGGGTTCCCAACCTCAATAATCTGAACGATTCATGACATTTTTAATGACGCTACCTAAAATCACCGCAGATCTGTGACATTCTAGTTTTTTCATCAGGAGTGGCTCGGAGGCCTCTAGGCTGGTCATTCATGATTTTCATTGATTTCGTCGCGGATTTCTCCCCTAGCCCTGTAGCCTAGTTTTCCAATTCGTCTCGCGTATAATCATCATGGATTTCATGATTGTATTTCATTGTAGTATAATCATGCATGTTTGACTCTTTTTTTCAGTGAACACGTCATCTATGAGCTAGCCCCACTTGTCAGCGTAGTTTGCACGGTAGTATTTCATGGAAGGGCTCAATCTGGAGGTGGTTTTTAGCTGGTCCCACATGTCAGTCTGTTTGATAGAAGAAATCAAATGACACAACAATCTATTTTGAGAAGTAGTGGTTGGACAGAATCGACCCTGCGACCTATGCTTCGATGGTGCACAGCTCATACCGCAAGATCACCAAACATTATTCGTTAGAAGTTGGTATTTCACTCTCCTAATACCATATTATGAATCACAACAAACACAAGAAATAAAACCGTCACAAGCATAATCAACACCGTTGATCCAATCTCGCAAGTTCCTCGACCGCGTAGTGCATGGCAGTTCACGAGCTAGTTCTGAAAAACATGCAAATAGTTCACGCGCTAGTTCTTAAAAACCGTTGATCCAAACTTGCAGTGGTAGTTCCTCTTCGTCTCCCTCGTCTCCTCATCTCCTTCAGTGGCAGTTCCTCCTCGTCTCCTCGTCTTCTCCTCTTCTTCTTCTCTTTGTCTCCCTGTTCTTCTTTCTTCCTCCTTGTCTCCCTTCTGGTCTACCCATTCTTATTTCTTCCTCAATCAATAGGAACCATTCCCACACGTAAGCCATGGCTAGTAGCCGGATGAAGGTGAACTGGTCCGATCTCCCGGCTGACCCACTTCACAAGATCATTGACTACTTGTAGGAGAAAGAGGAGTACGTTGACACCTATGCTTCTTGTCGGGAAGTCTATGCCGATTGGCACCGCACTTTAAAAGATCCCAAATTCCTTCTTAACAACTGGATCCTAATAGATCACATACTTATAGATGTTGGCGACTTCATCTTCCTCAACCTCGCCACATGTTATTGCTTCACGACAAATCTAATGGACGTCCATCACAAGTTCACATTCATATGATATATATATATATATAACATTCATTTATTTGTATTTTTTCATTGTATCCATCATAGGGATAATTGCCCTCTTCTTCCAAAGATTTTACTTTGTCGGTGTTTCTCGTGGCGTCATCATGCTTTCTCAGAGGGTGGAGCCGTACAAGATTCGGCTTATGAACCCATTCACTCATAAGTCCAATACTGAGTTTCAAGCACACATACCATCTGATATTGTGCAATATGTCATCGTGGCGAAGTACACGATGATGGTTTTCATTTGCACAAATTATCTGGAGATTATTGCATGGGCCAATGAGAGCACCCCAACGGGGCAATTCAATGAATCATTTGGGGAAGAAATTTATTCACCACCACCCGATGTGCTTCTGAACTGCATGACACCATTCCGTGGGGAAGTATATGCAATACTTGATAATGGAGATATCCTATCGACCAACATCCTATTAGAGCAGCACGCGAGCACTGTCACGATGGCCAAAAAATTGCAGCCCCAATCTTTGAACAGATACGCGGAACCTGCAATTTTTACCTTGTGGAGTCAGATGTTGATCTGCTTCTTGTGTTGAACCGGGATTTTGCCAAAGGTCAACCGGTGATGTACCGGGTGGACACGGAGAATGGCTCTCGCAAGGTCGTCGGTGACACTGGAAGTCGTGCCCTCTTTGTTTACACGAACGAGGCAGTGACACGGAGGACAAGATCCATCGCATGTGACCTAGATGGAGCATTGATGTGGTGAACCTAGAACAAGAAGGTGACGGGGTGAAGGGTAGTAGGTCGAGCAACACTTACATTGCAGCCATCATTGCCGGGGAGGGGAGGGTAGTTGGTCATCGCTAGGGAGGGGATTTAGCCGTCGCCAGGTAGGGGAGGAGATTTGGCCGTCGCTAGGGAGGGGAAGGGAGGGGAGGGGATTTGGTCGTCACCGGGGAGGGGAGGGATTTGTCCTTCGTTGGGCAGCACAGGGGAGGAGATTTAGCTGTTGCTAGAGAGGGTTTGATATGGGGTGGCCCAATCTTCTCAGCAAGCTCTTGTTGATGATAATGGTGGATGATTCATAACTAGTGCGTAGCTATGACCTCTCCCGCTCGAACCCTGATGCCAATGCAATAACTCTCGAACCTTGTAGGATATTCACAACACCACACTCTTGTGCACGCAGCCGTCGACCACGAATGGTAGTTTGCAATCTACTAATTCCCAGTGGAACAACAAATCACACTCAATTGCAATTGGTATAATTCGATCACAGGATAATTTCAGAGGTTCTCTAAAAGAAACAACTCCAAAATAATTTTAACGTGGTCGAAACCCAAACTAGGGGTCGTCCTAGGGCTTATAAGAGCGGTTGGGGTGGCCAGAAACTGAAACTAAATGCAAATGACTCAAACTGATACAAGCCAACTCAGACCAGATTCGGTCGGCGGCCAGATAGTCCGGTGGATATCAGCCGGATAGTCCGGTCAGGTCGGACACTCCGGGTGGAGTGTGCCGGACAGTCCGGTCTGGCCGGAAACTTTGATGTTTCCGGGCGGTGTCCGAGTAGTGTCCGAACTGGGGTACTAATTGTCCGCGCCAAATCTTCTCTCGGGCAGGCAGGACACTCCGGGTGGAGTCAGCCGGACACTCCGGTTGTCGTAGCTCCTTTGGCCTTCGTCTTGATGATCTTATCTTGCACCTTCCTCCCGCTCCTCCCTCGCGCATCCTTGGGCGATCATCATGCTGGGCTCCTCTTGTAGCCCTTCTCCTCCTCACGCCATGCTTGTTTCTCCAACGAACCTGATCACATATAAATGCATAGACTTAGGTAGTATAAAATTCTCATCAACTAAAGTACCAGATTTATTTAGGAGCAAATTCACCTATTGTTCGAGTAGCTTAGCATGAGCTCTTGTAATGGGTCCAATTCTAATCTCATTGCACTGATCCTTCCTTGCAATAGTTGGAGCATCTTCAGTAGGTGTAACTGTAGGGATGTCCTCATCATCTTCCCCCCTTCAAAAGGCGTCGACCTCGATGCTCCAAGGTCTTCTCCATCATATGGTGATAAATCAACAACGTTGAAGCTGTTGCTAACTCCACCAAACTCCTCAACAGGTATATCAATCGAGTAGGCATTATCATTATTCTTGGCTAACACCTTGTAAGGACCAGCACCACGTGGCTTCAATTTGGACTCCCGAAGTTGTGGGAACCTATCCTTGCATAGATTTACCCATACCATGTCACCAGGCTTGAACAAAACTTCCTTCCTTGCTTGATTCCTTGCAGCAGCAATGTTTTTGCCTTTCTTCTCAATAGGCTCTTGAGTCTTCTCATGAATATTCTTACGTAATCAGCACGTTGTGATGCCTCCATATCAACTCTCTCATGTAATGGAAGAGGCAACAAATCAAGTGGCGTCAATGGCTTGAAGCCATACACCACCTCAAAAGGATAAAGCTGAGTAGTCGAATGCACAACCCTGCTGTATGCAAACTCAACATGTGGCAAACACTCCTCCCACTCCCGCAGATTCTTTTTAATCATGGTCCTCAGCAGCTGTGAAAATGTTTGATTCACCACCTCTATTTGACCATCTGTTTGGGGATGACATGTAGTACTGAATAGCAGCTTCGTTCCCAGCTTCCCCCAAAAGGTCTTCCAAAAGTAGCTCATGAACTTTACATCATGGTCAGAAACAATCGTCTTGGGTGTTCCATGTAATCTCACGATGTCCCTAAAAAACAGGTTAGCAATATGCGATGCATCTTCGCTTTTGTGGCAGGCAAAAAAATGAGCCATCTTAGAGAACCTATCCACTAGCACCAATATAGAATCATGACCTCTCTATGTTTTAGGTAGACCTAGCACAAAATCCATACTAATATCTTCCCATGGTGTCGTAGCTACAGAGAGAGGTGTATACAACCATGAGGCTGCAGCTTGGATTTCGACTTGTGACATGTAATACAACGGCTCACAAATCTGTAGACATCACGCCTCATCTTGGGCCAATAAAAGTGATCAGCGAGCATGAGCAATGTCTTCTCACGCCCAAAGTGACCCATTTAACCACCAACATGTGATTCCTGCACTACGAACAAACACAATTACGATTCTGGAATGCATAGTTTGTTAGTTCTAAACAAATGTCCATCAAGAATATGATACTTATCCCATGCGTTTTTAAGAGCACACAAACGATATGGTTCCGCAAAATCATGGTCAGTTGCATAAAGTGCACAAATACTCTCTAATCCAGGAATTTTATCATCAAGATTGGTTAATAGCATGTTCTTCCTAGACAAAGCATCAGCAACTACATTTTCCTTTCCCTTCATATACTTAAATGATGTAAGGGAAAGATTCAATAAACTCAACCCATTTAGCTAATCTTCTATGCAAGTTTGATTGAGCTTTCAAATACTTCAATGCTTCATGATCAGAATGTATGATAAATTCTTTTGGCCACAAAAAATGTTGCCAAACTTCAAGAACTCGAACAAGTGCATACAATTCTTTATCATAAATAGGATAGATCAGTCTAGCACCAGTAAGTTTCTCAGAAAAATATGCTATAGGGCGACCCTCTTGCATCAAAACGCCACCAATACCTATACCACTAGAATCACATTCAACATCAAATTGCTTCGAAAAATCAGGTAATGCAAGTAATGGTGCAAAAGTAAGCAAACGTTTCAATGTATCAAATGCAATATCTTGGGCCGCGCCCCACACAAATGGCACACCTTTCTTAGTCAAATCATTCAATGGTGCAGCAATAGTGCTAAAATCCTTCACAAAGCGCCTATAGAAACCAGCTAATCCATGGAAACTACGCACGTGACTCACATTCATGGGAATAGGCCAATTCTAAATGGATTCAATTTTAGATTAATCTACCTCTACCCCATGCTTAGATACAACATATCCCAGAAATATAACCTTATCTTTTGCAAATGGACACTTCTCAAGATTAGCATACAGTTTATTATCACGTAACACTTGCAAAACTTGTTGGATATGATGACAATGTTTAGTTTCATTGTGGCTATAGATAAGTATATCATCAAAATAAACAACCACAAAACGACCAAGAAAATCTCACAAAACATGATTCATCAATCGCATGAATGTACTAGGTGCATTAGTGACATGGGTATACCTTACAGGTACTCAAGCTTAGTATATACGGCCTGAATACAGCGGAAGTCCATGGTGTCGCCAAAGCCCAAACGGAGAACTCGAGTAGCCTACGGACTCTCGATTGCTTGAAGAACAAGAAGAAACTAAAGATAGAAAGTTCAAAGGGGAAAAAAACCCTAACTTGTAACCGACTCGACCTGCTACCCGAGACCTAGACTATCTATATAAAGGCTATGAGGGGCGGCGAGGAGGACACATGCAACCCTATTTTCCACCACCCTCGCCAGATTGCATCTGCGCACTATTGTAATCCTTGATTCGTTCAATAATTCCACGAGCAGACAAGCATGAGTAAGGACCTCTGCGAGGCCTGAACCTGGGTAAATCTTTGAGTCCCCTGTGTGCTTGTTTTCTAGCCGATAGATGCCTCTAGCGCTCCCTCCTTCTCCAAAACCCAAGTCCATAACAATGGGCATTGATGAGTTAAACCATCATCAATTAGTAAGACCAAATCGCATGACTAACCACTCATACAAACCAACTTTTGTTTTGAAAGAAGTTTTCCATTCATCCCATTCTTTCATCCTAATTTGATGATAACCACTACGCAAAGCAATTGTAGAGAAAATAGCAGCACCACTCAATTCATCTAGCATATCCTCTAAGCATGGAATAGAATGACGATATCGAATAGTGATGTTATTAATACCTCTACAATCTACGCACATGCGCCATGTACCATCTTTCTTAGGCACTAAAATATAAGGAACACCACAAGGGCTAAGAGAAACACAAATGTACCCTTTATCCAGCAACGCCTGTACTTGTTTTTGTATCTCCTTTGTTTCTTCGGGGTTGGTCCTGTAGGGTGCACAGTTTGGTAATGTGGTGCCAGGGATCAAGTCGATTTGATGCTCAATACCACGCAATGGAGGCAATCCTGCGGGTACATCTTGTGGAAACACATCGCCAAAGTCCTGCAAAACAGTAGATACACCAAGAGAAATAGTGGCCATGTCGTTAGAAACCAATACATCGCCCTTATACATGAGCACAAGTGGCATGGCTGTAGGATCCTCACGGAACACTCTCATATCTTCCTTGGTGGCTAATATTACTAGACTAGGAATTCTCTCACTTTTTGTTATATCACTCTTTTTGGGCTCTATTACATTATGTACAGCTGCAACACTCTCTCGTCTATCTATAGGTGCTTCCTTCAAGTTTACTTCTATCTTTTGACGAGACTCATTCACAATCTGCTGTGGTGTCATTGGTTGCAAATTAATCTTCTTGCCCTTGAACTCCAAGTGATATGTATTGGCATGGCCATTGTGTTGCACATGGTGATCATAAAGCCAAGGCCGACCCAATAATAGATGGCAAACAGTCATAGGAACCACATCAAAGTCAATAGAATCCTTATATGGTCCTATCTCAAAATTCACACGTACCATATGGTTTACCTTCATCTCACCATTGTCACTCAACCATTGTATGTAGTATGGTTTAGGATGAGGTAAATAAGTCAAATTCAGCTTGGCACATAACTCCTTGCAAGATTTCTACAGCTACCTCCATCAATAATTACCTTGCAAGCTTTGTTAGGGCCAACGAGTGCTTTGGTTTGGAACAAGTTGCAGCGCTGAGAGTCAACCATAGGCTATACACTAAGGGTACGTGGAGAGACCACTATCGTAGGCGCATGCTCAGGGAAGGCATCCATACCCTCCTCGTTGTTATATCCATCATGACCATGAGTATCAACATCATTTCCACTCTCATATTCTCTTTGTTCTTTGACAAACATCACCTTGCGGTTTGGACAATCTCTCTTGTAGTGTCCTTGACCTCCACAAGTATGTCACTCCACATCGCGAGTACGTGCAGTTGACATATTGGAACCCGACCTAGCAGCAGGAGCAGCCGGAGCAGCGGGCTTCCTAGCATTGGAACCATAAGAAGACGTGGGAGCAGGCTTGGCCGATGGTAAAGGGTGGCTAGCAGCCGCTGCAGGTGGCACCGTAGATGGTGGCGGTGTAACCCTTTTCGCAAAACGACCAATAGACAGAAACATGGCACGTGACTTAGCCTCTTTAGCTAACTGTGATTCGGCATCTCTAGCATGGTGCAATAGTTCATTCATAGTCTCATACCTGTGATGACGAACAATGCTCTTGATTGGTAACTTCAAATTGTTGAGGAATCGTTGCATAGTCATCTCAAGGGATTCAGGAACTCTAGCACGCTGCATAAGCATCTCCATCTCCATGTAGTACTCATCAACTGACATGGTTCCTTGCCTCAATTGTGTCAACTTACCAAAAACTGATCGTAAGTAGTTGGTGGGTACAAAACGAGCCTTCATAATTTGCTTCATCTCGCGCCAATCCATCACATGAAGTTCATTATCCTTCGTTCTATTTTGCACAATAGCATCCCACTAGCGCAAGGCATATCTATCAAATTCTGACGCTGCAAGCTTGACCTTCTTGTCTTCTGGATAGTCCAAAAAACGCCAGAGCTTCTCAATCTTCAACTCCCATGTGAGGTAATCTTCAGGATCAAGTGAACCATCAAACTTGGGAATTGAGAATTTTGGCTTGCCCAAACTATCATCAGCAACTTGGTTCTGAACGCGTTGAGCACACCCAATAAGAGCAAACCCACGACCATAAGCAGGTGCAGCAGCATGCGCAGGTGCAGGGGGATTGGCACGTCCCCTGCCAAGATGTGGGCCAGCATCAGCCGCACTACCCTCATCATAGTCATCAAAAACATCATCATGTTGGTGTTCCTGCCATTGCTGTAATGATCCTGTCAAGGCCTCAATGGAACGCTGCAAAGTTGCGACATTGACATTGATTGCTGTCACTTGTGTTTGAATTGTCGTGACTGCACGAACATTCTGGTCCAATGTCATTTGCATGTCTTGGATATTCTTGTCAATGGCATATGTGGAGTGAGTAAACACTCGCCTCAAGTGGGATTTCAACGCCTCATATTCGCGCCAATTAACAAGTTCCTCATCCTTCTTTTTCTACGACACAACATTATCATCACTAGAAGACATTATTAGTAGGTTAGTGCAAAAATCAAAATCTGCTTGGTGGAAACTCTCACAACTCACTCACAACTGACAAGAAAGGAGATCTTAGCATTCTAAAGTGAATAGAGATGCTTTACCAAAACGAAACCAAAGACTGTTTCACTGATGTGATGAAGTGAATATGAAGGGTATAGAGAACAATCACAAGGCACAGATGTTATTTAAGGTGGAGCTGTAGGTATGGTATCCTAACTACACCGCAAACAAGTCCTAGTGCTGATCGTATAAAAACCCAAGAAACACACACGGTGGAGATAAATGTGGAAAAGCAACTTGTGAAAAGGAATATTGCAATGCACAAGAGAGACACTAGTAAAATCTCAAAGTAAACAGGCACATGATTGCCCAATCTACAACTGCTACGACCAACTAGGCCTCCAAGAATGCACACTTTGATATCTCTTATTGTCACGCTTGTAGCTCTTTTCTCTTTTTTTTATACTGATTCTCTTTTCTTTTCTATTTTTTGATTTTTCAACTATATGACTCAATGCAAACGAGTGCAGCAACTTATAACACAACTGGGCCGGATAGTCTAGTTGATGTACGCCGGATACTCTGGTCAGGCCCGATAGTCCGGTGTGTTTTGGCCGGATAGTCTAGTTGATATGGGGTGGCCCGATCTTCTCAGCAAGCTCTTGTCGATGGTGATGGTGGAAGATAGATAACTAGTGCGTAGCTATGATCTCTCCCGCTCGATCCCTGATGCCAATGCAACAACTCTCGAACCTTGTAGGATATTCACAACACCACACTCTTGCGCACGCAGCCTTGACCACGAACGGTAGTATGCAATCTACTAATTCCCAATGGAACAACAGATCACACTCAATTATAGTTGGCAGATTCAAACACAGGGTAATTCCAGAGGTTCTATGAAAGAAACAACTCCAAAATATTTTAACGAGGTCTTCCTAACTTGTGACGGCTACGGAGGTTTATATGAGCCTACGCTGGGGCGTCCTCCCCTATAAACGGGCCTAAAAACAGCCATAACTTGGCCCAAACTGACTCGGTTCGACTCAAACTGATACATACCGACCCATATATGGGTTCGGCCTTATTGGCACGCAGTCCAAACATCGTGGAACACCTCAAACATGTAATTCTTGGTGCGCCATCTCTCTCTCTTGCTCATACATGATTTCCTCATTGCGTCCTAGTGCGCCTGCCTCCCGCTCCTCCCTCGCGCACTTGTTGATATTGGAAATCAGCGCTTGTCCTTCTTGCTGCAACTCGCCTCCTCCTTGCGCAATGCTTGTGTTATCAATAAACCTGATCATACAAAGATGCATAGACTTAGGTAGTATAAAGTTCTCATTAAATAAAACATCAGGTTCAATTAGGAATAAATTCACCTGATAGTCATTATTGATTTGACTCAACATTTCCTTCCAGTTCAGGCAGTCAGAATCATCATAATCCATGTATATATCCTCATCATCCTCCCTTTCTTCATGAAAAGCCGTCCTCGGCTTTGGGTAAGCTGAAAATGGGAGAAACAAAAAGAACAACATGTACGCAAAGTATATGTATGTATAACATGTTGTATTATTGTTGTTCACATGAAAAGTATGTCCAGTATACATCAAGCAACTTAAATTACAGGTATAAGTGAAGTACAAAGAATCATGATCATGGTGAAAAACAACTAAATAGATAGTCATGTTCTTCAGTATTAAATTCAGTTTTCTCAAAGAAGATCTATGATCAAATTTGTGAACAAGATCAAACCAATTCAATATGTCTGAAAACCAAATCGAATCATGACATGCTTCAACTGCGCTACTCTGATTATTATGAACATGATCATGTTGTCCAGTATGTAAAATGCAACTCAATTTGCAAATATCAAGGAAGTCTAAAGTAGTAACAAAACTAGACAAAGACTTTTGGGACAAACATAGTGAATATGTAAACTTGGGTCCTATTCTAGCAAGATTAGAACAATCCAACATAGGTAAAATTACTTGTGTTGGTTGCAATATATCAACTAGACCAGAATGTATTTCCATAATATCTGGAACATGAGCTATTGTCCCATAGCAAACATTTTGTGATGTATGGCTGAAAATAGCATGTTCCAGTTCAGTGATTCTATCACAAGTAATGCATATGTGATCCACAAGAAAATTTTCATGCATGCTATATTCACCAATCAGATTGAAAGTGAAACAAGGAAAATATGTGCTAGAATTCAGAAATGAAATTTCAGAAATCTTATCCATAGCACAACTCATACTCATAGGTTCATTTAGCATGATGGAATACACAATATCAGCAGGTGGTATTCGAGCAAGTATTTCCTTATGTGTTATCAGTACCACATGATGAAAATTTGAATTTGGTAAACTATCACATGGTGCTGAAACAGTAGTGCAAGGAAAATCACAAGGAGGCTTTAGTAAAGGAATAGACTCACAATATGTCACACATGTTGGCTGAAGCTCCAAAACAGTACCAATGTCATCAACAATCTCCTCAGTTGTAGTAGGTACTAAAACATCCGCCGCAAGTGACAATGCACAATCCGACGATGTAGGTTGTAAAATAGATTGCTCCCTTTCTTCAAAAGCAACCTGCATAGCACAAGAAACAATACCAGGAGTAGAGATGATTACATTAGTAGAAATATCCTCACATGTATTAGCATCTACTGCACTGATGTTTTATTTTTCTCTCAAACTCTTAGAATGGATGCTCTCAACCTCACGTTTAGTGGAATCACACAGCTCACTTTTGATAACACTCTCACTCAGCTCGGCTATGTGGCTCTCATTCTCACATGGGTTGTAATGCACACCGTGTTCAAGATGACAAATAATAGAATTGTCACCATTCATCATGACCTTGTACTTAGCAGACAAACTAAACTCTTTTGTCCTCTCCTTGCGAAGAAGATGATACTCATGAAATTTGTCAGCTGAAATCCTGAGCATAACACGCCTCTTCATGTTCCATTTGAAAGAAATCCTTCCAACAACAGGACATATTTGAGCGTCAAACCTTCTGCTCCAAGGTTCTCCCAATAGTATGTGACAGGAATCAAGTGGTATAGGAGATACATCACAACACACAATCTCAGTATGCTCTTTAAAAGTCATAGGAACATCAGCGGTGTGTGAAATCAGCAATGTGCCATATGATGAATGCAAGAGATATGGCACCGCACGGGCACATGTGGGTAGCTGCAACTTTTGTACAACTTCAACGCTGATCAAATTAATAGTAGAGTTACTATCAATGGTAATGGAAGCACATCGCTCACCAATCATCACACTATGGTGGAAAAGACCATCACCATCAAAAATACCGCGTTCTTCCTTCCAAAAAGTTCCACTACAATGCCAATTGTCGATGAATTTGTAACTATACGTCTCCACATTATTTGTAACATCACCTGCCTCCATTTTCTGCATCACATCAACACTACTAGAAGACATGATTAGTACATTAGTGCACAAATCAAAATCAGTATGGTGGAAACTCTCACAACTCACTCACAACTAATAAGAAAGGAGATCTTACCATTCCAAAGTGAATAGAGATGATCTACCAAACGAAATCAAAAACTGATGCACTGATGTGATGAAGTGAATATCAAAGGTATAGAGAACGATCACAGGGCACACAGGGTATTTATGGTGGAGCTGTAGGTATGGTATCCTAACTACACCGCAAACAAGTCCTAGTGCTGATCGTATGACAAAGACCCACGGAAACACACACGATGGAGATAAATGGGGCAATTGCAACTATGAAAATGAGCTCAAAAAGTAAGGTATGTCGGAGGAATGCTCGTGTTGCAATGCACAAGGAGAGACGCTAGCAATGTCTCAACGAAACAGGCACAAGATTGCTAACCGAGCAGTCCGTAGAGCACTAAGCACGCTAGTCTCGTACGCTATGTGGACTCAGTAAAAAAAATAAACAAAAAAAAGAATTTTTTTTGACCTGAGAATTGGTCTCTCCCACGGCAGAAAAACGGCCTAAAATCCTGCCGCGGCAAGATGGCGGCAGAATTTTTTTTCTCGTACTAGCACAGACTGGTCTGTGGTAAGGCGACGGTTCGATTTTTTTTTCGGAATTTTTTTTTGGTCACGCTAGAGCACAGACTTGTTTGCGGTCAGGAGTGAGGCAGCGAGCCGATTTTTTTTCGGAATTTTTTTTGGTCACGCTGGAGCACAGACTTGTCTGCGGTCAGGCGTGAGGCAGCGAGCCGATTTTTTTATTCCAACTCGCCAAATAGTACACAACTAGGACTCTTTACTTGGATCGGATCTGAGTTGATGGTAGCGGAAAACGATGGTGGAAAACAACTAGAACAACTAGAAAACAAATCTACGAAGACCAGATCTAGATCTAATCTAATAGAGGAACGCGACCAGCAACTATTACTCGAATACGATGTAATCTAGGCTATGGCAACTCTTTTTGTGGGGCTTTTTCTGTATAGGATGAAAAACACTCTCTAATCTATGGATGGATTATGGATTGCTTACCGAGGCAACGAGGAGCTCTGGTACCAAGATGATATGGGGTGGCCCGATCTTCTCAGCAAGCTCTTGTCGATGGTGATGGTGGAAGATAGATAACTAGTGCGTAGCTATGATCTCTCCCGCTCGATCCCTGATGCCAATGCAACAGATCTCGAACCTTGTAGGATATTCACAACACCACACTCTTGCGCACGCAGCCGTGACCACGAACGGTAGTATGCAATCTACTAATTTCCAATGGAACAACAGATCACACTCAATTATAGTTGGCAGATTCGAACACAGGGTAATTCCAGAGGTTCTATGAAAGAAACAACTCCAAAATATTTTAACGTGGTCTTCCTAACTTGTGACGGCTACGGAGGTTTATATGAGGGCTGGGGCGTCCTCCCCTCTAAACGGGCCTAAAAACAGCCATAACTTGGCCCAAACTGACTCGGTTCGACTCAAACTGATACATACCGACCCATATATGGGTTCGGCCTTATTGGCACGCAGTCCAAACGTCGTGGAACACCTCAAACATGTAATTCTTGGTGCGCCATCTCTCTCTCTTGCTCATACGTGATTTTCTCATTGCGTCCTAGTGCGTCTGCCTCCCGCTCCTCCCTCGCGCATTTGTTGATATTGGAAATCAGCACTTGTCCTTCTTGCTGCAACTCGCCTCCTCCTCGCGCAATGCTTGTGTTATCAATAAACCTGATCATACAAAGATGCATAGACTTAGGTAGTATAAAGTTCTCATTAAATAAAACATCAGGTTCAATTAGGAATAAATTCACCTGATAGTCATTATTGATTTGACTCAATACTTCCTTCTAGTTCAGGCAGTCAGAATCATCATAATCCATTCACCTGATCGTCATTATTGATTTGACTCAATATTTCCTTCCAGTTCAGGCAGCCAGAATCATCATAATCCATGTATATATCCTCATCACTAGTTTTGCCTGTCAAATTTTCTGCACTTCGAAACCCTAATGAGTAGCCTATCGAAGCAAAGCAACTAGTCTCGTAGGTACGTTCCTAGACACAGATGTTGTAGATAGGCTATGTCTATGGTATGGAACAAAGGTACGCTACGTGGACTCAGACAAACGATGAAAACTTGCGGAAAATGGTGATGGTGGACACGACGGAAAACAAGATCAAAACCTAAACCTAGAAAAAAACGAAAACTAGACTCCTACAAGGAAAACCTGCAGATCGGATCTACGTGAAGATACAATCAGCAACTAAAACTCGAAAACGATGCAATCTAGGCTATGGAAAATCTTTTTGTAAGGCTTTTTCTGTATAGGACTAAAAACATGAACTAATCTATGGCTGGATTTGTGGATGCTCACCAAGTAAACGAGGAAATATGATACCAAGATGATATGGGTGGCCCAATCTTCTTAGCAAGCTCTTGTTGATGATAATGGTGCATGATAACTAGTTCGTAGCTATGATCTCGCCCGCTCGAACCCTGATGCCAATGCAACAACTCTCGAACCTTGTAGGATATTCACAACACCACACTCTTGCGCACGCAGCCATCGACCACGAATGGTAGTTTGCAATCTACTAATTCCCAATGGAACAACATATCACACTCATTTGCAATTAGTAGAATTCGATCACAGGGTAATTCCAGAGGTTCTATAAAAGAAACAACTCCAAAATAATTTTTCCGTGGTCTAAACCCTAACTAGGAGTTGTCCCAGGGCTTATAAGGGCAGCTGGGGCGGCCAGAAACCGAAACTAAACGCAAACGACTCAATCTGATACAAGCCGACTCGGACCAGATTCGGTCGGCGGCCGTACAATCCGGAGGATATAAGCCGGATAGTTCGGTCGGGCCAGAAAATCTAGGTGGAGTGTGTCGGAAGATCTGGTCTGGCTGGAAACTTTGAAGTTTCTGGGTGGTGTCCGGGTAGTGTCTGAACTGGGTACTGATTGTCCGCGCCAAATCTTCTCTCGAGCAGGCCGGACACTCCGGGTGGAGTCAGCAGGACACTCCGGTTGTGGCAGCTCCTTTGGCCTTCGTCTTGATGATCTTATCTTGTGCCTTCCTCCTGCTCCTCCCTCGCGCATCCTTGGGTAATCATCATGCTGGGCTCCTCTTGTAGCCCTTCTCCTCCTCGCGCGATGCTTGTTTCTCCAACGAACCTGATCATACATAAATGCATAGACTTAGGTAGTATAAAATTCTCATCAACTAAAGTACCAGATTCATTTAGGAGAAAATTCACCTGTTGTTCGAGTAGTTTAGCACGAGCTCTTGCAACGGGTCCAATTCTAATCTCATTGGACTGATCCTTCCTTGCAACAGTTGTAGCATCTTCAGTAGGTTAATTGTAGGGATGTCCTCATCAGGGTTTTCCTAGTGCTAGGAGGTGAGTGGATTTGGATGAGTGGAA
Source organism: Avena eriantha (assembly GCA_910589775.1). Taxonomy (NCBI): domain Eukaryota; kingdom Viridiplantae; phylum Streptophyta; class Magnoliopsida; order Poales; family Poaceae; genus Avena; species Avena eriantha. The sequence continues at coordinate 269,839,037 of OU342741.1, read as the reverse complement.
GGGAAATCAACTAAGGACCTGTATCACCCAACAAGAAGTGGGGCCCACGCTGGAGCTGATGAGTGGCCCCATAACGAGCCGTTACCTCAATCGCGCCGCACCAGACCACACTGCATCGTCTCGACGTTGTCATCGCTGCCACATCATGGCTGTCATAGTGGAGGAATAGGGTTAACATGGGGATGCACGAGCCGACATGAGAGGGCGACATTGTGGACCATGTAAATTCAATCTTCCTCCCTGAATCTGTTCTAGCTAGGGTTCTAGTAGTTAGGGGAATTTAAGATTTTCCCTCACTTGTTCTGCAGAGTTGGGTTGGAATCGATGGGGAGCTACCAATTTCCATCATAGAATAAGAGATTGGTGGGAAGGAGCTAGATCCTAGTTGGAGATGCTAGTGCAAACATGTTCCTGCTAGGAAGGTTGTCTCCTATGGAGCAGACATTGGTAGAAATTTTGTAGGTTGTCCAAATGAGGTGTGTTGTTTCTTGTACTAGATGGACAACCCATGGCCAACACAGATGCAGAGAATGCTTTCCCAGCTATGTTAGAAGGAAGATGATAAAAATGATGATTGAGCTGAGTCTGGACAATAGAGACACAGATATGCAGATATCTAAATTGAGGTTGAAGAAAATGAGAAAAGAAATGGAATATAAGCATTTTTGGTTCATGGTGATGCTTAGTGTGGAAGTGACTTTAGGATGTGTTCTTATTTTGTTGTCAGAAATTGTGGAAATAAGTATTGAATTATGGATGAATTCTTCTCTTGGTTTTGACATTTTAGAAATCAGTATGAGAAATGAGTTTCATACTTATTGTTAGATCTTCTAAGAAGAAATGATCATCAGTAACTGTGAAAAATGATCTTTTTTTGGCTGTTTAGTTAGCTAGCTAGTCAGTTGTTTTCAGTATTCATGAGATGTCTTTAATTTGATGTACCAAACATGTTGCAACTAGGAAAAATCATGGTTGCAATTAATGTGTATTTATCTTCTATCGATTTCAAACATGTTGTAACTAGGAACAACCATGCAGTTTATATATTGTTGCAAAACCAAGAACAATCATGTGTGTTTCTCAGAAATTCACACTATTTTTTTTGAAAGGTGGGAAATATGTGCAACTAGGAACAATCATAATAGTAATTAACTACTTAAAGGTACTGATGATATATAGGTACTAGTTAAATATGTTCGATCACAACCACCACATACTAATTCAGATAGTAGCACTAGTAGTACTTAATTACACAACCAACGATATATAACAGTACACCCATTATATAAATAGGAGGCGTCAACATGCAACATGTAACATGAGGCAGTAGTGGCAATAGTAGGCAATAGGAAGTGGCAACAGGTAGTCGGCAAAGAGCTAGTTAGGGCCCCTTCTTTTCCTCCTGGCCGCAGCAGGCCACAGAGCGATGTGACCGAGGTTGGCATACTTTCTTAGGTACACGATGAAGGCAGCGTTCTTGGCCTTCGTATGAGGCACACACCACTATCCTCCATGGGTAATGCCCCTAGCATAATGATATGGGCATGAAGGAGGAGGTGAAGCCTAATTTCAGAACTCCACCAAGCTAGGTGATGCGGGCGCATCCCATTGATGACTGGCACGCCAGGACAACCTATGATATGTAATGATAAGTCTAAGGTTGTGTCAAATATTATTGCTATGTTATTGAGTCCGAGTCCAGGTTAGGTTCGAGTCCGTTTGTGTGTTCGGTTTGGGTCTATCCAACCGACTAGTTGCAGGCCTCCTATATAAAGGAGCCAGCCACCTAGGGTTTAGGGGAGTTCAGTTGTTTAGTCTAAAAAGTATATTGTGCTCCACCGTGTATCATCCTTTCGGGGACGGTGATACCGTTTATTAGATTATTGCTGCGGATGTTCTTGTGTTCATCAAGGATTATCGTGCTCAGGTTTGAGGCGTGGTGATCTTCATCACGTTACTTGCTGGATTGATTCCTCTTCTTCAGGTTGCGTTCATCACGTGATTGGAAGAATCATCTATCGGGTTGACTCGCTGTGAAAGATCGGGACAAAACTCAAGGATCATTGGCGTGATCCATATCACATACTGCATGATGCTGCTCAGGTCTTCCGTAATGTTTCTTATGCGGAAGGGGCACTTGTACATGTTGGGACCTCGGCCGGAGGGAAACCTCCCATTCCTCATCTGCCGCAGGATGTGGCTTCTTTTTGCGTGCCTGGACGACATGCTGTCATCAACATCGATATGTCATTCCCGCGAATTAGCAACAAGAGAGAACAAGTCAGTGAATGAAATTTGTATTACTCTCCCAAAATCATGAGACTAAACCAGGAGATGGATTTGTTGATATATTAATTTTAGCATATGTGCACAAGTTGAACTAGCTTTTGAACAAACTAGTACATTAAACATATATCTGTTTACATACATATATGATCAAATTTAGTGCTATATATGTTATACTCCCTCCATTCCAAAAATGATTTCACAAGTTTCAATGTATATATAGGTATATCCAAATTTTAACAAAACTGAGACATCATTTTGGGGACAGATGGAGTAATTTTTCCATGCATCTTATCAGTAAATTGGTACAACAAAAAAGAAGTTATGACTAGCTAGTTTACTTAGTTTGAAAATGGTATTACTAGGATTTTTCTTCTCCTAAATATACTCAGTTAATTAGGAATTTAAGAATTTCACAAGTTCTTTAAAAAAATGAATCTATACAATTTTTAGTGTATATATAGATATATCCAAATTTTAACAAAACTGAGACATCCTCTTTTGTATAGATGGAGTAATTCTTTCCATGCATCTTATCAGTAAATTGGTTCAACCAAAAAGATCTTATGACTAGCTAGTTTATTCAACTTGAATATGGTATAAATAGGAATTTGTTTCTCCTAAATATACTCAGTTAATTAGTGAAAGGGCATGTATTCCCCCATGTGTGGTTTTGGTAATTTATGACAATCTCTATGGAGTAATGTGTGAATTGAGTTTCACTTGTAGGTTTTGTCCATTGGCATTGCTTGGGCCTTGTGTTGGTTTCAAAGATAAAAAATGAAGAAGAAGAAGAAGAAGAAGAAATGTCCAAGGGCTTTGTGCCTATTGGAATCATGTAGAATAAGAAGATAAATAGTGTATTGAAGAAGAAGATGGAGCTCCTCATGGCTATCTTCAAGACATCATCAATAAATTAAGTGCAAGCTCAAGATACGCCATCTCTAGAGGATCTCATTCTTGAAGCTTGCCATCCTCGTGATCATGGAGTGATGAAGATAAGTTCAAAGAAGAGGTTTCCCCATGGTGTATGGGGGAGCAAGTCACGAGTCTTCATCAAGCAAAGTGCAGGTAAGAGTGATCAAGAAAGATGTTCCATCTTGAGGAAGACAAGATGGTATACATTAAGCTCAAATAGAATGCTCAAGACAAAGGTATTATCTTGATAGATTTTCTCTTTTTCTGGTCTCATGTTGTTAGTCGGGAGACCGGGTTTAGGATAAATAGCCGTACTATCAAGAGGGGCTCTCGAGTGAGTAGCTCGATCGTATCTTTAGAGGGAAACTCAAATCGTTGTATACATAGCATCATCCTTTTTGGTAGTTTCTTGGATCTTGTCCATGTTAGGATCTATAGCTTGTGGTTACTCATAACAAGCTCTAGTTCATCAAAAATGGATTTCCCTTGAATATCTTATTGCGTTTTTGATCTTGCGGGTTTTCTGGCTCTACACTTTGGCAGATATCTCACATATATATACTTGATATTTTTCCCTAGGTGGTATCCAATATTTCAACTTTTGTTGGGTTTTACTCTTTATTTTTTTTCCAACAAAATTGGTTCCATCCCAATTGGAGTTCTCAAGCTTAACTTCTTGTGTTTTGGGTTTTGGAGGTTTTACCAGTTCGTCTCTTCTAGAGAGGTGATACCTTTCTCCATTTTAGTATTATTCTCTCATGTTGGACTATGATTTTTCTTTGTGTAATCTTTTAGAGCTTGTTGTTCTCTTCCAAATGAGACCAAGATCATCGAAATCGGAGTCCGGAGTCAAAAGTTATTGAAGTTTTCGTGCATGTTGTCGAGAGTTTTTTTCTTGAGAAGAAGTTCCGGCCGTACTTCCGATGAGAGTGTGTTTTCTCTCTGTTTTGTGTTCCAATTTACTGGTAGTATCGGTGGAGCACCGGAAGTTCCGGTGGTGCGTTGATCTGGCCCAAACGGGCAATTTCTCTTGCCTTATTTAAGGCCCCCCTCTTCCCCAATGTTTCCCCAACGTTTGAGGTCATTTTTGCTAGCTCTTCTACTCTCTCTCCTCCATTGTTGAACTTCATAAAGCTTGCCATCTCCACTTCTCCCTCTCATGATTCTTGCATTTTCCTAAGGGATTTGAGAGAGAAGATCTGGATCTACAACCCCACCAAACCAAATCCCTTCTTTGTGAAGGAATCATTGGGATCTAGATCTTGTGGAGTTTTGTATTCTCCTATTGTGTTCTGCCTCTCTTATTCCCCGAATAGCTTTTGTAGCTTTGGTGTAATTTGAGAGTGAGACTTTCCTCTTGCATTTGGTGCATAGTTTTGAGTTCTTCTCAGAGATTAGGCGAGTTCAAGCTCTTGGGCTTGTTTCTCTTGGGTTCTTGGAACCCTAGATGCTTGTGTGGAGTTGTGGTGAGTTCTTGGGGCCTCCGATTGAGTTGTGGAGATTCCTCAAGCTTGTGTCTTATTGTGGCATTATTCTTTGGGCCTCCAATTGTTACGGAGATTCCTCAAGCTTGTGGCATTTGTGGTGTTTCTTGGGAGCCCTCCAATTGAGTTGTGGAGATTTCCCCAAGCCTTGTACAGGTTCGTTGACCGTCCTCAAGTGTCTCATAGTGGATCATGAGTAGTCCTTGGTGGCGAGATCACGGGAGAATATGGTGAGCCTTTTGTTACGTCGGTGAGTTGCATGCCTTTGCATCTTGGGGTGAGGCCTTGTGTGGTATTGGGTGAGCATCAAGCCACCACACCTCAAGGTGAGCTATTTGTGGCGTTCAAAGTACATTGCACCATCACACCTCTCCAACAGATACGTAGCTTCTTCGAAAGTGAACTTCGGGATAAAAATCATCATCTCCACGTTCATCGATTATCTCTCAACCGAGCCCTTTACTTATGAAATTTACATTGTGATAGCCATCGTGCTTGAAGTATTATATCTTGCTATCACCTTGTTACTTGTATTGTTTAGCATAGGTTGTTGGTGCACTTAGTGAACCTAGTGGTTTTTTAGGTTTTGTGATCTATAAATTAAATGTTAGTTTTATTCCACATTTATTAGAGCCTAAACCATAATAATTTAAAAATTCCTATTCACCCCCTCTAGGCGACATTCGTTTCCCTTTCAATTGGTATCATAGCAAGGTATCTCGCTTCTTAGGCTTCACCGCCTCGAGAGTAAATATGTCTCCTAGGGGTTTAGTGAAAGGAATATGCCCAAGAGGCAATAATAAATGGTTATTATGTTATTCCAGGTTTATAATAGATGTTTATTTCTCATGCTATAATTTTATTAAAAAGGAAACATTAATACATGTGTGTTTAATAAACAAATAGAAGGTTCCTTCTGACGCCTCTCATTACACTAGTTTGTTGATTAACAGATGATCAAGGTTTCCTAATCATGACAATGGATGTTGTTAATAACAAGGACACACCATTGATTGAATGATGTGATGAACATACTCTCAAAGTATAGTAACATGATCAAGCCATTATGTTTACACTACTATAACATCATTCAAAGTAACCCTAATCCTTAGACCATGAGATCACGTCAACCACTGACTCCGGAAGAGTATTTTGATTGCATCAAACGTCACACCATAATAGGGTGATCATAAAGGTGTCATCAGATACTTGGAAAGTGTTAGGTGAGGCTCATGGATCAAGGGTGGGATGTGTTCATCCTAATGATGGAAAGATATACTAGGGCCCTATTGATGATATCACATTGACATAGCTTGCAAGCAAGTGATAATGATCACTAAGAATGTGATATCACGGGAATGAGAAAAGAGTACTTGTCAGTAACGGGATCGAACTAGGTATGCATGATACCTAATGATCGGATCCCGAACAAGTAAAATATTGCAAGACAAAAGGAATTGGTTACTACAAATATAAGGTCACGTGATCACTAAGTCATCGCATGAACTGGTGGGATTCATTATGGATCTCCAGGTCCCGCTAATGATTATTGATCGAAGAGTGTATTGATCATGTTCACACAGTTCGCGACCCATAGGGAGACACACTTAAGGGTAGTGGATATAGGAGAAGATAATGGACATCGCAGGAATTTATTTTGTCGAATCTGCTGAAATGTTTCTGGGTACCAAAACAAAGCAAGGGATCAAAATGTTACTGTGTTCATTAAATTGAGTTGCATTAAAACAAGATAATTAAAGTTCTTTAATGGAAAGGCCTTTGGTTTTTGAGTGGAGAATAAAAGGGAGAAAGTGGATATTGGAATTATGTGAGTGGAGAGTCCACCCACATGAATGAGAGGAGGTGATGGGGTGCCCACTTGGCTGCCGGCCAAGGGAGGGGCTTGCCCCCCTCTCCCCAACAAAAGGAGGTGGAGATCTCCTCCCTCTCACACACTTTCCCACTGCTCTCATATGGCCTTTGGTTGGCATCTTCTCCCTCTTGCTAGCCTTGTCCATTGCCACAAGAAAAGGTGCTTAGGAGAAGCCCTGCTCGAGATCTTCCCCTCCACCATATCTACCATGGCGTAGTGTTGTTGGAGTTCCTGGGAATCCGCTACTTCGGCTGCTCGGCTAGAGAGGGTTTAGGAGTCGTCGACACACCGTATGTGTGACCAACTACGGAGGTGCTACACGTGCAACACTATCATCGTGTCCTTGAGGACGGTCGATTAGACTCAACAATAGCCATGTTTGTTTGCGGGAACGTTATCCCGCGTGACGGTCTTCGAGGGTGAGTCCATCTGAAACATTATATGTATCTCCTCGATATGATCTTGGTGGTTCTAATCGTAGGAATTTTTTGTTTTCCATGCAATGAAACCCATAATGGGTCTCAGAGCTATGTTTATGCATAGATGCTTTGTACGGTTAGAACACATAGAGATGTGGGCATTGATAGTCTTGTTGTTTCATACTTGCGTAAATTTTGATCATGGTGGCACGTTGGGATGAAGCGGCTCAGACTAACTTTACATTTCGTCGCACTTGAGACTTGTCCCATGCTTGACATGCAAGTCGTATTGCATAAGTGGGTCAACGGTTGTCTGTCTCTCCCAACATAATCGTGATCTAATTTACAACGGTTTGCAAATAAGTTGATTTGTCAATGTTGTGGCTGAAATTCATAGGTAGAGCGATTCTCTCCTAGAAATCCCTAAGCCGCGTAAAATATGCAAAAATAAATTAGAAGACGTCTAACTTGTTTTTGCAAGGCACATGATGTGATATTGTCATTGTTACAAAAAATGTTGTATGCATGGTGTTTTGGCCTGCTACTGTTTTGGCATGTTACTGTTTTTGCCTGCTATTGTTTTGGCATGTTATTATTTTTTGTCAGTTACTGTTTTGGCTTGTTACTATTTTGGCCTATTACTGTTTTGGCGTGTTACTGTTTTGGCCAATTACCGTTATTGTTTCGGTAATTCTAAAGGCCACGCAAATATCATAAAAGGAGTATAATTAGCCAGCATCTTTTACTGTTCATGGAAGGTGCAATACAAGAAGGGCAAATAACAAATCCCTATACAGTTACCTGATCAACCTGGCTAGCACAGTTATGGTACCGCCATGCGTGGACGGTGTCAACTAAATGCCTGCATGGCCTATGCGAGTTATCTAGATATTACATCAGCTGCAAACTTCTTAAAAATATTACATAATATGAACAAAAGGGAAAGAACATTCAGCATTTCAGTTGCGGATCAAGTTGATAGCAGAGTCCTCAATTTGCTTTCTCAATCCATCAACTACATCCTCCTTTGAGTGTGACAGCTACATTGGAAAACCACCTCGAGACATGATCTCGCAGTCCCCTCTTTGGTGGCCCCATGAACCTTGGAGCCACGCCGGTGGGAATGATGGAGATCATACCATGGAGCACATGATGGAGATCAAGTGCAAGAAAGGGGGCTTGTTTGTTTGCAGCCCCAAAGTTCCTGGGTGAGTGCATCGCGAGGCCCGAGTTGCTTAAAGTTGCCGCGTTTCACAAAGTTGGGCTGCCAACTATGGAGAGGGGCCATTTCGAGGCAAACTCATCTCACCCTACCAAATCCAAACATTCCGTCAAACTGCCCCATGAAGTAGATGGTCAGGACCCTCATGTCAGTAATCTATCCGTGATGCAAGCGCCAACACAGCAACCACGTAGGAAAAATAAGGAACTAAGGGGCTTGGTGCATTGACCAAGTTCACAAATCCAGTCCCTCCTTTCGCACGAACCCTAGCACCAGCGGCGTAGAAATCCACCCTCCAACCAGAATGATCTCTTCGGACATTTGACTTCCGGTGCCAAGTTGTTACACCCACTCACTAATCTTGAGCTCCAATGCCGCATGTCGTGCCCGCCGTTGCGACGCTCTAGCCCTGCTGCCGACGAGCTGATCATCACGAAGGATGGCAGATCCTACTACCAAGAAATAAGAAGTTTTGGCTAATTGCGGGTGAGCTACTATTCTCTTTGCTATTTGCACTAACTATAACTGCTAGCTGACTATTGCCATTATAGAGATAGATCGAACCTAGAATTGTTTGCTAGCACAACGCTGACAAACAATTCTTATATTTTGTCCCAAATTTCCTGTCAAGTAGGATCTCCGCGGACCAGCCTTACACGGTTACGGTAACCCTCTACCAATGAAACAATTTCGTGGGCTTCACGTGTTTATGCAGAATTGTAAAATACTAGATGTGGAAGCTGCTGCTACTAGGATTCACCCAGCTATTCATGGACAGGGTGGTCTAAGTCGAACCCCTAGTGCTGTTAAGAATAATGTGGTTCCTCATCTGCGCCATGATTCTGTCGAGCAACCTCCTCGTAGGAGTCCCCGTATTGCCGTTGTGCAAACCTCTGCTCTGGAATCTTCTGGTAATGTTGTTGTTTCCAAGACTGCTGCCTTGTGTGCTGCTCCTCCTCAAAACCATGCTCAAGTTGTGCAAACCCCTGCTCTGGAATCTGCTGGTACTATTTATCCCCATCGTGTTGTTGTTCTGGCTCCTGTTGACCCAATCCCTGCCACTATTGAGCAACTAAGGCTTCCAGAGGCTGCCCCACTATTGTTGCCAAGACTATTGCCTTGTGTGCTACTCCTCCTCGAATCCGTGTTCAAGTTGTGCAAACCCCTACTCTGGAATCTGCCGGTACTGGTCGTCCTTGTGGTGTAGTTGCTCTGGCTGCTGCTGACCCAATCCATGCCGTTGTTGAGAAAACTAAGTCTTCTGGAGGCAACCCCGTTGTTGTTGCCCAGACTACTGTCTTGGGTGCTCCTCCTCCTCGAACCCGTGCTTAGGCTCAACAGGCTGCTATTCTGGAGCTAGCTCATGGTCTAGACTCTGCTAGCACTCGAAGCACTGTTGTTGTGGGAATTGCTCCTAGTCGTCAATACGGCGTGGCAGCAGCTGCTCCTATTGTGGCTGCCATTAGCCAGGGCCCTATCTGTCCACCAGGCATTGTAGCTTCTGCTGCTAAGGGCCCTCGCCTTGCTCCTCATGCTGATACTTCCATCGAGGTTGCTCCAGCTACCAATGACGCTGGTGATGGCGAGGTGGCATTGTGGCTAGGTCTGATGGTGCCGCTCCATCTCTCAAACCTCTCGGAGGTTTCGATCCTGTAGCACCTGATGATGGCATAGTAAGCGTTCGTATCGATGTTGTGAAGTTCACTTAAAAATTAGGTGATGGCACGGAAAATTCTACGACAACATTGATATAATCCTTAACAGATATGATCCTAAATTGGTATAGTTATCTGACCTGATGGCAACGTTACGTGTGAAGGTGGAGTGGGGGTCCTCTTAGGTAGCACAGTTGGTATATTATTGTTACATGACCAAAAAGGCTATACAGCTGAAAGTTACCAGTGATTTTACCGTACCATTTACAAGGAAACATAGTAGACATGAAGGGTACATCCACTTGATGGTGCAAATGGTTGGATATGAATTGGATTTCGACAATCGAGATGATGGACTTGTAGAAGGCATGCGCGACCTACTCCATGGCATCACTGAGGATTGTACGACTGAGGATAGCTTCAAACAGAGGAGCATCATAAAGAGGAGTAGGAAGAGCATCCCCAAAAAGTGCACCCCAAAGAAGAACATCACCAAGCAGACCATGCCAGAGAAAAGGATGCCCAAGAGTTGCACGAAAAAAGACACCATGCCGCATAATACACCCCTGAGATCCAGTCAAAATGCCACACTGAATAGTAGCAACAAATACACTAAGATGGAGATCATGGTGGTGAACACCCCTAGGAGTGGTAGCAAAAAGGCTAAGATGGCCAGCACGGAGGATACCACACCTAGTGGTAGCAGAAAAAAATGCTAATTTGGAGTGGAACACGCCGCTGAGGTTCGGCAATCATGCCAGCACGAAGGAGAACACACCCAATAGTAGTAGCAAAAGGGCTAATTCAAGAAGAACATGCCGCAAAGGTCAGGAAATAATGCTAGCACACTAGAGCCAACACCTGTGAGGGGAAGCACGAAGGAGATCACACCTAAGAGCAACAGCAAAAGGCCTACACTACAAGAAAAGTTAGCTTTTACAATGGACGATTTTCATGGTTGAAGGCCCGTTTTTCGTGGCTAAAAAGTATTCTACAATGGATGCCCCTCGTGGTAAAAGCCCCGTCACAAAAGAATCTACCACGGTTTTTTTTCTGATCATGGCGAATCGCACCCTTCAGCCACGAAAACTTGTTCCATCGTAGATCTGTTCACCAGCCGCGTTGACTACTGACGTCATGCAAAATGCCATGTGGAAAACACCATTAACGCCCAGTTACCACTGTTAACGGCCATGGAAACCGTGTTAGAAGCCAGGCCCAGCCAAGGCCTGCTCATAATTAAGTGGGCGGACCCATTAGGAGAACCAAATAAGATTATGGCCCGTTACTGTTTTGTCCGGCACTGTTTGAAATGGGCCCAAAGATGTGGCCAGCAGCAGCCCGCGAATTTCAGGCCTGTTACTGTCTTGGCCTACAGAAGCCCACACTGTTCGAATACTATGCGACCTGTTAACAGGCTGCATCAAGTAGGCCCGATACTATTAAGGCCCACGGTTAGCCCGTCACTATTCTCATAGCCCGTCCTAGGCTGGCAAAGAAAAACCCACTTTTGAGAAGCTCCGATACTGTTCTGGCCTTTTACTATTCTGGCCATCTACTATTCATGTCTGTTACTATTGTGGTCCTTTACTGTTTTAGCCCGTTACTGTGCCGGTTGCCCCTATTCCAGCCAGCTACTATTCAGGCCTGTTACTGTTCTGGCCTGTTGCTTTTCTAGTTTGTTACTCTTCTGGCTTGTTACTTTGCTTGATTGCCATTGTTCTGGTCTGTTGGTGTTTTGGCCTGCTACTGTTTTGGCATGTTATTGTTTTGGCCTGCTAGTGTTTTGGCATGTTATTATTTTTTGTTAGTTACTGTTTTGACATGTTACTGTTTTGGCCTATTACTGTTTTGGCGTGTTACTATTTTGGCTAGTTACCGTTACTGTTTCGGTAATTCTGAAGCCCACGCAAATATCATAAAAGGAGTATAATTAGCGAGCATCTTTTACTGTTCATGGAAGGTGCAATACAAGAAGGGCAAATAACAAAACCCTATACAGTTACCTGATCAACCTGGCTAGCACAGTTATGGTACCTCCATGCATGGACGGTGTCAACTAAATGCCTACATGGCCTATGCGAGTTATCTAGATATTACATCAGCTGCAAACTTCTTAAAAATATTACATAATATGAACAAAAGGGAAAAATTCAACATTTTAGTTGTGAATCAAGTTGATAGCAGAGTCCTCAATTTTCTTTCTCAATCCATCAACTACATCCTCCTTTGAGTGTGACAGCTACATTGGAAAACCACCTCGAGACATGATCTCGCAATCCCCTCTTTGGTGGCGCCATGAACCTTGGAGCCACGCCGGTGGGAATGACGGAGATCATACCATGGAGCACATGATGGAGATCAAGTGCAAGAAAGGGGGCTTGTCCGTTTGTAGCCCCAAAGTTCCTGGGTGAGTGCATCGCGAGGACCGAGTTGCCTAAAGTTGCTGCGTTTCACAAAGTTGGGCTGCCAACTATGGAGATGGGCCATTTCGAGGCAAACTCATCTCACCCTACCAAATCCAAACATTCCGTCAAACTGCCCCGTGAAGTAGATGGTCGGGACCCTCATGTCAGTAATCTGTCCGTGATGCAAGCACCAAGACAATAACCACGCAGGAAAAAGGAGGAACTAAGGGGCTTGGTGCGTTGACCAAGCTCACAAATCCAGTCCCTCCTTTCGCACGAACCCTAGCATCAGCGGCGTCGAAATCCACCCTCCAACGAGAATGATCCCTTCGGACATTTGACTACCGGTGCCAAGTTGTTACGCCCACTCACTGATCTTGAGCTCCAATGCCGCATGTCGTGCCCGCCGTTGCGAGGCTCTAGCCTGCCTCCACCGCCGACGAGCTGATGAACACAAAGGATGGCAGATCCTACTACCAAGAAAGAAGAAGTTTTGGCTAATTGCGGGTAAGCTACTATTCTCTTTGCTATTTGCACTAACTATAACTGCTAGCTGACTATTGACATTATAGAGATCGATCGAACCTACAATTGTTTGCTAGCACAACGCTGAAAAACAATTCTTATATTTTGTCCCAAATTTCCTGTCAAGTAGGATCTCCGCGGACCACCCTTACACGGTTACGGTAACCCTCTACCAATGAAATAGTTTCGTGGGCTTCACGTGTTTATGCTGAATTGTAAAATACTAGATGTGGAAGCTGCTGCTACTAGGAGTCGTCCAGCTATTCATGGATAGGGTGGTCTAAGTCGAACCCCTACTATTGTTAAGAACAATGTGGTTCCTCATCTGCACCATGATTCTGTCGGGCAACCTCCTCGTAGGAGTCCTCGTATTGCCGTTGTTCAAACCTCTGCTCAGGAATCTTCTGGTAACGTTGTTGTTACCAAGACTACTACATTGTGTGCTGCTCCTCCTCAAAACCATGCTCAAGTTGTGCAAACCGCTGCTCTGGAATCTACTGGTACTGTTTATCCCCGTGGTGTTGTTGTTCTGGCTCCTGTTGACCCAATCCCTGCCGCTGTTGAGCAACCAAGGCTTCCCGAGGCTGCCCCACTATTGTTGCCAAGACTCTTGCCTTGTGTGCTACTCCTCCTTGAACCCGTGTTCAAGTTGTGCAAACCCCTGCTCTGGAATCTGCCGGTACTGGTCATCCCCGTGGTGTAGATGCTCTGGCTGCTAACCCAATCCATGTCGCTGTTGAGAAAACTAAGTCTTCTGGAGGTAGCCCCACTGTTGTTGCCTAGACTGCTGTCTTGGGTGCTCCTCCTCCTCGAACTCGTGCTCAAGCTCAACGGGCTGCTATTCTCGAGCTAGCTCATGGTCTGGACTCTGCTAGCACTCGAAGCACTGTTGTTGTGGGAACTGCTCCTAGTCGTCGATATGGCGTGGCAGCAACTGCTCCTGTTGTGGCTACCGTTAGCCAGGGCCCTATCTGTCCACCAGGCATTGTAGCTTCTGTTGCTAAGGGCCCTCGCCTTGCTCCTCATGCTGATACTTCCATCGAGGTTGCTCCAGCTACCAATGACGCTGGTGATGGCGACGGTGGCATTGTGGCTGGGTCTGATGGTGCCGCTCCATCTCTCAAACCTCTCGGAGGTTTCGATCCTGTAGCACCTAATGATGGCATAGTAAGCGTTAGTATCGATGTTGTGAAGTTCACTTAAAAATTAGGTGTTGGCACGGAAAATTCTACGACAACATTGATATAATCCTTAACAGATATGATCCTAAAGTGGTATAGTTATCTGACCCGATGGCAACATTACGTGTGAAGGTGGAGTGGGGGTCCTCTTAGGTAGCACAGTTGGTATATTATTGTTACACGACCAAAAAGGCTATACAGCTGAAAGTTACCAGTGATTTTACCGTACCATTTACAAGGAAACATAGTAGACGTGAAGTTACATCCACTTGATGGTGCAAATGGTTGGAGATGAATTCGATTTCAACAATCGAGATGATGGACTTGTAGAAGGCATCAGCGACCTACTCCATGGCATCATTGAGGATTGTGTGACTGAGGGTAGCTTCAAACAGAGGAGCATCATAAAGAGGAGTAGGAAGAGCATCCCCAAAAAGTGCACCCCAAAGAAGAACATCACCAAGCAGACCATGCCAGAGAAAAGGATGCCCAAGAGTTGCACGAAAAAAGACACCATGCCACATAATACACCCATGGGATCCAGTCAAAATGCCGCACTGAACAGTAGCAATGAATACGCTAAGATGGGTATCATGGTGGTGAACACACCTAGGAGTGGTGGAAAAAAGTCTAAGATGGCAGCACGGAGGATACCACACCTAGTGGTAGCAGAAAAATGCTAATTTGGAGCGGAACACGCTGCTGAGGTCCGGCAATCATGCTAGCACGAAGGAGAACACACCCAATAGTTGTAGAAAAAGGGCTAATTTAAGAAGAACATGCCGCAGAGGTCAGGAAATAATGCTAGCATGCTAGAGCCAACACCTATGAGGGGAAGCAGGAAGGAGATCACACCTAAGAGCAACAACAAAAAGCCTACACTACAAGAAAAGTTAGCTTTTACAATTGGACGATTTTCGTGGTTGAAGGCCCGTTATTTGTGGCTAAAAAGTATTCTACAATGGATGCCCCTCGTGGTAAAAGCCCCATCACAAAAGAATCTACCATGTTTGTTTTCTAATCGTGGCGGATCACACCCTTCCGCCACGAAAACTTGTTCCATCGTAGATCTGTTCACCAGCCGCGTTGACTACTGACGTCATGCAAAATGCCATGTGGAAAACACCATTAACGCCCAGTTACCACTGTTAACAGCCATGGAAACCGTGTTAGAAGCCAGGCCCAGCCAAGGCCTGCTCATAATTAAGTGGGCTGACCCATTAGGAGAACCTAATAAGATTATGGCCCGTTACTATTTTGTCCGGCACTGTTTGAAATGGGCTCAAAGATGTGGCCAGTAGCAGCCCGCGAATTTCAGGCCTGTTACTATTTCGGCTTACAGAAGCCCACACTGTTTGAATACTGTGCGGCCCGTTAACAGGCTGCATCAAGTAGGGCCGATACTATGAAGGCCCACGGTTAGCCCGTCACTATTCTCACAGCCCGTCGTAGGCCGGCTACGAACAACCCACTTTTGAGAAGGTCCGATATTGTTCTAGCCTTTTACTATTCTGGCCGTCTACTCTTCATGTCCGTTACTATTGTGGTCCTTTACTGTTCTGGCCCGTTACTGTGCTGGTTGCCCCTATTCTAGCCTGCTACTATTCAGGCCTGTTACTGTACTGGCATGTTGCTTTTCTGGTCTGTTACTGTTCTGGCATGTTACTTTGCTTGATTGCCACTGTGCTGGTCTGTTGGTGTTTTGGCCTGCTACTGTTGTGGCATGTTCCTGCTTTGGCCTGCTACTGTTTTGGCATGTTATTATTTTTTGTCAGTTACTGTTTTGGCCTCTTACTGTTTTGGCCTATTACTGTTTTGGCCTATTACTGTTTTGGCGTGTTACTATTTTGGCCAGTTACCGTTACTGTTTCGGTAATTCTGAAGCCCACGCAAATATCATAAAAGGAGTATAATTAGCCAACATCTTTTACTGTTCATGGAAGGTGCAATACAAGAAGGGCAAATAACAAAACCCTATACAGTTACCTGATCAACCTGGCTAGCACAGTTATGGTTCCACCATGCGTGTACGGTGTCAACTAAATGCCTGCATGGCCTATGCAAGTTATCTAGATATTATAGCAGCTGCAAACTTCTGAAAAATATTACATAATATGAAGAAAAGTGAAAGAAAATTCAGCATTTCAGTTGTGAATCAAGTTGATAGCAAAGTCCTCAATTTGCTTTCTCAATCCATCAACTACATCCTCCTTTGAGTGTGACAACTACATTGGAAAACCACCTCGAGACATGATCTCGCAGTCCCCTATTTGGTGGCGATATCAATAATTATAGTCTGAAACTAACTAATAACAAGTTAATACAACAAAGAAGACAAACTACTCATAGCTAGGAATGAACTAGATAGGAATTATAACTGCATAATACGAACTTGTAGAGCAGGAATGCAAACCATGACTGAACTATATAGTAGAGGATAGTTATGTCGTTGCCTAGAACGAACCTGAACTAGATATGAGATATAATGGCGTGGCTTGTGAACCTGTAGAATAGGACAAACAAGCATTAGACAAGTATGCCAATAATGGAATGAGTAATCAAACAAAGTTTTTCTTAGAATTTCAGTATAAACTAGCCAGATCATTTCAGCAAATATATGGAAGAAGTGGTATCTCCTGGAATGCAAGAGACGTTGGGTGACTCGGAATTTGCGGTGAGCTACACAATGGCATGCAGTTACTGTCATATCTAAGAATGAACCAAATGGAAATTATAACCGCATCATACCAGAACTTGTCGAGTAGGAATGGAAAACAGGAATGAACTATACAGTAAAGAATAATTATGCTGTTGATTAGGATGAACCAGCACTAGATATAGGAAATATATAATGGCATCACTGGTGGACCTATAGGCTGTGCAAACCAACATGTTCAGTGTTTCCTTTTTGAGCTCTACACAAAATAAATAAAAATATTCTGGGTTGCAGCTTTTGAAGAACCAGATGGCAACAACAAAATTATAATCGAACTAGTACGAAAAGTTTGAACGGGTACCACAGGATAGCAGAATGATGCCAGGGAGGAAATAATAGCAGTAACTTAGCTCAGGAATAACCAGATAGAGTCAGTAACTGTGTAGCAGGAAATCCACACTAATATTTTCCACTAACATTACATTTTGCAAGAACTACACAATAGAAGGCATTCACTAGTGTACGGGGCAGCTAACATAAAAACATGTGCATGACAAAATAACAGACATGTGCATGACTTGATAGCAACGAATGCAAACTAACATGTCTAATGACCTTGTATGTACTAGCACGAAGAACAGGCGTGCCTAGTGACTTGTATGTACTAGCACGATTACAAAAATGCAGTTCACTGTGACAAGCTTGAACCTGCTATAGCTCTGGCAAAATAAAAACGGTTTGGAGATCTGGTTACCTTGGTCGGAGAGGCGTCTAAGCATCGTTGCTAGCGTGCGAGTGACGTCTAGGTCACCGAGGGTGTTGCGGTTGCGGTGGCTATTAGCATTGGGGAAGCAGATCTTGGGCGGTCGATGCCGGTGCAGTCAACGGTGACGACCATGTAGCTGGTCTAGAGCAGTGGACATGGAAATTGTTCAATTAGATCTTGTCTGGTGGACAACGGTGAAGTTGTTCCAGTACTATTGGGTGGCTTTCGGCGGCGGGGAAGCGGAGCGTGGGCGGTCGACAACACCATAGGCGCGGTCAGTGAGACCACATCTCTAGTGGAGTGGCAGAGAGACCCGGTGAACTAGATCCAATGGGGTGGGCATCAAGAAAGTGGCTCCAGCAGCCGTGGAATTGCCACCGGCTTGTGCGCACGGTGGTTGTGGAGGTGAGGGCGTGGGAGAGAAGCCTAGGATTTTGGGAGGGCCAGCTAGAAAAACTGCGCGAATCAGGACTATGGAGGTGGACAGAAAAATAATTACGATCATGGCCCCAAGCTACCGACTTTAGCGTGCCCATAGGGCGTCGAAACAATGGGTAGAAAATGAATTTTAACATCAAAAGTTTTTGAAATGGAGGGGCACGAAATGCTTCAAAGTCGGTCTTTGGTTTTTCCAATCGATTACGATTTTGAATTTGGCTAACAATATTAAAATGGTAATCCCCCGATGGGAGATTTTGCCTCAAAGTTTTTGAAACGGTGGGGCGGGAAATGCTTTAAGGTTGGTCTATGATTTTGCCGCTCGACCGAGATTTTAAATTTGGCTACCGGACAAATAATAATAATATAAAAATGATTCTCCATGGTGGGAGATTTTGCCTCAAAGTTTTTGAAACGGCGGGGCGGGAAATGCTTCAAGGTCGGTGTGTGAACTTGCCGCCTGATTGAGATTTGGAATTTGACTACCGGACAAATAATAATACTGTAACAGAAAAATGGTACTCCACGATGGGATATTTTGCCTCAAAGTTTTTGAAAAGGTGGGGTGGGAAATTATCAAAGTCGGTGTGTGATTTTTCCGCTCGATAGAGATTTCGAATTTGGCTATAGGACAAATAATAATAATAGAAAAATGGTACCCCCCAGTCGGAGATTTTATTCAATGTTTTTGAAACGGTAGGGCAGGAAATGCTTCAAGGTCGGTGTGTGATTTTACTGCTCGATTGAGATTTTGAATTTGGCAAGAGTCCAAGTAATACTAGAAAAATGGTACTCCATCGGTGGGAGATTTTTCTTGAAAATGTTTGAAACGGAGGGGCATGAAATGCATATGAGTCGGTTGGGATTTTGCCGCTCGATTTTACAATTTTGAATTTGGCTAGCGGAAAAGTAATAATAGAAAAAGATAGTTGTAGACTAGTATGCTATCTGGTCAATAATTGAAGCCGGGAGTCACATCAACTGACCATCCATTACATAATTGCACAGAACATTGGTAAATTTTGTTGCTCAACTGAGATTTTGAATTTGGCTAGAGTACAAGTAATAATTTGAAAAAATGCTACTCCCTATGTTTAGGAATAAAAAATTATTCCCATAGAAAAAATAATGTTGACTCCATCTGTGAAATTGTTTGGGCTATAGGTTTTTACCCTCGATTAAGATTTTGAATTTGGCTATAGTCCTAGTAACAAAAATTACGAGCGAACTCCACCACCCAACCTAGCAATTTCACAATCGCCATTGGTTATCAGTACGATAGGTCAAACGTAATTTCGTAGTATATGAAAGATTAAACATGGGGCCCAAATATTTCGTGTAGGCGGGAGCTTTTGGCTCTCAATTCAGAATTTGAATTTGGTGAAAGTTCAAGTAATAACTGCTAGTATACCATACTTTCCTCTGTTCACGAATCCAAGGCTTGGTCACATCAACTGATCATCCAATACCTTGCTAAAAGTAGCCTTTTTCTGGACGGAGATGTAGAAAATTGGATACCATGATCTCAGATTCAAAAATATTACGGGGGACGGCAGGAGGATTTGTGGCTCCAGTACGGTTTTGAATGTGACTACTCCAAGTAATAGAACAAAAAAAATGTATAAGGTTATTTTTTGCGGGTCGTACTCCATCTGTTCATCAGTCCATTCAGATGTGAAAGAAAATGTTGAGCTCCGATTCAAAAATGTAGTTCCATTTATCCCATGACGCATATGAATATGGTGTGCAACAAAGGGCTATGCCATTGTTTTGAGAACCTGAACCTTATGATCAATGATCCAGGACAACATCACTTGTAACATTAATGTACTGTATCACACTAGTACATATTGGTGCATCCACACATAACCAGTTTGTGGCATTTGTTGCACAAAACACAGAAACAATATCTTTTTTGCATCTAGCACAGTTTATTTTGTGTAACATAAAGATTCATAGTTCATATATATAGTAATAACATCATCCTAATATCAATAAATTAGTCATACATAGTAATAGCATCATCCTAATTTGCTAAAATCTCACGTCAGCTCATACTTAACAAGACGAATAAGAGAGAAGCTCAATGTTCATACACCATTATTCATACAAGCAAGCTCCATTTATTCAAACATTTCCTGTATTGGAGTAAATTACTAGCAAAGTCCACCTATTCATAATCGATACTAATGACCTTGCATCTCCACTAGTTATTTCATTAAAATTGGCATGTTTTTCTTCCGAAAATTGCTGGAAAGGCTGGTCGACTCCAACAATTGTTTGATGATACCAAGCAAAGTACAAATCATTGTCATCATCCTCGGACCATGGAGCTTCTCTTTTCTTCACATTGCTACGAAGAATCATCTAGATTAGAAAATTGATGAGCTTTAACCAAAAACGCTACGAAGAACCCTAGAGCTTATCTCTTCCTCACCTTGTTCCGGCGGTGCCAGTATGGGAAGGTGACGGTGCGGCTGCTGTTGCCGGATCCGAAGCTAGTGGCGGCGCGGGTTCTCGCGGCGCCGCTCCTGCAATCTCGGTCGGGGAGTTGCAATGGTGTGTAGTCATGCCAGAGGGTGCTTGGCCTCCGGGATCCGATCATATCACGGTGAATCCTAGCCACGGTACATCGAATCCGACGAAGCTCGGTGGCGCATTTGTGGCCAAGGAAAATGGCTCGTGGTGGCCAATTTCGGTGATGTAGGCTACCACGAGAAGCACAGAGGGTAGCTTGCCATCGGCGTAGCACAAATCGGGCGAAGGGTAGCGGGCCGACCGCAAACGTGTGGGTGGGGGACAAAAAATAAAGGAGTCGAGGTCACGGTGGCAAGTCCTATATTTATTCTCCTCTAAACAGTGATAGGGGTTAGGGTTAGATTTGGTGCGGCTTCGGCCGTTAGTGGAGTAAATTTAGTCTTCCATTGCCGTTTTGGGGTTGGGTTAGAGATGCTCTAACCCATCAGGATAAGATGTTTATTTGGGCCAGGTGCACAAAATTAAACTACAAACCGTGTTAGCCACAAAAAGGGTCCTGTTTCTGTGTGCTGTGCAACAAATGCCACAAAGACTGGTGTTAGATGCATCCACACATATATTAGTACACAACAATCCAACCTTGCAGCATATAAAGCACCAATATTAAGCAGGCTAGCCATCCAGACATCACGCATTCAGGAATCATACTACTTCCATATTGGTGCATTCTGTTCCCCAATAGTACCTCCATTGATACTATAAGGATCTTTAGCAAGCTAAAACAGCTTTGCTAAAAAGGGATATATTTTGAAACAGAGGAAGTACATTATAAGGTACCATACAAATTATAGACATGTCGCAACAAGGAAACATCCCAACTTCATAACAAGTGCAGACTAATGCACTAACAAATACTTTCAGCTTCAGGTTCCATTTCACGACAAAGGGACTGACCTCAGCTGTTAGTGCTCAACCACAAATACTAAGCATCTTCATGACTTTCTCCTTATTTTCTATGGAGTGCTCCATCCAAATTAAAATTTCTTCTAACTTTGAAATCAAACGTTCATTGTATACACTTAGGGCAGATGAAAACGATTGTTCAACTTGGAGTTGTTCCTCTAGAACTTGAATATGCAAAGAAATGTCCTTGGAGTTGGACTTGAACTTGAACTTGGACTTTGACGAGCTCACTAGGAACCCAGCATTACACAGCAACATATTCTTGGCTATAGCACCGCATTGTAGTACCTTGGAAAATAAATCCACACATTCTTTTGGAGTTTTTACTAAACAGTCTTTCCCAGGATTTGCCAGCTCCTCTTTCAATTCAACCTAGAAAGTTTTCAATTGATAGACGTGTGTAAGAGAAGTGAAGTTACTAAAGAGAAACATGCAGACAGGTTTAACATGTACATGAACTGCTATAATTGGTAGTGCTGATAACGCATCTTATACACTTCAGTAAAAATATCATTTTGTCATGTCTCTTTTTTTGATGTCATTTACTAACAAGACTAAAAATGTGGCTTCCTGTGTAAACACTATGACGTGCATGATATGCCAACTGTTTGTACAATTCATAACTGAAACTGACTTTAGTTGCAAATTATGAAGGAAAATGAAAACAAAACTGAGACGCAGTCCAAGCAAGGTTGCATATCAAACTTATACGTACAAATCACTGCAAGTGCAACATCAAAAAATTCAGACAAGACTTACAAAAAATTTATTTACAATGACAACATATCTATTAGTCTGGTATCCTTCAAATTTCTCCAGCATAGTCAACTGTTTTTTTGGATCCCCATTAGACTTCGTCTGCATTTGGATGGGCGAAAATAAATTGCATCACATGGTGGAAACAGAGGTTGAAAGATAAGATGCATACAGATTCCACAACATCAGTTACATACTTATTTAAAATATACAGTACAGAACAATATGTCCTTACCAATTGGTAGAGGCGCCCAATTATGCTGCAGGATCATGTACGACTTAGTACTTGTACTTTATTACGGCTGGAACAATTCCTTTGAGCGATGGCCTACAAAATGAGACTTGTAAAACACATGCACAAATACAAATTGACAATGCGATCTAGTCTCAGTCTTCTCAAAGCATACCTCATTCTTTTGATCAAGCCAGTGGTGGGGAAGATCACCCCACTGATCGTCAGTCATGTGATCCACAGGAGACATTCTTGTAACATCCTTAAAACACTTGCTAGAGAAGTGTTGCTTCTTTAGCCTGTGGTGCTGCTGCGCAAACATGCGGAGAATATGCTTTTGATAACAACCTTTACTTCCTCGCTATTCTCATCGAACATGAAAAATCTCTGTAGACAACAATGAGGAGCATATATAACAAACGGCAAGCTAAGAAGACAAGGGATAGAGCAATGGAGTATGTCCAAGAGATAGAGGACTTACATGTAACTTTTTCAGTAAACCTTCAAAATGCTCGGGGGTATTTCGGTGGTGTTTCCATAAAGGCAAGATGGAGATATCATTTCTCATGAAAACGCATGTGATCGATGCAATATAAGCAGATTCATGTGGATCCAGTGGCCTTCTGAATCCTGCTATAGATGTGATCGGAAGTCTTTATTTAGTTATTTCAAGCATCTGCTCAAGATTTTTTCCCATCGTCGGCCCCTTGTTAATCTTTGTCGTAGTGCAACTAAAAAAATACATCAAAATATCAATGTATACATATTACATATAAAAGGGCATGCTACTACTAGTCTCTGAACATATATCAAATTTGGTGTCAAGCTCATTTGCAGGGGAGTATATGTCTTTGTCAGTACTAAAGGTCGTTAGGAGATCATTACCAGTTCGTCGATGAGAACCTGCTGTTGAATCTGGTTCTGCTGCCAATTCTTCCTGGGTAACCGGATGGGCTACTGGCGGCTGTGGGATGTGTATTTTTTCTATTTGCAGCCGCCAGTGCAACTGGAACAACGATTAGGACGAAACTTTTTATGCTGATGTTTTGCATTATTGTCTTTTTTGGCCTGGTTGTCATTTTCAACTAGATTAATTAGAGTCTGAGACCTTGTTCTGACTTCGTTTTCTGCATTGGAAGCAAATAACTTTTCAAATTTATCATGGAATTGTGTGAAAAAAGAGGAAATTATTAGGAGTTCTTGCAGAGGATGACGGCTTGAAAAGCAATGATTCCCATCACAACTCTAGTACAATACTTCCACTATGAGTACTCTAACCATATGTCACCCTGAGGAGAAGAAAACACATGAAGTTCCAATACACTTGACTAACCTGTAGGCTTGACTATAATACTGATAACATAACTAGCAGGGTCCGCGTGGTTATACTCTAAACAAGGAGCCATGACATACTACTTTGGCTTAGGACGTTAGCTAGAGTTGATGTATACCAGCTATGCTATCTATAAACCTGTACCTCCCAACTAGAATCATTTTAGGAGATATTCCACAGATGTCAGAGGAGCTTCATAACCATGGTAATGAAGGCTCTAGAAACTTTAGTAACGATCGAGTATATGAGCAAGATGCAGTACACTGCAACAAACGATGAAGTACTTTTGATAGTAATAAGGTGCATAACGAAAGGAAGCATAAAGTGTGCAACAACCTTCGTAAGGGGAGGAGACTAGTTTAGACTTTGCATTGGTGCGGTCGAATGGGGGGGGGCGTCGTTTGCCCATCTCTCCGGTGCCAGAGACTAGGGAGTCCATGAAGCAGATGGGACTTTGCGGCGACCGTATCGTGTTTGCCGGTGACGCTGTGCACGATCTGGCGCGGTGGTTGTTGGTGTGAGGAAGCCGCTCCGTCTCGCTAAACAAGGGAGTGGTGTCTTCGGTCACAACAGTACCTGGTGAGGAGGCGGTGGTGGTGGGGAGGGACGGTGGTGCAAGGCCATATTCGTGGGAGATGCTCCGGCTCTGAGGTCGAGTGAGAGATGTGGGATACAACCTGTTTTATATGTATCACAAGGGAGCCGGTGATAGATTCGAAACTTTTGAATTGCGTCGCGCCGGGTAGTTCAAAGAAAAACCGGCCAATGTCATTCAAATTTTGGTGATCTCACTTTAGAACAAGATGAACCCGCCAAAAAATTTGGCGATCTCTACTCTATGATTATTGCTACACTAGCCAGGAGCCGAGCTAGAGGAAGTGCATCGAATGCGATGGGAGGTATGAACGCACCAGTAGCCTTTCCTAGGTCCGTTTGATTCAATGGATTTGCCTAGGAATTTGGTAGTATTATATCCTATAGGAAATTTCCTATGATGGCTGTTTGATTTTTAGGATTGATTCCCATAGTACTAGTTTTCATAGGTAATCAAACATCCACCCGTACCTCTTTTTCTGATGGCATGTTTGATTCCTAGGAAAGGAAAATCGTAGGAGTAGGAAAAATGTAGGATTGCAATGTCATGCCCACTCCAATCCTGATATGGGGTGGCCCGATCTTCTCAGCAAGCTCTTGTCGATGATGATGGTGGATGATAGATAACTAGTGCGTAGCTATGATCTCTCCCTCTCGAACCCTGATACCAATGCAATAGCTCTCGAACCTTGTAGGATATTCACAACACTACACTCTTGCGCACGCAGCCGTCGACCACGAACGGTAGTTTGCAATCTACTAATTCCTGATGGAACAACAGATCACACTCAATTGCAATTTGGTAGAATTCGATCACAGGGTAATTCCAGAGGTTCTATAAAAGAAACAACTCCAAAATAATTTTAACGTGGTCTGAACCCAACTTGGTATGGTGCCCCATCTATTTATGAGTCTGGGGGCGGCGGCCTAAGGTGGGATCCGAGTTGGTCCCACCCAACTATGGTACAAACCGACCCATAGAGGGTTTGGCCACTTGACTTTGCTGTGGCAGAGTTTCAGTCGGTTTCTCTGTCGCGACAGCCTGTCGTGGCAGAGCTAGACTCTGTTTTCCTACCGCGGCAGCCTGCTGTGGCAGAGAACATGTGCTTTTCTCTGCCGCGATAGAGGACATGCTCCTCTTGTTGATCTTCGTCTTGGACAGCTCCTTGCGCATTCATTGATCAACACGCCATGTTCATTAGCTCCTCGCTTAGTGCTACGCCTTCTTCTCCTAAGTACCTGATCATACAATAATTCAAAGACTTAGGTAGTATAAAATTCTCATTAACTAAAACACCAGGTTCATTAAGAAACAAGTTCACCTATTGTTCTAGTAGCTTAGCACGAGCTCTTGTAATTGGCCCAATCCTTATCTCATTGGATTGATCTTTCTTTGCAGCAATTGGAACATCATCATTAGCATTTGGGGTAGGTGTAATTGTAGGGATATGCTCATCATCTCCCCCCTTCAAAAGGCATCGACCTTGACGCTCCAAGGTCTTCTCCAGCATACGGTGACAAATCAGCAACGTTGAAGCTGTTGCTAACTCCACCAAACTCCTCAATAGGTATATCCACCGAGTAGGCATTATCATTAATTTTGGCTAACACCTTGTAAGGACTAGCACCACATGGATTCAACTTGGACTTGCGAAGTAGTGGAAATCTATCCTTGCGCAGATGCACCCAAACCATGTCTCCATGCTTGAACAAACTTCCTTCCTTGCTTGATTCCTTGCAGCAGCAATGTTCTTGCCTTTCTTCTCAATAGCCTCTCTAGTCTTATCATGAGTTTTCTTCACATAATCAGCACGTTTTGATGCCTCCATATCAACTCTCTCATGTAATGGCAAAGGCAACATATCAAGTGGCGTCAGTGGCTTGAAGCCATACACCACCTCAAAAGAACACAGCTGAGTAGTGGAATGCACAACCCTGTTGTAGGCAAACTCAACATGTGGCAAACACTCTTCCCACTCCCGCAGATTCTTCTTTATCATAGTCCTTAGCAGCTGTGACAATGTTCGATTCACCACCTCCGTTTGACCATCTGTTTGGGGGTGATATGTAGTCCTGAATAGCAGCTTCATTCCTAGCTTCCCCATAAGGTCTTCCAAAAGTAGATCATGAACTTCACATCACGGTCAGAAATAATCGTCTTAGGTACTCCATGCAATCTCACGAGGACCGTGAAAAACAGGTTAGCAACATGCGACGCATCGTCGCTTTTGTGGTAGGCAATTGTGGTAGGCAATAAAATGAGCATCTTAGAGAACCTATCCACTATCACAAATATAGAATCATGACCTCTTTGAGTTTTAGGTAGACCTAGCACAAAATCCATAGTAATGTCTTCCCATGGAGTAGTAGGTGCAGAGAGAGGTGTATATATACCATGAGGCTTCAACTTGGATTTCGACTTGTGGCATGTAATACATCGTCTCACAAATCTGTACACATCAGGCCTCATCTTGGGCCAATAGAAATGATCATTCTCACACCCGAAGTGACCTATCAAACCACCAGCATATGATTCCTGCACTAAGAACAAACGCAACGACGAATCTTGAATACATAGTTTGTTAGCTTGAAAAAAATATCCATCATGTATATGATACTTATCCCATGCGTTTCTAAGAGCACACAAACGACATGCTTCAGCAAAATCATGGTTAGTTGCATAAAGTGCACAAATAGCATGTTCTTCCTAGATAAAGCATCAGCAAAAACATTATCTTTTCCCTTCTTATATTTAATGATGTAAGAAAAAGACTCAATAAACTCAACCCATTTAGCTAATCTTCTATGCAAGTTTGATTGAGCTTTCAAGTATTTCAATGCTTCATGATCAGAATGTAGGATAAATTCCTTTGGCCACAAATAATGTTGCCAAACTTCAAGTACTCTAACAAGTGCACACAAATCTTTATCATAGATAGGATAATTGAAGCGAGCACTAGTAAGTTTGTTAGAAAAATATGCTATAGGGCGACCCTCTTGCATCAAAACGCCACCAATGACTATACCACTAGCATCACATTCAACTTCAAATTCATTCGAAAAATCAGGTAATGCAAGTAATGGTGCAGAAGTAAGAAAACGTTTCAATGTATCAAAAGTAATATCTTGGGTCGCGCCCCATACAAAAGGAACACCTTTCTATGTCAAATCATTCAAAGGTGCAGCAATGGTGCTAAAATCTTTCACAAAGCGCCTATAGAAAACAGCTAAGCCATGGAAACTACACACGTGACTTACATTCATGGGAGTAGGACAATTCTGAATTGATTCAATTTTAGATTGATCTACCTCTACCCCATTCTTAGATACAACAAATCCCAGAAATACGATCTTATCTTTTGCAGATGTGCACTTCTCAAGATTAGCATATATTTTATTATCACGCAACCCTTGCAAAACTTGTCGGATATGAGTACAATGTTCAGTTTCATTGTGGCTATAGATAAGTATATCATGAAAGTAAACAACCACAAAACGACCAATAAAATATCTCAAAACATGATTCATCAATCGCATGAATGTACTAGGTGTATTAGTAAGACCAAATGGCATGACTAACCACTCATACAAATGAAATTTCGTTTTGCAAGCAGTTTTCCACTCATCCCCTTCTTTCATCCTAATTTGATGATAACCACTACGCAAGTCAATCTTAGAGAAAACAACAACACCACTCAATTCATCTAGCATTTCCTCTAAGCATGGAATAGGAAGACGATATCGAATAGTGATGTTATTAATCGCTCTACAATCTACACACATGTGCCATGTACCATCTTTCTTAGGCACTAAAATAATAGGAATAGCACAAGGACAAAGAGAAACATGAATGTACCCTTTATCCAGCAACGCTTGTACTTGCTTCTGTATCTCCTTAGTTTCTTCGGGATTGGTCCTGTAGGGTGCACGGTTGGGAAGTGTGGCGCAAGGGATCAAGTCAATTTGGTGTTCAATACCACGCAATGCACGCAAACCTGTGGGTACATCTTCTGGAAACACATCCCCAAAATCCTACAAAACAGAAGAGACACCAAGAGAAACAGGGGTCATGTCGTTAGAAACCAATACCTTGCCCTTATACATAAGCACAAGTGGCATGGCTACAGGATCCTCACGAAATTCTCTCATATCTTCCTTGGTGGCTAATATCAAAAGATTAGGCACTCTCTCACTTTTCCTTATATCACTCAATTTAGGCTCGATTACATCAGAAACAGCTGTCACACAATCTCGCCGAGCTATAGGATCTTCCTTCAAATTCACCTCTATCTTCTGGCGAGAATCATTCACAATGTCTTGTGGTGTCATTGGCATAGTAATCTTCTTTCCTTTGAATTCTAAGTGATATGTATTGGCTCGGCCCTTGTGTTACACATGGCAATCATAAATCCAAGGCCGACTGTTATGGGGTAACCTCGTGGGTGGCCCGATCTTCACGGATCTCGTGGTCAAATCGATGGGAAAGCGAGGGAAAAGGGAGAAGGTAGCGGAAGCAGACGCACACCTCGCGAAGAACACGATGAACACACACAAAACTCACACGATACAAGGCCGATTGCTCTCGCCAGTGACCACCAATCCGATAGAATCCTCGCAAAGAAAGATTGGTCAACATGCTCCCTTGATCCCACGTGGAGAGGGAAGAACACCTTGGAGAGGGTCTTGATGTCTTGGCAAAGGGATACCGATGCTAAGGCCTTGTACAACAAGGGAGGCGCGATGAAAACTCCAACGAGGTGGTGACGATAGTCGATCCCCTTTGGTAGAAGGGGATGGCGCAAAACTAGAGATTCCACATAGGGGGTTTTCTTTAGTCTATCATCTATGCCTAAGGGATACATGAGGGGTGGGGGCTCTATTTATAGGCCAGCCACTAGAATGGGGGTAGTTTAGGCAAAGGGGTAAGTAAAGGGAATATTCCAGGGCATCAAACCCAGATCCATGCGCACATGGGCAATACCGGCGGTAAGTCCGGCGGCGTCAGATCTGGTGGCGGAAGTTCCGGTCATTGCCGATATTTCCGGTCGGCACCGGTTTGGTATACCGAAGGCGATTCCGGCCACGACCAGTCCTGGCGCTAGTTTGGTCGGCGCGGGTTCTGGTCCGCCGGTTCTGGCGCCGGGAGTTCCTGTGGTGGATCCGGCAGCGCCGGAATCTCCACTAGTTTATCTCTTCCGCCTCCTCTTCCAATCCTCCGTCTTATCAGGCATGAGTCCTCGGGCTTCCTCTCTTGTCTCCGTACTTGTCGGTGTGAACCTATCGTGGTCATAGGATGCAGTATGAAGTAGTATACCATTCAATAGGGTAGGAAGTGTGCTCACATAGAGGAATGGAATCACCTTTGGAGTCCATGACGAGTTGGCATAAGTTGGACACCTTGATGTGGTAACGACCGTAGGTCGGGCTACATCAGCTCCCCCCTTCAAAAAGAGTCGTCCTCGACTCTTCATGCTCGTCACCAAGTAGAAGAGGTCGGGAGACCTTCTTGATCCTGGGGTTCACCATATTGTCGTCTTTGAGAAGATTGAATTGACAACATTTCAATGTTCCATCACCTTCCTGGAAGCCTACAAAGCTCACAACAAAAGCGAAGGAACACTCAAAGCATAGTCAATTGATGAAGATTATAGCATGAGTCCTCAAGTAGAGTGAAGTCACCTTAGGATGTAGAGATAGCTCGTTGAAGGGTAGCCTTAGGTAACTCTCTATGGTTCGTCTTGTCAACTCTTGGTCCATATAGGTTGACACGTATGCAGTTGGACCACCACGCAACAAAGACCAAGCAAAGTATGTTCGTGTGTGATAGAGGAGCATGTCATGTGTGACATGTCCATTCTTGTTCACAACACTATTAGCACAATGCAAGTATAGAAAATGGAATGCATATGCAAGGTCAATGTGCATGGAAATCGTTTGAACATCATCCAAATGTGGGACCTCAAAAACTCCATATAACATCTTTGTGTGGCACTCAAAGCAATGGACTAAAATATTGATCAACATCTTTGATGCAAGAATATGAGAATTCGTCAAAAACACATGCGGAAGAATATCCAAAGCAACATCATTGTGTGTGCAAACCAACGATTGGAAAGAACAATTGTTCAATATGTTCGATGCCATACACATATCATCAAAAGCCAAAATAATGGGGGTATGAGTATCGCAAGCGGAAGCAAAAACAACATGTTTGCAAACAAACCATATGAAAGAGCAAGTGGTCTTTATGTTTGTTGAAACAACAATAAGAGAGACTTGGAAGCTCTCGTGACAATACATGCTCAAATTGGCATTATGGTTGCACACAAAACATCAGAAAGAGAAATTGTTCAACATTTTTGTGGCAACACACAAAGCATCAATATCCAATAGCAATGAAACATGATTGTCACAAGGTGAAAGAATACCATTAACATGCTTGCAATCAAACCATAGGAAAGAGCAATTTGAAAACATGAAAGATGCAAAGCATGCAAAAGGTGGGTTCGATCTTGAACTCACTTGGGGATGCTCTCTAGAGCTCTTTTTGTCAACTCGTCCTCAACCGAGGTTGACATTCTTGTTCGGGTACCTACACACATCAAACACAAAAGGGAGAATGTGTGTGCATGGTAGAGAAACACATCATCCATCATGACGTATCTCTTCATCCACCACGTACATCTTCTTTGTTGGAGACATCATCATCTCCAAGTTTGGCGCTTCTTGATCCATGGAACCTAGTACATCATGAGGAAACACACTAGAGGTACAATGTTGTGGGTCAACTTTGGGGATGGCCCGATCTTTCACGAATCCATTGAAATCGAGGCGGAGGAGGTGTGGGGATGAGGGAGAGAGCGAATCCGCGAACTCACACACGAAGACAAGATACAAGCCAATTGCTCACGCCGGTGGCTACCGGTCCGGCGTAATCCCTAGGATCAGCGTCGGGCGGGGATCTCTCTCTCGAACCGACACGGTGAGATGGAAGACTCGGTGAGATCTTGACGTCTAGGCAAAGGAACTCCAATGCCTAGGCCTTGTACAACACGGAGGCATGATGCAAACTCCAAAGAGGTTTGGGTTATTTGGTGCTCCTTTGTCAAAGGAGCATGAGGCAAGAACTAGATAGATCCACAAGGGGTTTCCACTGATTCCAAATATCATGCCTAGGGTTTACAATAGAGGTGGGGGTATATATAGGCCAACCACAAGTTCAGGGGTAGTTTGGGCATAAAAAGGTAAAAACTGGACGAAATAGGAATATTCTCGGGCATCAAACCCAGGTAGGCGTTCGGGAGGCGATTTCGGCAATAAGTCCGGCGGTGCCGTAATCGGCACAAGAATTTCATGTCGCCACCGGAAATTCCGGTCGAAACCGGAATGGCTCACATAAGCCCCTTTTGGTCGTCGCCGGAAGGTTTCGGCGTGCGCCAGTATTTCTGGTCGCTGGTCCGGTCCATCGGAGCGTGCGCCAGAAATTCTAGCGGGAATTCCGATCTGCCGACCCTAGCGCCGGTTTGGTCCGCAACTTCGCCTTGCGATGGCTTGGCTGCTTCCTTTGGCACTTCTTCATGGGCTTCGTACCTGATGATGCATAAGGTATTGGCATGAAGTAGTAAGCCATCCAAGGATGTATCGAAGTCACATGAGACAAGGAGCGAATTCACCTTAGCTTGAAGGAGCTTGGCTCGGGCACAGGTCATCGGTCCATTTGGCGGACTTGGTGGTGTAGATGTAGGAGCGTCCGTAGGACGGCTGCATCAGCTCTCCCCCCTTGGGAAAGAGTCGTCCTCGACTCTTCATGCCTATCATCTTGAACATCTCCATGGTAGGGTGAGAGATCTTTGACGTTGAATGTATTGCTTGCAACATACTTGGACGCCAGTATGTCGATGATGTAGGCATTATTGTTGATTCTCTTGAGGACCTTGAAGGGACCATCTCCTCTTGGCTTGAGCTTGGAGTTGCGTTCCTTGGGGAAGCGGTCTTTGCTTAGGTGTATCCACACAAGATCACCTTCTTCAAATATCATTTCCTTCTTGTCCTTGTTTAACCCTGAAGCTTGGCGAAGGACTTGTTGCTCGATAGTAGCTCTTGTTTCTTCATGAAGCTTATTCATAGCTTGTGCGCGCTTCTCAACGTCCATGTTGGTGCGCTCATGTAGAGGTAGCGGTAGGATGTCCAGCGCGGTGAGGGGCTCGAAACCATAGACGATCATGAATGGACTCATCTTGGTTGTTGAGTGCTTGGCACGGTTGTAGGCGAACTCGGCGTGGGGAATGTATTCCTCCCAATCCTTCAAGTTCTTGATCAAGACATGTAGAAGAGTTTCGAGGCTTCAGTTGCCAACCTTAGTTTGTCCATCGGTTTGAGGATGCGACGCGGATGAAAAGAGGAGCTTGACGCTGAGCTTTGCCATGAGGGTCTTCCATAAGTAGCTCATGAATTTGACGTCGCGGTCGGAGACGATTATTCGTGGCACACCGTGAAGACGGACGATTTCCCTGAAAAATAGATTTGCAACAAGTGAAGCATCGTCGGTCTTATGGCACGGTATGAAGTGTGCCATTTTGGAAAAGCGATCCACAACAACAAATATCGAACCATGACCATGCTTAGATCTAGGTAATCCTAACACAAAATCCAAGCTAATATCGGACCAAAGTGTATGAGGAATAGGCAATGGCATATAAAGACCATAAGGGTTAGCTTGCGACTTAGCTTGAACACATGTCGTGCATCGTTGAACATAGCGATCCACGTTGCGCTTCATCCAGGGCTAGAAGTAGTGAGTGGATAGCATGTCTAATGTCTTGTCACGGCCATAGTGACCCATGAGGCCTCCACCATGAGATTCTTGGAGAAACAAAAATTGGAGCGACGATTTCGGAATGCAAAGCTTGTTTTATTTAAAGAGAAAGCCCTTATGCAAATAGAAATCATCAACTCCTTTGTCAATGGAGCACTTTGCGAAAATTGGTTCAAAGAATGGGTCGGAAGCATACAACGATTTTATTTCCTCAAGACCCAACACGTTGATTTCGAGTCTTGTAAGAAGTCTTGTGTGTTTGCGAGACAAAGTGTCTGCAACTACATTATCTTTGCCCTTCTTATACTTGACAATGTACGGAAAAGACTCCATAAACTCAACCCACTTAGCGTGTCTTTTACTCAAGTTGGCTTGGCCTTTGAGATATTTCAACAACTCATGGTCGGAATGTATGATAAATTCTTTGGGCCATAGGTAGTGTTGCCACACTTGAAGGAAACAAACTAAGGGAAAAAGCTCTTTGTCATAAATCGGATAGTTAAGGCGAGCACCATCAAGTTTCTCGCTATGGTACGCTATAGGACGTCCGTTTTGCATAAGGACTCCACCAATGCCAACACCACTAGCATCACACTCTATCTCAAAAGTTTTTGTGAAATTCGATAACGCAAGAAGAGGTGCTTCGGTGAGCCTCTTTTTAAGTTCATCAAAATCTTTTGTTTGAGCTTTGCCCCATACGAAGGTGACATTCTTTTTCGTCAACTCGTTGAGAGGACAAGCAATGGTTGAAAAGTCTTTCACAAAGCGATGATAGAAACCGTCCAACCCATGAAAACTTCGGAGTTCACTCACATTTGTTGGGATGGGCCAATCTCGTATGTCCTTGACCTTGGAGACATCAACTTCAGTTCCCTTCGAAGAAACGACAAATCCAAGAAAAATCAATTTGTCTTTAGCAAAAGTGCACTTGGGAAGATTAGCATAAAGCTTTTCATGTCGAAGGATTTGCAAAACTTCATTGACATGTGTTATATGGTCCTCAAAACTTCATTGAGAGAACGCAAGATGTGATTCATAAGGCGCATGAAGGTGGATGGGGCATTAGATAAGCCAAAGGGCATAACCAACCATTCATAGAGACCAAGTTTGGTCTTGAAGGCGGTTTTCCACTCATCACCTTCATCCATGCATATTTGATGGTAACCACTACGAAGATCAATTTTCGAAAAAATAGTGGCTCCACGCAACTCATCAAGCATGTCATCGAGACGTGGTATGGGATGTCGATAACGCACGGTAATAGAATTGATTGGACATCATTCCATGCATAACCGTAGCGTATTATCCGTTTTTGGGACAAGAATGACGGGAATGACACTTGGACTAGTGCTAACTTGGATCAAACCTTTGGAGACGAGTTGGTTGATTTGACGTTCGATCTCCTTCGTCTCCTCCGGGTCGTGTGGTAGGCAGCACGGTTTGGATGGGGTGCGCCGGGGATGAGGTCAATGTGATGTTCAATGCCGCGAAGAGGAAGTAGTCCATGTGGGAGCTCTTCCGGGAACACATCCTTGAATTCCTGCAAGACAATCATCAAAGATGGAGGAACAATGGTTAAGTCATTAGTTCCTTGCGCTAGGCCCTTGCAAATGAGGACGTAGTGCAAGATGGATGGGTTCTTCCACACTTCTCTCATCTCACTTTTGGTGGCAAGGAGAACACTCTTAGTTTTTTCACTCGAGTTTGGCTTGTGGCTCTCACTCACTATGAGGTGATTCTCTCTCTCACCACTCTTCTCACAAGTAGGTGTTGTTCTTTGCGCCCTCGCTAAAGCCTAAGCATTGTCCGCAATTATTTGGCTAGGAGTCATTGGTTGCAAAACACATGTTTTGTTGAGCCATTTGAAGGTGTATATATTGGTGCGGCCATCATGTAGAGCGGCCTTGTCAAATTGCCATGGTCGACCAAGAATCATGTGACAAACTGTCATAGGAACCACATCGCACTCCACCGTGTCTTTGTAAGGACCAATGGCAAAGGAGACCGATACAGTATCCTTGATCTTCACGGACCCTTGGTCACTTATCCATTGCATGTGGTAGGGGTGCTTGTGCGGATGGAGGTTGAGCTTCTCACACAACTCGATGCTAGCAAGGTTGTGGCAACTCCCACCATCAATGATTACTTTGATAGATTTTCCATTGATGTCGGCTCGTGTTTGGAAGATACTTGAGCGTTGGTCTTCATGCTCTTGTGCTTGAGTGGTCATGATCCTTGTGACGACAAGCGATGGACGTGTGTCATGTTCACACATGAGGAGTTCTTGGTCATCTTCCACTCGTTGCCTTGCCATTGCTTCCTTGACATGGGCATCGAATTCATCTTCACTCAAGTACTCTTCGTCGCCGTTGTCATGGATGAACAATACCTTCTTGTTTCCACACTCGGCCGACTTGTGTTCTTTGCCTCCACACTTGTAGCATTCACCGTTGAAAGGTGTATCAATCTTTGCTTGTTTGCCACTTGGGGGCAGTTTTCCTTGAGGAAGTGTGGGCTTGAAGGAAGGCTTGGAGGTACTTGAGGAGCTTCCATTGAAGGTTGTTGGCATAGCGGTTGAAGCTTGCTTGTAGGTGAAATACGTCTTGGGCTCATTTTACTTGATGTCCTCTTGCACTTGATGTTCAGCCTTTGTTGCGATGTGCACAAGATCAACCATGGTCTTGTATGTTTGGAACTCGATGATGCGCTTGATTGGGTGGTTCAACCCAATAAGGAAGCGTGCCATAGTTTGCTCCATGCGCTCGTCAATGTTGGCCCAAATCAAGTTGAGTTCCATTTCCTTGAAGTACTCTTCCACGGTCTTTATCCCTTGACGAAGCAATTGAAGGTTGTTGAAGAGGTCGCGCGTGTAATGCGCGGGTACAAAGCGGGATCTCATATGAGACTTCGTGTCATGCCAAGTTGTGATTGGCGGCTCATGTCTTGCATCACGAGCAACTTGAACTTGTTCCCACCAAAGGTTGGCGTAATCATCAAACTCAAGCAAAGCAATGTCGACCATCTTCTCGTTGCTATAATTGTGCATACATAAGGTCTTGTCGACTTTGAGTACCACGAGAGGTATTCTTCTAGGTCATTTGATCCGGTAAACTTGGGCATTGTGAACTTGAGCTTGCCGAAAGTTTCTTCATCGTTGCGGTCATTGCGACGCGCTTGGTGACCTTGTTGATGATCATGTGGTTGAGGTGGTAGAACTTGGTTCTCGTGACCTTGTTGCAGAGCTTGCTCTTGATGTTGTTGTTGTAGAGCTTGCTCTTGCTCTTGACGCGGTTGTTGACGTAGTTGAGGTGCTTGGGTCTCATGTTGGCGAGGGTGTGGAGCCTCTTGACGCGGTTGACAATGAAAGGGAGGATTGTTCCTTGGTTGGTGATGTTGGTTAGGCACATGGGCCTCACGACGAAGATCATGGTCTTGAGCGTCTTGACGTGGTGGGCGTCGCTCAATTTGGACCACTTGGCGCTCCAAGTTTTGGCGTGGTGCAGGAGGCGCCTCGTGATGACCATGGTGTCGGTGCGGACGTTCATGATGATGATGACGAGGATGAGGATCTTGGAGAGCTTCACGTCGATGGCGAGCTTGATTCTCCAAATTGGAGTCATCACTTGTTGTGTCAAATATGTGTCGCGGTCAATGGTGGTTGACTTGCTGTTGCAATTGTGGTTCTTCTTGTGGTTTCTCTTGTTGGATCACTAGTGCCCTTGCGTGATGATGGTGTGCTTCTTGCCTTGCTTGTGGCCTTGAAGAGAAATCACCATCATAGCTTGACATTGCGGCATGCCGTGGGGAAGCTACATAGTTTGAATAACTTCCATCTTCAACCACGGGGGCGTCATTGCGGCTTGGCACACTTGGATGTAGATCTTGTTGAAGAGGAGCATGATGACACGAAGAACTTGAAGAGGTTGATGCGCGTGAACGGGGTATTGCCATTCCGTCGATGAGGCGTTAAAGATTGACATTTGTTTTGGCGACGGAGCATTCAAGCGCTTCATTTTGGTGGCCGAAGTTGTGATGCATTGCCTGTATTTGTCATTCGAGGCCATCGAAGCGGTTGTTGATGTTCTTGAACTCGGCTTGCGTCTCGCCAAATTATTCATCTTGTCGCGGCTCAAGGGCTTAGCAATGTTCACGGAACTCTTGTCGGACGATGAAGTTACTTGCGCGTGTCATGTATCGTCCTTGTTCTTCTTCTTGGGGAGGTGGTTGGCTCGACTCACCGTGCCTATCCATTATGCAAAACACACAAGGATTGTATATGGAAGTGGAATATGGTGGTGTTAGCCTTGTTCCTCACCTTGGGGATTGCACCGAACTAGAAACCACAAGTGAGAGCGATTAGCTTGCAAAGTGAAAACGCAAAGAAAAACTCACACTAAAGAAGGGAAGCTAAAACTCTCAAAACCTGTGGGTGGAAGGTTAGGGTTGTGGAAAACCAAATGAAATGATCCAAAGAAAAGGTTATTGTCAAACGTGGTAGAGAACCAAAAGATCAAAAGCAAATAGGAGTGGATCTACAAAACACCAGGATACGCACACGTGGAGACGGATGTGGTTAGCACGACTATGAAAATGAGCACAAAAGGTCCTAACGAAGACTACGCTCGGTGTCGTGCCAACTCAAGGAGAGACCACAACTCGTTTGCCAAAAGAGAAATAAGCAACTGATTTGTGCACTTGCCTTGGTCGCGCTCTTTTTCTCTCTTTGCTTACAAGCTTGAGACTCTCTTTGTATTGGGAGACTATGTATCTTTCTATTTTTCTTTTGCTTTTTGTTTTTCTCTTTTTTTGATTCTTTTTCTCCCTTTCTATACTACTGTGTTAACTCTTGTATTTTCTCTCACACTCTCACTTTCCAAAGACAAGTGCACAATGCTTAGGCAAACACAAAATGAGTTGCTCTCATAGGATAGATACACACAAGGAAGAAGGGTTAACAAGGTGGAGCAAGTTATACATTTGGTATTGATGACTTGCTACCGGTGTTGGGGATGATGTTCGGTGTCGTGGTGTCGATGAGCGCGGGATGTGAATATTGTTGCGGAAGATTGAAGTTAGTTGGGCGACACGCACACGAAACACGAACAACGCGAGAGAAAAAACAAACAAAAATGGGCGAAACAATAATTTCGGCGGCCAAACTGGTGGCGCTGGGCCTGGCGCCGGAAATTCCGGTCGTGATTCCGGTTCGCCGGAACTGTCGCCGAAATTTCCAGCGGCTGGGCCGGTCCACCGAGCCTGGTGCCAGTTTGAGTTCGTGATGAACTCCAAAAGTCAAATCGGTCAAAAATTTCGGAAATTTGTCCAAATTGGGCTGGGAAAAGGTTCTAGGAAGGTAGATCGGTACCCAAAGCAACAGTTCTATGGAACAAAACCACGAAAAATGCAGCGAATCCAGAGATCGATCCAAAGGCAAATTGGGGCTATTTTTTTGGGGATTTTCAAAATTTTGGTAGATAGAAGAAAAATTTGTGGGCGAATTCGTGAGCAACAAAGCTCTTGATACCAATATGTTGCGGGGCAACTTCCGGGATGGCCCGGTCTTTCACGAATCCCTTGAAATCGAGGCGGAGGAGGTGTGGGGCTGAGGGAGAGAGCGAATCCGCTAACTCACACATGAAGAACACGATGAACACACACACACACCACGAAGACACAATACAAGACAATTGCTCACGCCGACGGCTACCGGTCTGGCGCAATCCCTAGGATCGGCATCAGGCAGGGATCTCTCTCTCGAACCGGCACGGCGGGATAGGAGACTCGATGAGATCTTGACGTCTAGGCAAAGGAACTCTGATGCGTAGGCCTTGTACAACGCGGAGGCACGATGCAAACTCCAACGAGGTTTGGGATATTTGGTGCTCCTTTGTCAAAGGAGCATGAGGCAAGAACTAGAAAGATCCACAAGGGGTTTCCACTAATTCCAAATATCATGCCTAGGGTTTACAATAGAGGTGGGGGGCTATATATAGGCCAGCCACAAGTTCAGGGGTAGTCTGGGCATAAAAAGGTTAAAACTGGACGAAATAGGAATATTCTCAGGCATCAAACCCAGGAAGGCGTTCGGGAGGCGATACTGGCAATAAGTCCCGCGGTGCCGAAATCGGCGCCGGAAATTCCGGTCGTCACCGGAAATTCCGGTCAAAACCAGAATGGCTCACAGAAGCCCCTTTCGGTCGTCGCCGGAAGGTTTCGGCGTGTGCCGGTATTTCCGGTCACTGGTCCGGTCCGCCGGAGCATGCGTCGGAAATTCCGGCTGGAATTCCCGTCCACCGACCCTGGCGCCGGTTTGTTCCACGACTCTGTCTTGCGATGGCTTGGCTGCTTCCTTTGGCACTTCTTCATGGGCTTCGTACCTGATGATGCATAAGGTATTGGCATGAAGTAGCAAGCCATCCAAGGATGTATCAAAGTCACATGAGACAAGGAGCAAATTCACCTTAGCTTGAAGGAGCTTGGCTCGGGTACGTGTCATCAGTCCACTTGGGGGACTTGGTGGTGTAGATGTAGGAGCGTCCATAGGATGGGCTGCATCATAGAGGGTAAGTCATTAGAAATCAAAGTGGTCTCACATGACCTATCAACTACCACTCTCAACTCACTAGGTGTATCACTCATGCCCTCAAAGTGGAAGCACTCAATCTCACGTGTGGTGGGGTCACTCATCTCACTCTTGTTCTCACTCAAGTGGGCTAAGTGGCTCTCATACTCACATGGGATTGGTACCACATCATCACTCAAGCATATGGGGGTAGGCTCGGTTCTCTCAACTCCATGCGCCTCCTTTGGTGAAGGGAAAATCCCATGCTCACCATTGTCGACCTTGTCATCGCCATCTTGCACCTTGGCTTGTGTAGTCCTTTTGACATACTCGTCCAACTTGGCGAAGTAGAGGTCTTCGTCTTCCTCCTCCATGAAGGTGCATGCGTCATTTAGGACGTCAAGTTTGGGCATTGAAGCTTGATGGCATGGAGGAGAGCTTGCTCTTGGTACCATTATGGTGGTGGCACGAGTAGTGGAACGTGCCCTTTGATGGTGTCGATGGAGGTCATTGGCGTGCCTTGCCAAAGGTTGATGTAGATGGTGCACTTGGTCATCCACATGACGCTCGCGACAATGCTTCTTGTCCTTGGTACTCTTCTTGGTGAGGCATTGTAATGAGCGCAAAGCATCATTTGTCTTAGCCATCATGATCATGGTTTTGGCAAAGTCGTTGTCCATGTCACGCTTGAAGTTGTCCATTTGATGGTGGACCTTGGTGCTCTCGAGGTGGAGGCTCCGTCTTGGTTAATGCGACTTGAGGAGCTT
Source organism: Avena eriantha (assembly GCA_910589775.1). Classification (NCBI taxonomy): domain Eukaryota; kingdom Viridiplantae; phylum Streptophyta; class Magnoliopsida; order Poales; family Poaceae; genus Avena; species Avena eriantha. The sequence goes on along the minus strand of OU342741.1, from coordinate 269,798,706 downwards.
GTCGTTGTCGTTCTCGAAGTCTTCCATGCTTGGGGAGTTATTGTTGTTGTAGAACTCCATATCACCCAAGCATGTGGAGCCATTGTTGGTGTAGTGCTCCATCATGTCATCCATGCTTGTGGAGGCCTAGGCATGGTGGCTCATTGTGGATTCTTCATAGATATCATCCTTGGTTCCGGAGTCCCTAGACATGCTTCACAAGACCAAGTGGTGTATATGGAAGTGGTAGGGGGGTTAGGGATGCAACGTCAAACCTTACTTTACCCTGGAAGATAGTATCGAGCGTCACATGGGATTGGTACCACATCATCACTCAAGCATATGGGGGTAGGCTCGGTTCTCTCAACTCCATGCGCCTCCTTTGGTGAAGGGAAAATCCCATGCTCACCATTGTCGACCTTGTCATCGCCATCTTGCACCTTGGCTTGTGTAGTCCTTTTGACATACTCGTCCAACTTGGCGAAGTAGAGTTCTTCGTCTTCCTCCTCCATGAAGGTGCATGCGTCATTTAGGACGTCAAGTTTGGGCATTGAAGCTTGATGGCATGGAGGAGAGCTTGCTCTTGGTACCATTATGGTGGTGGCACGAGTAGTGGAACGTGCCCTTTGATGGTGTCGATGGAGGTCATTGGCGTGCCTTGCCAAAGGTTGATGTAGATGGTGCACTTGGTCATCCACATGACGCTCGCGACAATGCTTCTTGTCCTTGGTACTCTTCTTGGTGAGGCATTGTAATGAGCGCAAAGCATCATTTGTCTTAGCCATCATGATCATGGTTTTGGCAAAGTCGTTGTCCATGTCACGCTTGAAGTTGTCCATTTGATGGTGGACCTTGGTGCTCTCGAGGTGGAGGCTCCGTCTTGGTTAATGCGACTTGAGGAGCTTGTCGTTGTCGTTCTCGAAGTCTTCCATGCTTGGGGAGTTATTGTTGTTGTAGAACTCCATATCACCCAAGCATGTGGAGCCATTGTTGGTGTAGTGCTCCATCATGTCATCCATGCTTGTGGAGGCCTAGGCATGGTGGCTCATTGTGGATTCTTCATAGATATCATCCTTGGTTCCGGAGTCCCTAGACATGCTTCACAAGACCAAGTGGTGTATATGGAAGTGGTAGGGGGGTTAGGGATGCAACGTCAAACCTTACTTTACCCTGGAAGATAGTATCGAGCGTCACATGGGATTGGTACCACATCATCACTCAAGCATATGGGGGTAGGCTCGGTTCTCTCAACTCCATGCGCCTCCTTTGGTGAAGGGAAAATCCCATGCTCACCATTGTCGACCTTGTCATCGCCATCTTGCACCTTGGCTTGTGTAGTCCTTTTGACATACTCGTCCAACTTGGCGAAGTAGAGGTCTTCGTCTTCCTCATCCATGAAGGTGCATGCGTCATTTAGGACGTCAAGTTTGGGCATTGAAGCTTGATGGAATGGAGGAGAGCTTGCTCTTGGTACCATTATGGTGGTGGCACGAGTAGTGGAAGGTGCCCTTTGATGGTGTCGATGAAGGTCATTGGCGTGCCTTGCCAAAGGTTGATGTAGATGGTGCACTTGGTCATCCACATGACGCTCGCGACAATGCTTCTTGTCCTTGGCACTCTTCTTGGTGAGGCATTGTAATGAGCGCAAAGCATCATTGTCTTAGCCATCATGATCATGGTTTTGGCGAAGTCGTTGTCCATGTCACGCTTGAAGTTGTCCATTTGATGGTGGACCTTGGTGCTCTCGAGGTGGAGGCTCCGTCTTGGTTAATGCGACTTGAGGAGCTTGTCGTTGTCGTTCTCGAAGTCTTCCATGCTTGGGGAGTTATTGTTGTTGTAGAACTCCATATCACCCAAGCATGTGGAGCCATTGTTGGTGTAGTGCTCCATCATGTCATCCATGCTTGTGGAGGCCTAGGCATGGTGGCTCATTGTGGATTCTTCATAGATATCATCCTTGGTTCCGGAGTCCCTAGACATGCTTCACAAGACCAAGTGGTGTATATGGAAGTGGTAGGGGGTTAGGGATGCAACGTCAAACCTTACTTTACCTTGGAAGATAGTATCGAGCATCACATGGGATTGGTACCACATCATCACTCAAGCATATGGGGGTAGGCTCGGTTCTCTCAACTCCATGCGCCTCCTTTGGTGAAGGGAAAATCCCATGCTCACCATTGTCGACCTTGTCATCGCCATCTTGCACCTTGGCTTGTGTAGTCCTTTTGACATACTCGTCCAACTTGGCGAAGTAGAGGTCTTCGTCTTCCTCATCCATGAAGGTGCATGCGTCATTTAGGACGTCAAGTTTGGGCATTGAAGCTTGATGGCATGGAGGAGAGCTTGCTCTTGGTACCATTATGGTGGTGGCACGAGTAGTGGAAGGTGCCCTTTGATGGTGTCGATGGAGGTCATTGGCGTGCCTTGCCAAAGGTTGATGTAGATGGTGCACTTGGTCATCCACATGACGCTCGCGACAATGCTTCTTGTCCTTGGCACTCTTCTTGGTGAGGCATTGTAATGAGCGCAAAGCATCATTTGTCTTAGCCATCATGATCATGGTTTTGGCGAAGTCGTTGGCCATGTCACGCTTGAAGTTGTCCATTTGATGGTGGACCTTGGTGCTCTCGAGGTGGAGGCTCCGTCTTGGTTAATGCGACTTGAGGAGCTTGTCGTTGTCGTTCTCGAAGTCTTCCATGCTTGGGGAGTTATTGTTGTTGTAGAACTCCATATCACCCAAGCATGTGGAGCCATTGTTGGTGTAGTGCTCCATCATGTCATCCATGCTTGTGGAGGCCTAGGCATGGTGGCTCATTGTGGATTCTTCATAGATATCATCCTTGGTTCCGGAGTCCCTAGACATGCTTCACAAGACCAAGTGGTGTATATGGAAGTGGTAGGGGGGTTAGGGATGCAACGCCAAACCTTACTTTACCTTGGAAGATAGTATCGTGCAAGTGGCAACACTTGCGAGCAATCAAAACCAAGCAAAGTGAAGTTCACGTGGAACACCAAAACCAACTAACCACTGAAAACACACACACCCAAAGCTTATGATGGATAGGTATGGAAGGTGGCATGTCAAGAATCAATCCGAAATCAAGATGTTGTAATGAAAACTAAAGGACCACAATGATCACAAAGCAAAACAAGTCAATCCACAAGAAGGAATATATCCAAGGAAACACACACGGTGGGATATATGGGATTTGTGCGATGGAGGAAGTGAGCTAAGAACCAAATGATTACCTAGCGAATACTATAAGCTCGTGTCGCACAAGTGCAAGGAGAGACGCTAGTTCGATTGCAATAAAATTGGTGGGCTACAAGGTATGCACAATAAGTACCACCTATTTGATGTTCATCGAGCTTGTGCTTCCTATTCTATGAGGCACTTATTTCTTTCTTTCTTTCTTTTTTTATTTTTATTTTTCTATTTTTTTATTTTTCTTTATTTTTCACTTGCCTCTTCCTTGTGCCAACAACTATACAAGATAACTATATGAGATAGCACACTCACAACTTTTGCTCAGAATTCTACAATGTATCAAATGTGCATAGCCCAAGCAATCATAGGAGGAACTAGTCTCAATAGGTGTTTGTTGAACGCAAAGATAGTGTAGCTCACAAAGGGATGCAAGTGGGGAGAAGTTGCGGAATTTATATACCTTTCCTCGCTGATCTTCACCCTTTATTGGTGGATTCCGCCTTGCTCACGGAATTCGATGGAGTAGATAGCATGAGCCACGGATATGATGATGTATAGCTCCTTCTCCTCTTCAAAACAAGCTAAAGAACAACAAAATCCGTGTTCGTATGCAAAAGTTATGCTCAAAATGGTGCAGGGATGATCTGTTGGCAGCCAAATCGGCGGGACCGGACTTGGAGCCGGAAATTCCGACGGTGGGGCCGGTTGACTGGAATTCTCACCGGAAATTCTGGTTTCAACTTCGGTCCGCCGGACCTGGCGCCGGAACGCGTTCGGGATGCGAAAATCCACAATTACTGCGGAAAAACTTGATGAAAAACTTCAGATCTGAGGGGTAAATGATGGAATTAGGCCATGGGAATGCAGGGGAAGGTAGATCAACAAGTTTAGCAAGTAATACAAGGATCAAATACTATCAAAACGCACTCAAATCATAGATCGATCTAAAAAACGAATTGGGGCTATTTTTGGTGGAATTTTTCGAATTTATGGGGAAAAGACCGAATCGATGAGGAATCCGTGGCAACCAAAAGCTTTTGATACCAGATGTTATGGGTTGACACAAGATCCACTCGATTTTGTGGCTATTTTTGTGGTTTTTCAAGAAAATAATTGGTGGGGAAGAACGAGGGTGAAATCCGTGGCAACTTGGGCTCTGATGCCAGATGTTATGGGGTAACCCGTGGGTGGCCCGATCTTCACGGATCTCGTGGTCAAATCGATGAGAAAGCGAGGAGAAAGGGAGAAGGTAGCAGAAGCGGACGCACACCTCACGAAGAACACGATGAACACACGCAAAACTCACATGATACAAGGCCGATTTCTCTCGCTGGTGGCCACCGGTCCGATAGAATCCTCGCAAGGAAAGATCGATCAACGTGCTCCCTCGATCCCATGCGGATGATATGGGGTGGACCGATCTTCTCAGTAAGCGGATGGCGATGATGATGGTGGATGAAAGATAACTAGTGCGTAGCTATGATCTCTCCCGCTCGATCCCTGATGCCAGTGCAACAGATCTCGAACCTTGTAGGATATTCACAACACCACACTCTTACGCACGCAGCCGTGACCACGAACGGTAGTATGCAATCTACTAATTCCCAATGGAACAACAGATCACACTTAATTATAGTTGGTAGATTCGAACACAGGGTAATTCCAGAGGTTCTATAAAAGAAACAATTCCAAAATATTTTAACGTGGTCTAAACCCTAACTAGGGGTCGTCCCAGGGCTTATAAGGGCGTCTAGGGCGGCCAGAAACCGAAACTAAACGCAAACAACTCAATATGATACAAATCGACTCGGACCAGATTCGTTCGGCGGGCGACACTCCGGTCGAAATCGGCCGGATAGTCCGGTCAGGCTAGACACTCCGGGTGAAGTGTGCCGGATAGTCCGGTCTGGCCGGAAACTTTGAACTTTCCGGGTGGTGTCCGGGTAGTATCCGAACTGGCAGACAGAATGTCCACGCCAGTTTGCCTCTCGACTAGGCCGGACAGTCCGGGTGGATCTGGTCGGACACTCCGGTCGTGGCAGATCTTTTTGCCTCCGTCTTGATGATCTTCTCTTGCGCCTTCCTCCCGCTCCTCCCTCGCACATCCTTGGGTGATCATCATGTTGGGCTTCTCTTGTAGTCCTTCTTCTCCTTGCGCCATGCTTGTTTCTCCAACGAACCTGATCATACATAAATGCATAGACTTAGGCAGTATAAAGTTCTCATCAATCAAAGTACCAGAATCGTTTAGGAATAAATTCACTTGTTGTTCTAGTAGCTTAGCACGAGCTCTTGTAATAGGTCCAATTCTAATCTCCTTGGACTGATCCTTTCTTGCAACAGTTGTAGCATCTTCAGTAGTCATTGGGGTAGGTGTAATTGTAGGGATGTCCTCATCATCTCCCCCCCTTCAAAAGGCGTCGACCTCGATGCTCCAAGGTCTTCTCCAGCATATGGTGACAAGTCAGCAATGTTGAAGCTGTTGCTAACTCCACCAAACTCCTCAATACGTATATCAACCGAGTAGGCGTTATCATTAATCTTGGCTAACACCTTGGAAGGACCAGCACCACGTGGCTTCAATTTTGACTTTCGAAGTAGTGGGAACCTATCCTTGCGTAGATGCACCCAAACATATCTCCAGGTTCGAACAACACTTCTTTCCTTGCTTGATTCCTTGCAGTAGCAATGTTCTTGCCTTTCTTCTCAATAGCCTCTCGAATCTTCTCATGTATTTTCTTCACATAATCAGCACGTTTTGATGCCTCCATATCAACTCTCTCATGTAATGGCAGAGGAAACATATCAAGTGGCGTCAATGGCTTGAAACCATACACCACCTCAAAAGGACAAAGCTGAGTAGTTGAATACACAGCCCTATTGTAAGCAAATTCAACATGTGGCAAACACTCTTCCCACTCCCGCAGATTCTTTTTAATCATGGTCCTTAGCAGTTGTGACAATGTTTGATTTACCACCTCTGTTTGACCATCTGTTTGGGGATGACATGTAGTACTTAACAGCAGCTTCGTTCCTAGCTTTCCCCATAAGGTCTTCCAAAAGTAGCTCATGAACTTCACATCACGGTCAGAAACAATCGTCTTTGGTACTCCATGTAATCTCACGATGTCCCTGAAAAATAGGTTAGCAACATGCGACGCATCGTCACTTTTGTGGCAGGCAATAAAATGAGCCATCTTAGAGAACCTATCCACTACCACAAATATAGAATCATGACCTCTCTGAGTTTTAGGTAGACCTAGCACAAAATCCATACTAATGTCTTCCCATGGAGTAGTCGGTGCAGAGAGAGGTGTATACAAACCGTGAGGCTTCATCTTAGATTTCGACTTATGGCATGTAATACATCGGCTCACAAATCTGTACACATCACGCCTCATCTTGGGCCAATAAAAGTGATCAGGAAGCATGAGCAACGTCTTCTCACGCCCAAAGTGACCCATCAAACCACCAGCATGTGACTCCTGCACTAAGAACAAATGCAACGACGATTCTGGAATACATAGTTTGTTAGCTCGAAACAAATATCCATCATGTATATGATACTTATCCCATGCGTTTCTAAGAGCACACAAACGATATGGTTCTGCAAAATCATGGTCAGTTGCATAAAGTGCACAAATAGCTTCTAATCTAGGAATTTTAACATCAAGATTGGTTAATAGAATGTTCTTCCTAGATAGAGCATCGGCAACAACGTCCTCTTTTCCCTTCTTATAGTTAATGATGTAAGGAAAAGACTCAATGAACTCAACCCATTTAGCTAATCTTCTATGCAAGTTTGATTGAGCTTTCAAGTATTTCAATGCTTCATGATCAGAATGTATGATGAATTCCTTTGGCCACAAATAATGTTGCCAAACCTCAAGTACTCTAACAAGTGCATACAATTCTTTATCATAGATAGAATTATTCAAACGAGCACCAGTCAATTTCTCAGAAAAATAAGCTATATGCCGACCCTCTTGCATCAAAACGCCACCTATGCCTATACCACTAGCATCACATTCAACTTCAAATTGCTTCGAAAAATCAGGTAATGCAAGTAATGGTGCAGAAGTAAGCAAACGTTTTAATGTATCAACTGCAATGTCTTGGGCCGCGCCCATACAAAAGGAACACCTTTCTTTGTCAAATCATTTAATGGTGCAACAATGGTGCTAAAATCTTTCACAAAGCGCCTATAGAAACCAGCGAGACCGTGGAAACTACGCACTTGACTAACATTCATTGGGGTAGGCCAATTCTGAATTGATTCAATTTTAGATTGATCTACCTCTACTCCATGCTTAGAAACAACAAATCCTAGGAATATGACCTTATATTTTGCAAATGTACACTTCTCAAGATTAGCATACAGTTTATTATCACGTAACACTTGCAAAACTTGTCTAATATGAGTGCAATGTTCAGATTCGGTGTGGCTGTATATGAGTATATCATCAAAGTAAACAACCACAAAACGACCAATAAACTCTCTCAAAACATGATTCATCCAACGCATGAAAGTACTAGGTGCATGTGGCATCCCGCAAAAACCACTACTAGAAAATCGCGTTGTTTTTGTGCATTGCATCGTCATGACCGCATGCTCATGTCATCATGCCTCATTGCATTTGAGCATCGTCATGTCATCATGCATGGTAATGTCTAAAACTATTTTCGAAATCCTATTTGGTTTTCTAAATAATCCCGTCTTTATTCAAATACAAAACCCGGGTCTCCGGAATATTTTCTTTCGTCTACCAACGGTTTTCAAAAGCCTCGTTTTAAATAATAAAATATTTATAATATTTTTAGGAGGCAGCCCGCCAGGCCTGAAAGCCCGGCCGGCCACCTCCAAGTCCTAAACTAAAACCTAGTCTAATTCCTAATTCTACCCAATCCTATTCTACCCAGCCTCCCTCCACCTCACCGTGACCAATCCCCTTCCTCCACCTCACACCGTCCACATCACCTCAACCAACCCCGGTTCGCCACCTCAGCCCCTGGCCCCACTTCTCCCGCCCAGCCACCTCTTTTCCCGCCTACCGCACGCCTCCCCACCTAACCTGTCCGCCACGAGCACGTGCTCACGCGCGGACAACTCCCGCTCGCCTTACCCGATCCAGCCGCCGCTACGTCCCACACCTGCATGCAACCCCACGACCGACGCACCCCACGCAGCATCTCCCGTGTCGCCCCTGGACGCGCACCCCACGCCTCCTGCCGGCCCCACCGACCACGTGCTAGCCCCGCGTCCACCCGGCGTACGAGCCACACCACGCGAGCCCCGCCTCGGGATCCCCGTCCCGTTTCTGGCCCCACCCGCTCTCTCCCTCGCCAGCTTCCTCTCCCGCAAGCCCCGCTCCACCTACCTCGCCGCCTGCGCGCGCCTGCCTCCGGTCGGAGCCCCGCCTCGCCTCGGTGCCTCGCGCCGCCCTCCGTCATCTCGCCGCCCGCCGCCACCAGGGCTCGACCTTGCCTTCCCCGCGCCTTTCCTTTCGCGGCCATCCTCGTGCCGGCCTCCGCCTCTCGCCGTCGGCCTCGTCCGTCCACGCTGCGGGCCCCCGCCTTTGCTTCCCCGAGCCGCCGCCTGCAGCGAGCTCCGCCTCGACCTAGTCGGCCCTAGCTCTCCCTGCCGTCATGCTCCTCGCCGACGTCCTTGCCACCGTCGACCCGGGCCCCGTCGACGGCCACCGTCCCCTCCCCTTACCTGCAGCGTCGCCCCGGCCCGCATCTCCCGCAAGCTCTCCGCCACCGCGCCTCCGGCCTTCCTCTACCACGGCTGCACGCCGTCGAGCTCGCCGCCGAGCTTTCGCAGCCACCGCGGCGTCCTCCCCCACCTCGGTCGCCGCCCCCTTGCTCTTCCCCATGTCGCTCGCCGTCGACTGTCGCTAGGGGCGCCTCCCCGAGCCTTCCCGGAAGTCGTCACGCGCCCGCATCCCTCTGCCCGGCCTCCATCCTCGCCTATGCTGCGACCCTCTGCCGCCCTTGCCTCTGTCCGTCGCTACCACTCCAAGATCTGGCCAGCGCAGCCGATGCTCCCCCGAGTCATTCCAACCCCTCTGCGGCATGCCATCCTGCGAGAAGCTCGAGACCGTCCAGTGTCGTCGAGTTCACTGTTGTTCCTGTGAGAGCATGTCCTGTCCGGTGTGTACAAGTTTGGTGGCTTGATGATGTTTGTCCTGTTCGCAATGAAGAGGGGTGCTGATGCGGTGACGGTTGTATGTGGATCCGAAGACAGATGGTGGTGGTGATATTGGAGCGGCTCGAGTAGTACCACTTCGACTACTTCTGCCTTGAGATGACCCCGGTCCGACACCGACAAACGACGGACGACAAGACTCCAACCGGAGATCGGAGGTGATGGTGCCGGATCGACAAGATCGTCTTCGCGAATCCGATGCCCGAGAAACCGGACGCCAAGTTTGCCGAGAACCCGGACGCCAAGCGCTTCATCACGGATACACCGAGTTCTCCATCGAGGACGCCAAGTACGCCGACATGGAACCGAAGGACGCCAAGTTCTTCATCCCGAACGCCAAGACCGACCTGATACGAGGACCCGACAAGATCTTCGTGACGACAAGAGCGACACCGACCAGGGCGAATCCGATGCGCCCCCTGACGCCAAGCCAAGTCCTTCTTCCCGGAACGCCAAGATCTACTCCATTGTCCGAGAACGTTTCCGCCGAGACCGATCCCCGTCGAACCCTAAGACCGAACCCAGACCCCCGGAACCCAAGATCTTCCGAACCCAGATGTGTGAACCTTTCCGAGCCCCTATTTTATAAATGCTATATATAAAACCTGTTGCATAATAAATGTTCATCTCGCATGCATATCATAATCATGCCGGATCTTCTACCGTAGTATTCAATATTGCAATCTGTGTTTCTTCTAGTGTTTGCTTCTTCGCGGACTAGGCTGATGAGTTGATGCGAGTATTGACAAGTTCCCCGGATATGATCCTTCGGTAGTGTTTCCCAGGCGAGCATTCTCCACCTTTCTACCTATTTTGCATTTATAGTCTTTACTTCCTCCTGTTGATCTATTCCTATCCGTGTCGCGATGCTTTAGTTTCCGTACCCCAGTTATATCCCGTGCAGCCTCTATATTGCCTTGGACACCTCCTAATACCCTTGTTTGGTAGATAGCTGGCCTTGCGAGTCGTAGTTGCTTGCTCAGGTGCGATCTCGTGTTGTCAAGTACCACAGTTGTTGGAATGCTGGCAGATGCTTAATGGTGGAGATGCTTATTGGTGGAGATGATCATGACTTTAATTACAACTATTAAAATGCTAGATACAACTAATGCAGAGGCATCGGTGGGCAATAGATGTTATTTGGTTCTTCCACGCCCACTTGTGTCCTGTAGGACCCCGAGTACTTGATACCTGTTCCTTGACTATTAGCACTATCCACATCCGGGAGGCCTTATGGACCCCCCTGAGGCAGAGCTTGATTAATTTCTATTTTCTCGGGGCCACAAAGTAGTTTGGGGCTTTATTACTATCCTATACTTATAACATGTTACTGCTTTATTTAAGATTGTGCGTGGAGCACCTGTACTATTTTGGACCGCGCCACGTTTTCGCGGTATCGACAAGCCCAGTCACACTTTTGGGTTCCCAGTTGTTTACAGCCGTCGTCGCAAACCCTGGGTCCATTCCGGAGCCGGCCCACTTTGTTGCGGGTAGCTTAGTGGGGTGGCCCCCTGAAATATTTATGAATCCTGTGATCGCTTTGTCGTGAAAGCCTCGTTGGGTTTTGAGTTGGTTTTTCCGAGGTTGATCGAGTGTGTGTTGCTATTTGTGCACCCCTGCAGGGTAAAACTTTCTGAAAGCCGTGTCCGCGGTTATGGACGACTTGGTGCACAGTATCTCGATCATAGACAAGCATAACTAAAGTAGTGCTATAAACTCGACTTAATATATGACTAGTAATCAGATTCAACTATAACGGAATGGATATTAAAAATGCCAACAACTACTGGATCTGGGTTGTTTGTTATATCTGCCTAGTAAGTATTGCAACTCCAATGGAATGAGATAAAAGTGCCAACAACTGCTGGGTTTTGGGATTCCTCAGGACTATTATATCTGACTAGTAAATGTTCCAACTACAATGGAATGGTGGTTAAAACTGTCCACTACTTATGATATCAGGATGACTCATGCTATCTATATCTGATTAGTAATTGCTGCAACTATAATGGAATGTGTAAAATTGCCAACTGTGTGAGTTCCTTGGTCTGACTTCCTCGTTTGGTCTAGAGGGGGAAATACCAGGATGGGTTTGTTTGGTGTTACCTTCAGGTTGGATCCGAATAGGTCTTTCTTATCCCTCTCTGATAACCGTCAGTTGTATCGAGTCTCTATAGGTTATTTAGTGCCGCTGCGCTGCCGCTTCAGTCCACCATACCTATGTAGGCGAGAGCCGCCGAATTCTAGCCTCGCCGTGTACTGGCCTCAGTACTGACGCTCCTCTTTTTCCTTTGCCCTTTGTCGGCACCTTTTTTTGTTTTAGCAGGTTTGAGATCGACGTCGTTAGCAGGGTTACCCTTCCGGCTTGGCCTGGGCAGGGTTATGGACGCCATTGGTTATTCTTCAGGGCTCTTAGCTCAATTTGCTTCTTATCCGTACTCGGATGTTGTATCGATTTCAAGGTGATTTGGATCATTGTACTGTATATCGGTATTCTTGACTCAGTGAGTCATTGCTGTATATATATCTGTTCTGTGGGTTCTATCATGGACTATTGTGTAATGATATTACTTCGTTTTTCCACCCGCATGCAAGTGCTTGGTTGGCATCTTTGAATCGTTTCTATGCGGGTTTGGCGGGAATCGCTAAAACTTGCATAGGGCCGATTCGAGGGTGTTACAGTGCATTAGTAAGACCAAACGGCATAACTAACCACTCATACAAACCAAATTTAGTTTTGAAAGCAGTTTTCCATTCATCCCCTTCTTTCATCCTAATTTGATGATAACCACTAAGCAAATCAATTTTAGAGAAAACAGCAGCACCACTCAATTCATCTAGCATATCCTCTAAGCGTGGAATAGGATGACGATATCGAATAGTGATGTTATTAATCGCTCTACAATCAACACACATGCGCCATGTACCATCTTTCTTAGGAACTAAAATAACAGGAACAACACAAGGGCGAAGAGAGACACGAATGTACCCTTTATCCAGCAACGCTTATACTTGATTTTGAATTTCCTTAGTTTCTTCGGGATTAGTCCTGTAAGGTGCACGGTTGGGAAGTGTGGCGCCAGGAATCAGGTCCACTTGATGTTCTATACCAGGCAATGGAGGCAAACCTGCGGGTACGTCTTCTGGAAACACATCCCCAAAGTCCCGCAAAACAGAAGAGACACCAAGAGAAATAGGGGTCATGCCGTTAGAAACCAATACCTCACCCTTATACATGAGCACAAGTGGCATGGCTGTAGGATCCTCACGAAACTCTCTCATATCCTCCTTGGTGGCTAGTATCAATAACCTAGGCACTCTCTCACTTTTCGTTATATCACTTAATTTAGGCTCAATTACATCAGGAACAGCTGTTACACAGTCTCGCCGAGTGGTAGTATCTTCCTTCAAGTTCACCTCTATCTTCTGGCGAGAATCATTCAGAATTTCTTGTGGTGTCATTGGCTGCATAGTAATCTTCTTTCCTTTGAATTCCAAGTGATATGTATTGGCTCGGCCATTTTGTTGCACATGGCGATCATAGAGCCAAGGCCGACCCAATAGTAGGTGACAAACAGTCATAGGAACCACATCAAAATCAATAGAATCTTTGTATGGCCCTATTCGAAAATTCACACGTACCATATGATTTACCTTCATCTCACCATTGTTGCTCAACCATTGTATGTAGTATGGCTTGGGATGAGGTAAGTATGTCAAATTCAGTTTGGCACATAGTTCCTTACTTGCAAGATTTCTGCAGCTACCTCCATCAATAATTACCTTGCAAGCTTTGTTTGGTCCAACTAGAGCTTTTGTTTGGAACAAGTTGCAACGCTGGGATTCCTCAACCGGTTGCACACTAAGTACACGTGAAGATACGCCAATAGTGGGTGCATGCTCAGCATATGCATCAGCACCAACCTCGCCGTCATGAATATCATCATCAGAAACTTCATCTCCACTTTCTACTTCACCTTGTGCATTAACAAACATAACCTTGTTGTTTGGACAATCCTTTTTGTAGTGACCTCTACCTCCACAAGTATGGCACACCACATCATGAGTACGTGCCGTAGACATGTTGGAACCCGAGCTAGCAGCAGGAGCAGCGAGTTTCCGAGCATTAGAACCAAATGAAGGTATACTTGCTGGTTTGGCCGATGGTGTAAATGGAACAGCAGCTGGTGGCGTGATTGTAGGAGTTGTAGACCTGGCCGAAAATCTGCTGGAGGACGGAAAACGAGCACGTGACTTCGCCACTTCTGCCAACTGGGATTCGGCCTCTCTAGCATGATGCAATAACTCATTCATGGTCTCATACTTGTGATGACGAACAATCCTATTGATCGGTAACTTCAAATTGTTTAGGAATTCTAGCACGCTGCATAAGGATCTCCATCTCCATGTAGTACTCATCAACTGTCATGGTGCCTTGCTTCAGTTGCGTCAATTTATCCAAAACTGATCGCAAGTAGTTGGCTGGTACGAAACGAGCTTTCATGATTTGCTTCATCTCACGCCAATCCATCACAGGAAGTTCATTGTCCTCCCTCCTATGTTGCACAAGGGCATCCCACCAACGTAAAGCATAACCATCAAATTCAGATGCTGCAAGCTTGACCTTCTTATCTTCTGGATAGTCAAATAAGCGCCAGAGTTTCTCAATCTTCAACTCCCATGTGAGGTAGTCTTCAGGATCAATGGAACCATCAAACTTAGGAATTGAGAATTTTGGCTTGCCCAAACCATCATCAGCAGCTTGGTTGGGCACACGTTGACCACACCCAAGATGGGCAAAACCACGACCATGAGTAGGTGCATGGACAGGGGGAATAGCACGTCCCCTGCCAACATGTGGAGCAGCATCAACAACGCTACCCTCATCGAAATTATCAAAGGCATCATCATGTTGAGGATCTTCCCTTCTATGTAAGGCGGCTGTCAAACCCTCAATGGACTGCTGCAAAGTGGTGACATTGACATTGAGCGTAGCCACTTGCGTTTGGATAGTATCAACCGTCCCAACATGCTGATCCAATCTCATATTCATATCTTGGAGATTCTTGTCAATGGCATCTGTCGTGTTAGTAAACACACATGTCAAGTGGGATTTCAAAGCCTCATATTCACGCCAATTGACGAGCTCCTCATCCTTCTTTTTCTGCAACACATCATCATCACTAGTAGACATGATTAGTAGGTTAGTGCAAAAATAAGAATTTGTATGGTGGAAACTCTCACAACTCAGTCACAACTAATAAGAAAGGAGATCTTACCGTTCCAAAGTCAATAGAGATGCTCTACCAAACGAAATCAAAGACTGATGCACTTGATGTGATGAAGTGAGTATCAAAGGTATAGAGAACGATCGCATGGCACACTGGTTATGTAAGGTGGAGCTATAGGTATGGTACCCTATCTACACCGCAAACAAGTCCTAGTGCTGATCGTACAAATACCCAAGAAACACACACAGTGGAGATAAACGTGGCAAAGCAACTTATGAAAAGGAATATTGCAATGCACAAGAGAGATGCTAGTAATAGCTCAAATAGAACAGGCACAAGATTGCTCAATCTATTAGTGCTATACACAACAAGGCCTCCAATAGCACAGTTCTATATCTCTTTTTTTTGTCAGGCTTGTAGTTCTTTTTTTTTCTCTCTTTTTTTTTGATTTTTCAACTATGTTACTCAAAGCAAACGAGTACAACAACGTATAACAGAACTGGGCCGGATAGTCCGGTTGATATGCGCTGGAGACTCCGGATGGGCCGGATAGTCCGGTGTGATTCGGCCGGATAGTCCGGTTTTGCCTGTCGAATATTTCTACACTTCACAAAACCTAATGAGCAGCCTGTCGGAGCAAAGCAACTAGTCTCGTGGGTACGTTCCTAGGCACATATGCTATAGATAGGCTGTGTCTATGGTATGCAAACCAAGGTCCGCTATTTGGACTCGGAAAAACGATAAACACTTGCGGAAACGGTAACGGTGGAACATCGGAAAACAAGATCAAACCCTAAACCTAGACACAAACGGAAACTAGACTCCTATGAGGAAAACCTGCAGATCGGATCTACGAGAAGATACAATCAGCAACTAAAACTCGAAAACGATGCAATCTAGTCTATGGCAAATCTTTTTGTAAGCCTTTTTCTATATAGGACAAAAACACTCTCTAATCTATGGATGGATTTGTGGATTCTTACCGAGGCAACACTGGAAATCTGATACCAAGATGATATGGGGTGTCCCGATCTTCTCAGTAAGCGGATGGCGATGATGATGGTGGATGATAGATAACTAGTGCGTAGCTATGATCTCTCCCGCTCGATCCCTGATGCCAGTGCAACAGATCTCGAACCTTGTAGGATATTCACAACACCACACTCTTGCGCACGCAGCCGTGACCACGAACGGTAGTATGCAATCTACTAATTCCCAATGGAACAATAGATCACACTCAATTATAGTTGGTAGATTCGAACACAGGGTAATTCTAGAGGTTCTATAAAAGAAACAACTCCAAAATATTTTAACGTGGTCTAAACCCTAACTAGGGGTCGTCCCAGGGCTTATAAGGGCGGCTGTGGCGGCCAGAAACCGAAACTAAACGCAAACGACTCAAACTGATACAAATTGACTTGGACCAGATTCGGTTGGCGGGCGGACACTCCGGTCGAAATCGGCCGGACAGTCCGGTTTGGTCGGAAACTTTGAAGTTTCCAGGTGGTGTCCGGGTAGTATCCAAACTGGCAGACAGAATGTCCACGCCAGTTTGCCTCTCGACCAAGCCGGACAGTCCAGGTGGATCTGGCCGGACACTCCGGTCGTGGCAGATCTTTTTGCCTCCGTCTAAATGATCTTATCTTGCGCCTTCCTCCCACTCCTTCCTCCCACTCCTTCCTCGCGCATCCTTGGGCGATCATCATGTTGGGCTTCTCTCGTAGTCCTCCTCCTCCTCGCGCCATGCTTGTTTCTCCAATGAACCTGATCATACATAAATGCATAGACTTAGGAAGTATAAAGTTCTCATCAATCAAAGTACCAGATTCGTTTAGGAATAAATTCACCTGTTGTTCCAGTAGCTTAGCACGAGCTCTTGTAATAGGTCCAATTCTAATCTCCTTGGACTGATCCTTTCTTGCAACAGTTGTAGCATCTTCAGTAGTCATTGGGGTAGGTGTAATTGTAGGGATGTCCTCATTAGCGGAGAGGGAAGAACACCTTGGAGAGGGTCTTGACATCTTGGCAAAGGGACACCAATGCCAAGGCCTTGTACAACGAGGGAGGCGCGATGCAAACTCCAACGAGGTGGTGACGATAGTCGATCCCCTTTGGTAGAAGGGGATGAGGCAAAACTTGATATTCCACAAAGGGGGTTTTCTTTAGTCTATCATCTATGCCTAAGGGATACATGAGGGGTGGGAGCTCTATTTATAGGCCAACCACTAGAATGGGGGTAGTTTAGGCAAAGGGGTAAGTAAAGGGAATATTCCAGGGCATCAAACCTAGATCCGTGTGCAGACGGGCAATACCAGCGGTAAGTCCGGCGGCACCGGATCTGGCGCCAGAAGTTCCGGTCGTCGCTGATATTTCCGGTCGGCACCGATTTGGTGTACCGAAGGCGATTCCGGTCGCGACCGGTCCTGGCGCCGATTTGGTCGGCACGGGTTCCGGTCCACCGGTTCTGGCACCAGGAGTTCCAGCGGTGGATCCGGCGGCGTTGGAATCTTTGCCGGTTTGACTCTGACTCTTCTGTCTCCTCTTCCAATACTCCGTCTTATCGGGCCTGAGTCCTCAGGCTTCCTCTCTTATCTCTTTACTTGTCGGTGTGAACCTATCATGGTCATAGGACGGAGTATGAAGTAGTATACCATTCAATAGGGTAGGAAGTGGGCCCGCATAGAGGAACAGAATCACCTTCGGAGTCCATGACGACTTGGCATAAGTTGGAGACCTTAATGTGGTAACAACCGTAGGTCGGGCTACATCACCGACCCAATAGAAGATGCAAACAGTCATAGGAACCACATCGAAGTCAATAGAATCTTTGTATGGCCCTATTTGAAAATTCATATGTACCATATGATTTATCTTCATCTCACTATTGTTGCTCAACCATTGGATGTAGTATGGCTTGGGATGAGGCAAATATGTCAAATTCATCTTGGCACATAACTCCTTACTTGCAAGATTTCTGCAGCTACCTCCATCAATAATTACCTTGCAAGATTTGTCCAACTAGAGCTTTTGTTTGGAACAAGTTGCAATGCTGAGATTCATTAATAGGTTGCACACTAAGTATACGTGAAGATACAACAATAATTGGTGCACACTCAGGATAAGAATCTACACCATCCTCGCCATCATAAGCATCATCGTCATCAACTTCATCTCCACTCTCTACTTCACCTTGTTCATTAACAAACATCACCTTGCTGTTTGGACAATCCTTCTTGTAGTGTCCTCTACCTCCACAAGTATGGCACACCACATGGCGAGTACGTGCAGTCGACATATTGGAACCCGAACTAGCAGCACGAGCAACGGGATTCCGAGCATTAGAACCAAACGAAGATGTACTTGCTCATTTGGCCGATGGTGTAGGAGGACTAGCAGCAGGTGGTGCCACAGTAGGAGTTGTGGATCTGGCCGAAAAACTGCTGGAAGATGGAAAAAGTGCACATGACTTTGCCTCCTCCGCAAGCTGGTGTCGTAGCTCGTTCACCGTCTCGTACTTGTAATAATGCACAATGCTCTTGATTTGAATCTTCAAATTGTTGAGGACACGTTGCATTGTCATCTCACGGGATTCACGAACATTAGCACGTTGCATAAGCATCTCCATCTCCATGTAATACTCATCAACTATCATTGTCCCTTGCCTCAACTGTGTAAGCTTGTCAAACACTAATCACAAGTAATTGGTGGGGACAAAACGATCCATCACAGGAAGTTGATTGTCGTTCCTTCTATTTTGCACAATAGCATCCCACCAACACAAAGCATATCCATCAAATTCTGACGCTGCAAGCTTGACCTTCTTGTCTTCTGGATAATCAAACAAACGCTAGAGCTTCTCAATCTTTCCCAAGTAAGATAATCCTCGGGATCAAATGAGCCATTGAAAGAGGGAATTGAAAACTTGGGCTTACCCAAACCATCATCAGCTTGATTCTGAACATGTTGAGCACATCCCACTAGAGCATAACCACGGGCGTAAGGAGGAGCAGCAGCAGGTGCAGGGGGATTGGCACGTCCCCTGGCATGATGTGGGGCAGCAACAGCCGCACTACCCTCATCAAAATCCTCAAATGCATCATCATGGTGGTGTGCGTGTCCTTGCTAAATTCTCGCTTGAATAACCTCAATTGAACGCTGCAAGGTGGCAAAATTGACATTCATTGCTATCAGCCGAGTCTGAATATTATTAATTGCTCCAGTATTATTCTCCACTACATCTTGCATGTCCTTGATATTCCCATCAACAAACTCGGCCAATTAACAAGCTCCTCAAGATGTTTTTCTGCGACACAACTTCATCATCACTCAAGACTTGATTAGTAGATTAGTGCAAAAATCAAAATCTGTATGGTGGAAACTCTCACAACTCACTCGCAATTAACAAGAAAGTAGATCTTACCGTTCCAAAGTGAATAGAGATGCTTTACCAAACGGAATCAAAGACTAATGCACTGATGTGATGAAGTGAATATCGAAGGTATAGAGAACGATCGCAGGGCACACAGGTTATTTATAGTGGAGCTATAGGTATGGTATCCTATCTACATCGCAAACAAGTCCTAGTGCTGATCGTACAAAAACCCAAGAAACACACACGTGGAGAAAAACATGCAATGCAAATATGAAGGGTGTTGCACTACTATGGAGAGACACTAGCAAAGCTCAAAGTAAACAGGCACAAGATTGCTCAATCTTCGGTGCACAAGGATATCACTAGGCCTCTTGCTCAAATTCCTTTTTCACTATTTTTCTTTTTCTTTTGTATAGCTCTTTTTGCTTTTTCTGTTGCTATTTTTCTTTTTCTCTCTCTTTTTTATATCACACATGACCAAATTACAAAGTACCGCACCAAAATCCTAAGAGAAGCCTGTAGGAGCGAAAACTAGTCTCAATAGGCAAGTTCCTACACCTATGTAATAGAATAGCTGTGGCTAAGTTTAAGGAAAAGTGCAAATTTTGTCACACTTTGCAAATATGGTGTCGTGGAAGAAAAAATTCCTGTTGTGGTAGAGAAACAAGGAAAAAACATGCCGCGGCAGAAGCGGTGGCAGCACAGGCGCGCGCGACAGAGAAGACTGTGTCGCGGCACAGTTCTGATCGGATACTGTGTCGCGGCAGAGAAACGGGGCAATTCTGTGCCGTGGCAGAGATCGGTAAGATGTTTTTAACAAACCAACTCGGCCAAGGGTGTTTGACCAGGACTCTAGCTAAAATAGATGGTGGATTCGACTTGAACAAGAAGAAAAACGATGAAATAGATCTAGATCTAAACTAAAGGATGAACACGACAAACAACTATTACTTGAATACGATGCAATCTAGTCTATGGCAACTCTTTTTCTGGGCCTTTTTCTGTATAGGACGAAAAAACACTCTCTAATCTATGGATGGATTGCGGATATGGGGTGGCCCGATCTTCTTAGCAAGCTCTTGCCGATGATGATGGTGGATGATAGATAACTAGTGCGTAGCTATGATCTCTCACGCTCGAACCCTGATGCCAATTCAACAACTCTCGAACCTTGTAGGATATTCACAACACCACACTCTTGCGCACGTAGCCGTCGACCACGGACGGTAGTTTGCAATCTACTAATTCCTGATGGAACAACATATCACACTCAATTGCAATTTGGTAGAATTCGATCACAGGGTAATTCCAGCGGTTCTATAAAAGAAACAACTCCAAAATAATTTTAACATGGTATGAACCTAACTTGGTATGGCGCCCCATCTATTTATGAGTCTGGGGGCAACGTCCTAAGGTGGGATCCGAGTTGGTCCCACGCAACTCTGATACAAACTGACCCATAGAGGGTTCAGCCACTTGACTCTATCGTGGCAGAGTTTCAGTCGGTTTCTCTGCCGCGGCAGCCTGCCGTGGCAGAGCTGGACTCTATTTTCCTGCCGTGGCAGACAACAGGTGCTTTTCTCTGCCACGGCAGAGAACTTGCTCCTCTTGTTGATCTTCATCTTGGATAGCTCCTTGCGCTTCCTCCCTCTCCTCCCTCGCACATTCTTCATTGATAAACATGCCATGTTCCGTTAGCTCCTCGCTCTATGCTACGCCTTCTTCTCCTAAGTACCTGATCATACAATAATTCACAGACTTAGGCAGTATAAAATTCTCATTAACTAAAACACCAGGTTCATTAAGAAACAAGTTCACCTGTTGTTCTAGTAGCTTAGCACGAGCTCTTGTAATTGGTCCAATCCTTATCTCATTGGATTGACCTTTCTTTGCAGCAATTGGAACATCATCATTAGCAATTGGGGTAGGTGTAATTGTAGGGATGTCCTCATCAAATCCTATAGGAATTCATATGAACCAAAGTGTGTTTGATTCCACCATAGGAATCTGAAAAAGAGGTATGGGTGGATGTTTGATATCCTATGAAAACTAGTACAAAGAATCCTTAGGAAAAAATCCTATGGGAATCAATCCTACAAATCAAACAACCGTCATAGGAAAATCGTAGGAGTAGAAAAAATCCTATGGGAATCAATCCTATAGGATTGGAGTGGGCATGAAATTGCAATCCTACATTTTTTCTACTCCTATGATTTTCCTAGCCTACGAATCAAACATGTACACTCCCCTTTTAGGGGAAAAAATACTACTATGTAGTATACTACCTCCATTCCGGTTCATTAGACAAATACGTACTCGAAGAAAATAATTTGACCATAAATTTGGTCACTAATTTATGAATTGGATGTCACAAAAATTGTATCATCAGAATTGTCTTTCAAATATAAATAAATTTGTTAAAAATTATCAAATATAATTATATATTATTGGCCAAATTTACGGTCAAACTATGTTTTTGAAGTAAGTATTCGCATAATAATTTGCACGTGAGATGTGTGTGTTCTCTTGTGAGACGTTTAGCTTTGTTCACTTGGTTGGTGTTTGTATCAACCTTATCTGATCCGTAAACTGTACTCGGTACTTTGTTTTTAATAAAAGGGATTTGTGCATCCTTTGAGTGCAGAGGCTGCGGTATCCCCATTTCGAAAAAACAAACGTGAGACTCAAATAAAAGACTATCATGCCATCTCTATCTATGAGATGGATAGTAAGACATGTCATCACTTATAAAATTATAATAGGTAAATATCAAAAGACTATTAAAGAATTTTGAGCCACATCATATCCATAAATTATTAGGTGTATACTTGGTTTTTGTACATAATAATACTCAAAAAAGTAACATGCTTAGAGAAATGACAGAGAAGATTCTAGAATGGCAGAGAATTGTGTTTTGAAGTTTTAGCATAGCGTTCATTGTGCTAAAGACTATCCATTGAATCTTCTAGATGCTAGAATGGTAAAGTTCCAGAGGTTAGATATGTTACGATTTGCCAGTCTTCATCCAGCGGTCAACCTTCAAAGTTATTTGTACACTATATAGTAGTAAGATAAGATAAAAAAGTTCAACCTAGTTTCACGACACCATTTCCTTTTTCTTTTTGCGATGGACTCGCTGCAGTTGAGTCGGTCCAAGAAATTCCACATATTTTCTGGGTGTGTGCCAGGGCACAAGGGCCATAGTCGTTGTCACATAAAAACTAAAACACGCGTATTTTTTCATGGATTTGTTGCATTTTTCTGTAACAGGGTGACAAATTGTCAGAAAGACCATTGATAGAATATTCATTCATCATCTTGTTCTTGCAACCCTCATTTTTTACTCATATATGTACCTCTCTCCCCGCTTTATTAGATCCTATGTACTCCCTCTATTCCAAAATATAAGATGTTTTAGCTTTTGTGAAAGGTATATATCTAGACACCTTTTAATGTGTAGGCCTCTCTCCTCACGAGAGAATTATCCCACCAGGTTGACACTATGTAGAATAAAGGCCATGTCTGTAGCTACCGCATAATCCTACTCCCTTCGTATCAAAATAGATGTCACAAGTTAGTCAAAAATTGGAAGAATCTATATACTACTACTAAATAACTAAATAGTGGTTTCCAATTGTCGACCAAATAGCACACATCAAGTTAAAGGTCGAATTAATTTGACAAAATCACCCAAAACTCTTTTAAATGGCTATAAAAGTGGTTATCCCTTCAATGTATAAATTGTGGAGAGTGTACATATGTCTAGGAGGGATCCCTAGCAGTTACCTCTTCCTTCCCCTAAAAGCATTAGCGTAATATTTATACTACACTACAGCTGTACAGAGACAAAGTTGGGGTCCTGATCTAAAGTCACCATCAATGGGATACCGCTACAACTGCCATCAGCAGAACCAAAACCGAAGATGGCGGAAGAATGGAGGCTCTTTTTTTGGAGTAAAGAAAAATGGAGGCTTTGAGCAAGTGAAGTTGGTGAGATGCAGCATGACAACGACGGAAAGGTAGCTACCGCTCTACACGGAAGCGATAATAACTAATTACTACTATAGTATAGTAGGAAAGATAATCACACTCAAAATTGGCTCTGGCAACATTGTGGCTGGTGATGCTGATGCATTATCACATTCACCAAATAACCAAATATTTTACCAGCAAGTACACGATCATACATTCATACTACTAATGGTTTTTCAATTTACTGGGGCAATATTGCAATCTATATATCCGATCATGAACTCCGTTCCATAATATATGAGCCTTTTTTGTAAGCTATTTTAGCTCTATAAATAGGCTTATATTGTGAAAACAGATGGAGTACTAACTATGGTCTTGCACGTGCCGGCTCATTGATAGAGATAGACGATAGTTTCACGCTTCAGCTTTGCTAGCTTAGCCAGGAGTTTGTCCTTCTGGTCCTCGAGGTCCTGGGTCTATTCGAAGCTTATGCCCAGCATCTCCATCATGCCGAGGTTCCGCCGCTTTAGCTCGTCATGCTCAATCAAGTATTCCATGGCGAGATTCCTGAGGAGGCTAAGCCTGACCTTGTCAGCGGCGAGTTTGGAGTAAAGTCTAGTGCACTCCTTGACGAGGGCGCTTCTGTCCACTATCTTGACACAGAAATCACCCATCACCTTTTTCACCATAAACTCGATCTCAAAGGCAATATTCTGTTAGATGAAGAGGGAGCGTAAATTCAGAAGTGTACCCAGAGAACTATCAAGGAAGAGAGACACATAATGACAATTCGAATGCTTTCTTACCTTGCGGTTGTACCGATCGGCCTCCATCGGCGACGGTGAAGATGATTCTGCAGGCAGGAGTGCCATGGGAATGCGAAGTCCGCCACACCTAAAACAACATTGGAAAAAATGTACTAATAGGGAAATGAGCGAATCAAGAAATAGTCAAAGACATGGAAAGTTTCCCAAGCATGGAGATTTACCTGAAGGTATCAGTCTCTATCGGCGATGGTGAAGATGATTTTGTAGGCAGGAGTGCTGAGGGAATTCAAAGACCACCCGACCTAAAAACTCCATTGAGGAAGAATGTGTTTATTTAGGTAAATGATAAAATCATGAAACGGTCAAAGACATGGAAAGTTGCGCAAGAATGGAGATTTACCTAAAGGTATCTGTCCCTGGCTACAGTGGCTTCGAAGAACCTTGAGTTGAAGACCTCTCGCCTGCAGCCGAGGGATTTGACTAGGACCCTTTGATCGTTGCATCACTTGGTACCGGTAGCATCATAATGGCCGAATGACAAGCCAACTTCTTCTCTTCCACCAGCTTCGTCGTCGCAACACGAGCCTGATGAGGATATATATAGGGTTTATGATGACTCTGACTTCCTGAACTAGAAGGAAATATTGAGTCAAATCAATAATGACTATCAGGTGAATTCATTCCTAGTTGACCATGATGATTTCATTTATAAGAACTTTATACGACCTAAGTCTATGCATTTATGTATGATCAAGTTCGTTGGAGAAACAAGCATGCGCGAGGAGGAGAAGGGCTACAAGAGGAGCCCAGCATGATGATTACCCGAGGATGCGCGAGGGAGGAGCGAGAGGAAGGCGCAAGAGAAGATCATCAAAACGAAGGCGACCGAGAGTTAGAAGGCGACCAAGAAGGAAGGTTCAATTCGGACAGACAGAAGTTCTGAAATTGAAATGGACGTGGTTTCCACATACCAACTCTGAATTAAGCAAATAGGTACTTGCTGGAAAGATAATTCCTAGATCTTTCCAACGGGTACTTGCACATCTCCTGGTTCTTAGGAGTTGTGCGCAGCAGCCAAAAAAAGTCGACAGACATTTTCTATGAGTTTACAAATAGAGTCCTTTTAAGTTAGAAAGTGAGAGATATGTTTGGTTTTGACCCCAACTCTATGGTGGACATCCATCAGCCTTTATATAGGCCTGTAAATCATGGTTTTTAGGGTTGGACCACGTTAAAATATTTTGGAGTTGTTTCTTTCATAGAACCTCTGGAATTACCCTGTGTTCGAATTCTATAACTATAATTGAGTGTGATCTGTTGTTCCATTGAGAATTAGTAGATTGCATACTACCGTTCATGGTCACAGTTGCGTGCGCAAGAGTGTGGTGTTCTGAATATCCTACAAAGTTCGAGATCTGTTGCATTGGCATCAGGGTTCAAGCGGGAGAGATCATAGCTACGCACTAGTTATCAATCATCCACCATTACCATCGACAAGAGCTTACTGAGAAGATCGGGCCACCCATATCATCTTGGTATCAGAGCTCCTCGTTGCCTCGGTAAGCAATCCACAATCCATCCATAGATTAGAGAGTGTTTTCGTCCTATACAGAAAATAGCCCCACAAAAAGATTCGCCATAGCCTAGATTACATCATAGACGAGTAATAGTTGCTGGTCGTGTTCCTCCTTTAGTTTAGATCTAGATTTGTTCTTTGTAATTTTGTCGTCTTTCTAGTTTTTATTCTAGCCGAATCCACCATTGTTTCTGCCACCATCAGATCAGATCCGATCTACTCTCAGAGTCCTAGTCATCTACTTTTGGCCGAGTCGGAATTAAAGAAAAAAAATTTCCTACCGACTGTGTCGCGACACAGAAACGCCCCGTTTCTCTACCTCGAGTCCGTGTCTGCCACGGATCCGATTTCCTGCCGTGGCATGATTTCGTGCTGTTTTTCTGCTGCGGCACGCTTTCTGTCGTGAGGTCCAGATTCTCTGCCACGGCACAGTTTTGCCCCGTTTTTCTGCCATGGCAGCCATAAAAAATTGTGAAAATTTGCAATTTTCCAAACCTTAGTTACAACCATTCTATATCATAAGTGTAGGAACTTTCCCATTGAGACTAGTTTTCGCTCTTATAGGCTACTCGTAGGGTTTTGGTGCTATGCTTTTTTACTTTGGTCGTGTGTGATATTAAAAAAAGAGAAAGAGAATATAGAAAAAGAAAAAGTAGAAAGAAAAAGAAGCTATACAAAAGAAAGAGAAAAAGAAAAGGAGAATTGAATAAGAGGCCTAGTGATACCTTTGTGCACCGGTAGATTGAGCAATCTTGTGCCTGTTTATTTTGAGCTTTGCTAGTGTCTCTCGAGAGTAGTGCAACACCCTTCATAGATGCATTGCCATGTTTTTTCTCCACGTGTGTGTTTCTTGGGTTTTTGTATGATCAGCACTAGGACTTGTTTGCGGTGTAGATAGGATACCATACCTATAGCTCCACCATAAATAACCTGTGTGCCTTGTGATCGTTCTTTATACCTTTGATATTCACTTCATCACATCAGTGCATAAGTCTTTGATTCTGTTTGGTAAAGCATCTCTATTCACTTTGGAACGGTAAGATCTCCTTTCTTGTCAGTTGTGAGTGAGTTGTGAGAGTTTCCACCATACATATTTTGCACTAACCTACTAATCATGTCTTTGAGTGATGATGCAGTTGTGTCACAGAAAAAGTAGCTTGAGGAGCTTGTTAATTGGCGCGAGTCTGTTGATGGGAATATAAAGGACTTGCAAGAAGCAGTGGATCAGAATACTGGCGTAGTCACTAATATTGAAACTCAAGTGACAGCACTCAATGTAAATATGGCCACATTGCAGCATTTGATTGAGGCCATTACAGCGGCGGTTCAGCCAAGGTACACACAGTTGAGGCAAGGAACCATGGGAGTTGATGAGTACTACATGGAGATGGAGATGCTTAGGCAACATGCTAGAGTTCGTGACCCCCTTGAGATGACTATGCAACGTTTTTCCAACAATTTGAAGCTTCAAATCAAGAGCATTGTTTGTCATCACAAGTACGAGACTATGAATGAACTGTTGCACCATGCTAGAGCGGCCAAGTCACAGCTAGCTGAGGACGCTAAGTCACGTGCACGTTTTCCATCAACCAGCCGTTTTGCGGCCAGATCTACACCGCCTCCTATGGCGCCACCTGCAGCGACTGCTAGGCACCCTCCGCCATCGGCCAAACCTACTAATGTAATCATCTCTACTCCTCGTATTGTTTTTTGTGCTATGCAGGTTGCTTTTCAAGAAAGGGAGCAATCTCTTTTACAACCTGCATCGTCGGACTGTGCATTGTCACTTGTGGAGGATGTTTTAGTCCCTACTACAACTGAGGAGATTGTTGATGACATTGGTACTGATTTGGAGCTACAGTCAACAAGCGCAACATATTGTGAGTCTATTCCTTTGTTGATGCCTCCTTGTGATTTGCCTTGCACTACTGTTTCAACATCATGTGATAGTTTATCCAATTCAAATTTTGATCATGTGGTACGGATTACACATAAAGAAATACTTGCTCGAATACCACCTACTGATAGTGTGTTTTCCATCATGCTAAATGAACATACGAGTATGAGTTGTGGTATGGATAAGATTTCTGAAATTTCATTTCTGAATTCTAGCACATATTCTCCTTGTTTCACTTTCAATCTAATTGGTGAATATAGCATGGAAGAAAATTTTCTTGTGGATCACATATGCATTACTTGTGATAGAATCGCTGAACTGAAACAAGTTGTTTTCAGCCATATATGCAATGTGTCACAAAATGTTTGCTATGGGACAATAGTTCATGTTCGAGATATTATGGAAATACATTCTGGTCTAGTTGATATATTGCAACCAACACAAGTAATTTTACCTATGTTGGATTGTTCTAATCTTGCTAGAATAGAACCCAAGTTTTCATATTCATTGTGTTTCTCCCAAAAGTCTTTGTCTAGCTATGTTAATACTTTAGACTTCCTTGATATTTGCAAATTGAGTTGCATCTTACATACTAGACAACATGATCATGTTAATAATAATCAGAGTAGCGCAGTTGAAGCATGGCATGAATCAATTTAGTTTTCACACATATTTAATTGGTTTGATCTTGTGCACAAATTTGATCATAGATATTCTTTGTGAAAACTCAATTTAATATTGAAGAACAAGACTATCTATTTAGTTGTTTTTCACCATGATCATGATTCTTTGTACTTCACTTATACCTGCAATTTAAGTTGCTTGATGTATACTGGACATACTTTTCATGTGAACAACAATAATACAACATGTTATATATACATATACTTTGCGTACACGTTGTTCTTTTTGTTTCTTCCACTTTCGGCTTACCCAAAGTCGTGGATGGCTTTTCATGAAGAAAAGGAGGATGATGAGGATATATACAGGGATTATGATGATTCTGGCTGCCTGAACTGGAAGGAAATATTGAGTCAAATCAATAATGACTATCAAGTGAATTCATTCCTAGTTAACCATGATGCTTTCATTTATAAGAACTATATACTACCTAAGTCTATGCATTTATGTATGATGAGGTTCGTTGGAGAAACAAGCATGGCGCGAGGAGGAGAAGGGCTATAAGAGGAGCCCAACGTGATGATCGCCCGAGGATGCGCGAGGGAGGAGCGGGAGGAAATGATGACCCACAAGTATAGGGGGTGTATCACAGTATTTTCGAGGGAAGTGAAACCCAATTTATTGATTCGACACAAGGGGAGCCTAAGAATATTTATAAGCCTTAACAACTGAGTTGTCAATTCAGCTGCACGTGGAAACAATCCTTCTCACAACAGTTTATCAGTAGCAATAGTTTTGTGGTAGGAATAGTAAAGTAACAGCAGTAGTAAAGCAAAGACATTAGTAACAAAAGCAGTAAATAGTGGGATTCGAGTGCGGTAGGCATAGGGATGGATGGACGGGCGTTGCATGGACAAGACAATTCACATAGCAATCAGAACATAGGGCAATTGCAGATAAATAAGATAAAGCATCCCAGTACTAGACAATCCTAGGCATGTGTTCCATATATAGTCATACGTGCTCGCAATGAGAACTTGGACAACATCTTTTGTCCTGCCAGCCCGTTTGCAGCGGGGCCTCTAGGGAACTACCGACAATTAAGGTGCTCCTTTTAATAGAGCACCGGAGCAAAGCATTAACACTCTATGAACACATGTGATCCTCACATCAAAGCCATTCCCTTCCGGTTATCCCGATTTCTATCACTCCGGGGCCATAGGTTCCGGACAACAATGTGTGTATACAACTTGCAGATAAGACCAAAAACAATACTATCATAATGAATCAATAACATGTTCAGATCTAAAATCATGGCACTCGGGCCCTAGTGACAAGCATTAACCACAACAAGTCGCCACAAAGTCATAAAGCACTAATAAAAGATACTAGGCACCATGCCCTAACAATCTGATGCCATTACATGAACGATCTCATCCAATCCCTACCATCCCCATAGCCTACAGCGGGGGATTACTCACTCATAGATGGGGGAAACATGGATGGTCGATGGAGAAGCGATGGTGATGATGATGGTGATGATCTCCTCCAATTTCCTGTCCCGGCAGGGTGCCAGAACGGAGTTTCTAGTGCTGTTTCGTGGAATCTGGTGGTGGCGGCGGAGCGGAACTCCTTCTGGAAAAACGTCGACCTCCCCCCCCCCCGAAGTTTTTAGGTCAGAAGGCTCCTTATAGGCGAAGAGAGAGGCCGAGGGGGTGCCTGGGGGGCCCACACCACCCCCTGGCGCGGCCTGGCCTAGCCCGCGCCACCAGGTGGTGTGGCCACCCCCTGGCTCTTCTCTGTCTTGTATTCTGGCTCCTGGAGTCTTCAGGTGAAATATGATTTTTGGCATATTTTCCGGGATTTTTCCTGATAGTTGATTTTCTGCACAAAAAGTAGACACCAAGGAAATTCTGCTGAAAACAGCGTCAGTCCGCATTAGTTGCATCCAAATCACACAAGTATAGAGGAGAAACAATAGCAAAAGTGTTCGGGAAAGTAGATACGTTTTGGACGTATCAACTCCCCCAAGCTTAGCTTATTGCTTGTCCTCAAGCAATTCAGTTGAAAACTGAGTGCGATAAAAGAACTTTCACGAACACATTTGCTTCATATGATGTAAATATTCACAGCAATGTGATCAACTACTTAGACAGTTCATAATAAAGAGTATGCAACTGAGTCTACTTAATAGTCATTGCAAGCTATGAAGAGATTCCAAGTCAAGAATAATAAGAAGCATAAAGCACAAACATAAGCAACATTACAATGCTCATAAAAAGGTATGATAGAGTGGTATCTCGCTTGCCCTTTGATTATGAATGCCAAGGCACCTCTGAAGTTCAAGTGATGACTAGAAGTAAAGATATCAAGGATACAAGCATCAAAGTCATAACACAAATAATCAAGTAATGGAACAAACACAAAGAATGACAACTATGCTCTCAAGAAGGTGCTCAAAGAATATGTGGAGACTCAACAAGTAGAAGAAAAGGTTTTGAATAATTTTGAAAGGCTTCCAAATGCTGAAAGTATGGTACTCGTTAGCTTTGAGCTCTCATTGCCCCTATCATAAGCATCTTTAATGTGGTTAAGGTGAAAGTGAGGTCCAATCTGAGTTATATGCTACAGACTATAAACTGAAAATCGCAAGTCCCTTGAGTACGAGGGACGCTCCTCATGCTACTCAACTTTAGTTACCGATAAGTTCTTGTCATCGTAAGTATGCGCGTATCATTGAGAACTGCCAACGGGGTACCCCTTGCCCGATGATACGGAAGAATCCCCATATCAAAATGACAAGGCAAGCACACAATGAGTATCTCAGCAATCTTCTTATTTACCATGGGAAAATGGTGCTTTTTTTCTCTCTTTCCTCTTTTCATAAAACTCCTTTTTTTTCTTTTTCTCAATAGCTATGTCTCTTTTTTTATAAGAAGAATGCTTCATAGATATCATTATGGTTACGCTGCAGGTTTCCACCATGTCAGCATGGATTAGACCAGCGGCCCAGGCGTTTCTCTAACACACATACATAACTCCATGGACTTACAAGCTCCCCTTTTATTTCACACCGACGACATCTGTAAGCAAAAGAGCAAGGTATCAACTGGGTATATATTTAGAAGTGTTGAAAGCGTTCCCCGTGACAGCACGGTTCTGCTAATCCCCAGCCTATAATTTGCAAGCATATAACTTTCATGGAGAGTTCACAATGGTTCAGGTTTATTAAGTGCAGGAAATAAAGTGTGCCATCAAGTTCGTGAGAGCTTTACTAACTAATTTTCCCATAACAAGCAAACATTTTATTCAGAAGAAAACAAGGCATATTGAATATGCATGGGAGTAGCAAATGATGCTAATAGGTAGGTATGGTGGACACTTTGGAAATATTTGGTTTAGGGAGTTGGAAACATGAGTAAAACACTCAGTGGAAGTGAAGGCTAACAATAGTAAGGGAGCGAGAAACGAGAGAGCAATAGCTGTCATTATCATGCTTGCAACAAAACAGGACTACTCATGGCATGAAAGTGATCCAAGATCCTCAAGGCAAAATAATTCATCAAGGCTTAACTGATTATCACAGTCCTGTGCATGCGTGAGCATGTGCCAAGTCAATTCAAATGAAATATTCAGAGGAGGATACCACGGTGTCATACCATTTTATGAATAGAGCAATGCAAGCAAACATTCATAAGACATGCTACAAACTATTAGCGAGCTGGAGCTAATCATAAGAAAGCAAGAACTACTAAGCATCCAAAGATAACATACACCCTACTTGAATGGACTAAGCAAGCCCACATTGATGAGTATATGTACAAAAATGAAAACAAATAGAGTTCGTTACCAGCCTCTTACCACGCCTCAAGTTGTCATTGATCCTCATTATTGCTCTTCACTTGTGTGGCTTGAATAATAATATGAAACCAATATCCACTGAGAACTATCAAACCCTGTAGCGAACTCGCAAAAACCAAAGAAGAACGACAAATTTTTTTGGTGTTTTCGATTTTTAAATAAGAACCAAAAGAGAAAAACAAGCAAAGCAAAATCTTTTTGGGTTTTTCGAATAGTTCAAACAAAGCAAAAAGGGAAAAGCAAACCAAGGAAAAAAGAAGAAGCAAACCAAAGAGAAACAACAGAAATATTTTTGGTCTTTTTGTATTTTTAGAAAGCAAAAGCAAAAGCAAAGAAGGACGAAAACTAAAAAGAGAACGAAAACATGAATATACAAAGTACCGACGCAACATGATATGGAGATGAGTGCGGTGTCGGCGTACCTCCCCCCAAGCTTAGGCTTTTGGCCTAAGTGGGTATCAATCCCAAGCTGGCCAGGATGAAGTGTCAACCTGGTACGACGAAGAGGTCCCCTCATCATGGTGCGAACTCGAGTACGTCCCTCCGTAATGCGCAGAGTAATCATAGGAGGGCACATCCTCCTGGTGCTGCTCGTGGAAACCCTGCAAGCGAAGCTGCTCGTCCACCTCCTCCTTGGAGCGCAACCACGGTCTCCTGTGAACACTAAACAAAGCAGGCTGTGGCAAAAGGATCTCCCTTTCATCCCCGTCATTGAAAAGCATCCTATATACTAGATTGTTCAAATCAGAGGTAGTAGTGACAAAGTGATGAGTTTTCATGGCAACAAGGTCAAGCCTCTGTGGTGCCAGCACAGCATCATAGGGATCCACTGAAAGACCTACTGCATTGACTATACGCGAGGCAAGGATGCCCCCATAGATAGGCCCCCTAGCAGCTAGGCGGCGAGCAATAAGCGAGCCGAGATTGTATAGAGTATCATTGTTAATCGCAGCAGCAAGGAATGCTAAATGATAGTTGGAGATATTACTTGTGTTCTCCCTACCCAGTACACTAGTAGCAAGATAATATGCAAAGTATCTAAGACCAGGGAGTTGGATATTTCTTATCTTTCCGCGCTGCGCCACGCGGTCATCATCATTGGTCACCCCTCGGTAAAGCTCCAACAAATCAGCGGGTCGCCCTTGAATTTTCTTCACGGTCCCTGTGATACGCACACCTACAATACTGCAAAATCTCTCCAAAGGCATGGTGAAGGGCAGATCATAGATTTTAAAAGAGACAGTAGACTGATAGGGTGTGTTAGTAAACGTGAAGCTCTCCACAAAAGTTTTGGTGAGCATAGCATATTGTGTACTCTCATCTTGCATATATGAGGTCAAACCAACCCTCTCAATCAATAGCAAGAAATCATCAAGAATACTTGCAGCTTGTAAGAAAGTAAAACAAGGAAAAGAGGATGGGTGAGCATCCCCATCATCCCTTTCACTACCAATACGAGTTGCAATGAGATCTTCATTGTATGATGGCCTAGCTTGAGAGGCTGTCCTCGAGGGCCTCGACCTCCTAGGTGCATCACTCTCAAATATCTCTCCAAAAGTATGGTTGTTCATGCTTGGTATTCTGAAATTTAAACACCTATTAAACAAGTGATTGCAAAGTAAATATAATGAAGGATTCTACTCATAGGGACTTGCAAGAGGCCTAAATATGCATCAAAACTATATCTCTAAGCATCAAACAAGCTTGCAAGCTCTCATAACCAGTCACCTACAGCAGCAAAATACTCAACATATAATCTGCTAAACACAAATCTACTTGGACAAGGGGAGGAGTCACATACCAGGGAACAAATGCTCCAAATTTCAGCAAGAAAGATGGGCTGAGCAAGGAGATCGAAAAAATCGAGAGCAAGCACAGCAAGAACACGATTTTGAGCTATGAACTGGAGCTTACTCGGGAGAGAGAAGAAAGTGGCAGGTGAGAGAGTTAGTGGGGGCCAGGGGTGGCCCACACCAGGGCATGGCGCCACCCAAGGCTGGCTATGCCACCATGTGGTGGACCTGCCTGGTGGGCCCCCCTGGTACCTCCCAGGTACTCCTCTGCCCCTTTTTTCACATAAAAATTTAATATGAATTTTCTGGAATTTTTCGAGACACTTTATTTTGGGCAATTTTCAGAAATAGAAGAATGATTTTTCTGACAGACAGATTTTTTTTCTTTTGGAAACATGATGCAAGGACAAAAACAAGGTTAGAACTACAGAATTTCTAACATGCAAGCAACTAACAACAAAAAGAAAACTTAACGAAAGCAAAAACTAAAATGCAAAGGATAGAAATAAACAGAGATAATCATAATGAAAACATTGTTTTGTTCAATGGAATCCTTTTGTTAACAAGGTTGATCAAGTCTTGCTACCAAAACAATTGCATATGAGACAAAACTTTGTACTCCACTAATGATTATGTTACCTCAACCTTGACAACAATGGTCCCAATCATAATAGTTTCAAATTTTTCTCTTGGTATGGGACAATATATTTCTCCAACTTGAATGCCTTCAACATGTTCAATTGAATTCAAACCATAAGTCCTTTCAATCTTCTTGGGGAAGTAGACAGTATGTTCCTTGTCATTACATTCAAGGTCACCTTTCCTTGATTACAATTAATAACAACTCCTGCAGTATTTAGAAAAGGTCTCCCAAGAATAATAGACATATTATCATCTTCAGGCATTTCAAACACAACAAAATCAGTTAATATCAAGCAATTATGAGCCACTTGAACAGGTACATCCTCACATATACCCACAAGAATAGTGGTAGATTTATCAGCCATTTGCAAAGATATATCAGTTGGTATTAATTTTTCAAGTTGAAGCCTCTTATAGAGAGAGAAAAGCATAAAACTAACTCCAGCTCCCAAATCACACAAAGCAATTCTAACATAACTGTTCTTAATAGAGCAAGGGATAGTTGGAATCCTTGGGTCTCCAAGTTTCTTAGGAACCTTACCATTGAAGGAATAATTAGCAAGCAAAGTAGAAATTTCTTCATTAGGGATCTTCCTTTTATTCGAGACAATGTCCTTCATATACTTTGAGTAAGGAGGCAATTTAATAGCATCAGTCAAAGGAATTTGCAAGAATAAAGGCTTCATCCACTCACAAAACTTATTATAGTGTTCATCTTCCTTTGACTTGTGTTTCTTATTCGGGAAAGGCATAGGTTTTTGGACCCAAGGTTCTCTTTCACTACCATGTTTCTTAGCAATAAAATCTTCTTTGGTGTATTTAGTATTCTTAGTGTGGTTTTCAGGTTCTTCTTCAACTTTTTCTTCATTAGGAACAACATTTTCTTCATTACCACTTTCAGTTTCAGCATCAGAGATAGATATCTATTAGGATCTATAGCAGGTTCAGAGGGTTCTACAACAGTTTTATGTTTCTTTTTTCCTTTTCTTACGAGTAGAACCACTATTTTCAGCTTGTTGAGAATCCTGCTCAATTCTTTTGGGATGCCCCTCAGGATATAGAAGATCCT
This sequence comes from Avena eriantha, assembly GCA_910589775.1. Lineage (NCBI taxonomy): Eukaryota > Viridiplantae > Streptophyta > Magnoliopsida > Poales > Poaceae > Avena > Avena eriantha. The sequence continues at coordinate 269,763,510 of OU342741.1, read as the reverse complement.
GGGTAGCAGCACCACTTCTAGTTCTAATTTCATAAGCATGTTTTTCTTTAGTAGCATTAACTAGCAAGTTGTTTTGCACTTTAACGAGTTGATCTATTTGAGTTTGAACCATTTGAAAGTGTTTAACAATCATTTTAACATCATTAGAGGTTCTTTCCACAATATCTTTCAACTCAACAATAGCTCTAGTGTTTTCCATTAGATGATTGTGTACCCTTTTATTAAAGTTATCTTGCTTAACAATAAAGATATCAAATTCTTCTAGGCATTGGCCAGGAGGTTTAGAGTAAGGGATATCACCTTCATCAAAGTGTTGGAGAGAGTGTACCTCAATAGTGGATGAGTAGGGAATAGGCTTACATAATTCTTCTATAGGAGGTAAATTCTTGACATCTGCAGCTTTAATTCCCTTCTCCTTAAGACATTTCTTAGCTTCCTTCATCACTTCATCATTTAATTCAATAACTCCCCTCTTCTTTGATGTTGGAATAGGCACGGGAATAGACGGTTCAGGTACAATTACTTTAGGTATAGCTTGTTTAGGAGGAGTCCAATCTTCATAATTCTTGCTTATTTTAGCCATTAATTCCTCAGCTTCCTTAGGAGTCCTATTCCTGAAAACACAATCAACACAACTATCTAGGTATGTCCTAGATTCCTCGGTTAGTCCATTATAAAATATATCAAGAAGTTCATTCTTAGGTAATGGACTTCCAGCTTGTGCATGAATCAAAGCACAAAACCTTGCCCAAGATTCAGACAATACCTCTTTTTCTCCCTGTTTAAATCAAAAAGTTCTTGCAAAATAGCATGTCTAGCATGGGAGGAAAATATTTCTGCAGGAAAGTACTAATCAAGCACCCAGGGCTATCAATAGATCCAGGAGGTAAATTACTAAACCAAGTTTTAGCTTCTCCTTTCAGTGAAAAGGGGAAGATGTTGGCAACAAAGTAAGTACGCATCTTAATATCATCAGAAAACAAGCCACTCATGGTAGAAAGTTCATTCATATGTGCTACCGCACTTTCATTCTTAGTCCCACAAAAAGGTTCTTTCTCGAGAATAGCTATGTAAGACAGATCGAGAGAGAAATCATAATCTTCATCTATAATGTTTATGGGAGAAGCAGCAAACTTAGCATCAAGAGACAATTTTGGTCTAATAGTACACCTCTCAAGGAGACTCTTAGCAGCGCTCCTATCATGGGTGTTCTTACATTCTTTAATAAACTCATCGGTCATCTCAACATAACCATCTTCAATGTCATAACTCTCACTAGACTCAGGTGAGCTAACAGGTGTGGTAGTGTCTTCATTAGGAGTTTCGGTATTTCCAGCTATAGTTCTAGCAATCGTAGCATCTAGGAAAGGACCTAATGAACCACTCTTATCAAGCATAGTAGAAGCAGCATCATAAGCATCAGAAGTTTCAGATTCCGTAGTAGTAGCAGTGTGTGTAGCATGTGTATGTGGTGGTGTAAGGAACTTACTCAAAACAAACGGTGAATCAAGAGCAACAGAGGTGTTCAGAACCGTACCTCTTCTTGTAGTGGATGGTAAAATAGGAACCTTGCCATCACGAGACTTACCCATGATGGATGGATAGTAGCGAACAATAGAGAATCCAAGTGAACTTGATAAATAAAGCTATGCTCCCCGGCAACGGCGCCAGAAAATAGTCTTGATGACCCACAAGTATAGGGGGTGTATCGCAGTATTTTCGAGGGAAGTGAAACCCAATTTATTGATTCGACACAAGGGGAGCCAAAGAATATTTATAAGCCTTAACAACTGAGTTATCAATTCAGTTGCACCTGGAAACAATTTTGCTCACATCAGTTTATCAGTAGCAACAGTTTTGTACTAGGAATAGTAAAGTAACAGCAGTAGTAAAGCAAAGACAGTAGTAACAAAAGAAGTAAACAGTGGGATTCGAGTGCGGTAGGCATAGGGATGGATGGACGGGCGTTGCATGGACAAGACAATTCACATAGCAATCAGAACATAGGGCAATTGCAGATAAATAAGATAAAGCATCCAAGTACTAGCCAATCCTAGGCATGTGTTCCATATATAGTCATACGTGATCGCAATGAGAACTTGCACAACATCTTTTGTCCTGCCAGCCCGTTTGCAGCGGGGCCTCTAGGGAACTACTGGCAATTAAGGTGCTCCTTTTAATAGAGCACCGGAGCAAAGCATTAGCACTCCGTGAATACATGTGATCCTCACATCAAAGCCATTCCCTTCCAGTTATCCCGATTTCTATCACTTCAGGGCCATAGGTTCCGGACAACAACGTGTGTATACAACTTGCAGATAATACCAAAAACAATACTATCATAATGAATCAATAACATGTTCAGATCTGAAATCATGGCACTCGGGCCCTAGTGACAAGCATTAAGCACAACAAGTCGCAACAAAGTCATAAAGCACTAATAAAAGATACTAGGCACCATGCCCTAACAATCTAATGCCATTACATGAACGATCTCATCCAATCCCTACCATCCCCATAGCCTACAGCGGGGGATTACTCACTCATAGATGGGGGAAACATGGATGGTCGATGGAGAAGCAATGGTGATGATGATGGCGATGATCTCCTCCAATTCCCCGTCCTGGCAGGGTGCCGGGACGGAGTTTCTGGTGCTGTTTCGTGGAATCTGGTGGTGGCGGCGGAGCGGAACTCCTTCTAGAAAAACATCGAGGCTCCTTATAGGCGAAGAGAGAGGCTCACACTGTAACTACCTTGAAAAACCCTAGGGGGCCCACACTATAACTACCTTGGAAAAACCCTACGCTCTAAGTTCAAGCCTGGATGAAACGGAAGTGGTTAAAATAGTACAGCGGGGGCCCCGAGGACCGCCCACGTGTAGACCCGTCGGCCGTCCTGACCACTTCCAAGACATCGGGACAAGAGCGAGTGGCGTAGGCAACAGGCGAAGAGATCAAATACACACACAAGTGAGTATGTATGCAAGCTACCAATCAACAGTTCTCAGAGCCATTCCATCTAAAAGAAATAGAAATATTGCAACGCCATACGGCAAGATCCAAATATCCTAGATAGAGATAATAGTTTAGGATAGCTCCTCATACATCAAACATCAGAGTATCAAGCGGAAGCGGGAAACAAGATCCGAGTACGGACAAGAAGCAATTCGGCATAAGATGCCACCGAAGTAAGCACATCCCGCCCACAGATCTCGCGGATCCCCATCCCCGGAATCTCTACACCGAGTGATCGTTGCCAACATCATCTGTCTCCTCCACCTAGTATCCATCTTGCGAATACACCTGTTCGTCTGAATCAAACAATTTATCGTGTGAGACCCTAGGGGTACTCAGCAAGTCTTTATGCCTCTAAAGGGGACATATACCTGGGGTGACGCAATTGCAGCAAAAGAGAATAACTAACAAGTCTATAGATACTCGCTAACCATCTGCCTAACCAATGATAGACGGATGTCCGTTAATTAGTAACAACAGTTATAACAGTATAATTAATAGATCCATCCTCCTTCTCGCTTACCACGAGAAAGCGGACGAACAACCCATCCGTTGGCAGTTTATTAACCATTCCATGAGTATTGCACTATTTACTAGTCAGGTACTTAGTCAAATTAATAGCGGTACTTTAGTTATACTTGTCTATGATCGAGAAACTGTGCTCCAAGTCGTCCATAACTGCGGACACGGCTTTCAGAAAGATTTACCCTGCAGGGGTGCACAAATAGCAACACACACTCGATCAACCTCGGAAAAACCAACTCAAAACCCAACGAGGCATTCACGACAAAGCGATCACAGGATTCAGAAATATTTCAGGGGGCCACCCCATTAAGCTACCCGCAACAAAGTTGGCCGGCTCCGAGACGGACCCAAGGTTTGCGCCAATGGCTGTAAACGACTGGGAACCCGAAAGTGTGACTGGGCTTGTCGATACCGCGAAAACACTCCGCAATCCTAAACAGTACAGGTGCTCCACGCACATTCTTAAATAAAACAATAAGGCATGGCATAAGTACAGGATAGTAACAAAGCCCCAAACTACTTTGTGGCCCTAAGAAATAGAAATGAATCAAGCTCTGGCCCAGGGGGGGTCCACGGCCTCCCGGATGTGGATAGTGCGAATAGTCAAGGAACAAGAATCAAGTACTCGGGGTCCTACGGGACACAAGTGAGCATGAAAAACCAAATAGCAAATATTGCTCACCGGTGCCTCTTTCATTAGTTGTCCCATTGCTACTCAGGTTAAGTTGTTTAGGTACCTCGTTATCCATCAGACACTCACATACCCTACACATGCTGTTCTACGACTCGCATGGCTCAAATAACTCTTGTAGTAATGGCTCATGGGATGGAGGAACAAGCTTCGGTGGGGTTTAAAAGTAAAGGCTATGCAGTACTTGGGATTCAATTTAATGCAATCGCGACTCAACGATGCAAGAATAATATAGAGGCAATAGGTACTATATGTATGCAAGCATGTGGTAGTGCTTTCTTGGCAGCTCAGTTGAAGCGAGAGATGGATCTGGGTAGTACTCCTGGGATTCCTGATATTTCCCCTGCTCGGCGTCTATTCGAAGAAGAACCAAACAAACAAGGGCCAACATAAATAAAGTGCACGAGCATATGAATTA